>PDGT01000015.1:3432136-3530724 GCA_003671415.1 Megathymus violae | reverse complement strand
CATATATCAATCAAGTCACGGTTGTAATTGTTCTAAAGCGATCACTTTTAAGACTGATAAATATTGTCTACTTCAATCACATAAATATTCGCCGTACTTAATACTAAACAGTAAAAATTGTACAATAAAAAATCAGCTCACAGAGGTATTAGTATAAAAAAGTATAAGTATTTTCAGATGTGGTATATAAATTTTTAATATATGGTGCAAAAATGTTAACATAAATCAATGTTAACATTAGTAATGTTAAATTAATATGTTAAAGTTATTATTTTAATGAAAATATATTTCAAATTATTAACTTAATAGATAATCGTATGTAATATTTGCAGAAGCAGTGATAACCTAGAGGTTTCGGAATGCCGGTCGGCCGCACCGCATCGCGAGATAGCGCCCGGCACTCGAATTATATATCACTTCCTTTGGTGAAGGAAAATATCGTGAACAGACCTGCATAGTGAATTTTCCATGACGTACTCAAAAGTATGTTGAGCTGTGGCGTTAACCATCATTATGAGAGGAAACTCGAGCCCAGCAATAGGACAATAATGGGTTGTAATGATCATTATAAATATGTAATACGAATGAACCCCACATGTTAAATTGTTAAAATTTAATACCTACATCTGTTCACCGGAAAAATTAAAATTACATTTAAAGTATCTCAATTAAAAGCCTTCTGTAATGTTCTCAACGATATGTAAACTCTTCCAGCATAGACTTGGACAATATGGTCTTACTTCTTATTATCCTTAACTACGTCCATCATGACAGTTCAGAGAAGTGGAATATTCATTTTCGATGTGAGTTTAATATTAAGCCAGTTAATAGCCATAAGTGCGTTCCGGAACTGTGAGTAGGGAAAAAAAACCCCTCGGGAGTTTCTTGCCGCTTCTTCTTCCGGGACCACTCACGGTAAGGATTTGTTGAAGCGATGGCGTAGTTTGACGTTCGGAAACTGTTTGTAAACACCAACTTCGAATAAAATATCATTTCATTTTATTGAATTTGAGTACGAACCACGTGTTAGTATCTCCTATGATGGCCACAGTGTGCACCGGTGTGTCCAGCGCCTTGTTCAGGTACATCGCTAAATCGAGATCCCTTCGCAAATCAGCCTCCCAGCTACTAGGACTCGATAGTGTTCCTGCAACCGACAAAGATGATATTATTATATAAATGAGAAACAAATTGAGTTATACTGTTATAATTCCATTATCAAATATATATTTTTTTTCATATCATAGTCATCAATGCCATCTGCCAAGGAATATTTTTATATAATTCCAATCAAAAATAATAAAATAAACTACAAATTTATTTAACATTGTCACTAAGCAATGCTCAAAATTGTTTATTCACTTCTTATGCTTAATTCTGGTGAACTTCGTACATTTTGTTCAAAACAACGTTTAATAATAATAACTGAATGTAACTTTGAATTAACTGGTAATTCTTCAATAAACGTTGTGTTTCAATGTGTTTAAGTCAATGAAACTGTCTGTTACATCTCAGTTTTCAGGAATAAAAATAGGTACTTAACATGTCAGCAGCCACCTGCCGTTAGGCGTTTCAACCTTTGAGATACGCTCGGCGACCATCTATAAGACTGACCAACATTCAGCGTTTGGCTAAATATAGTTTATTATTTTAGCACGTATACCTAAAATATTTCTTACTCCTCAAATCACACATTCAATGACATACGACACTTCCATTGAACCTTTCTGTAAAACCTTAGATTTTTAGCGTCCGACAGATTCAAAATGGAAAGACAAATAATCAATATGCCCAACTTGAAATTAGCGTTTTGTATTTAACAGAAACATGACGTATATTACGAAGCGTCTAAGGACACTTTATGGTAAAAAAAACTTAAAGATTGTAATAAAAAAATGTTGCAAAATACCTTACTTAAAAAAATTCATTCGCATTACAACATATTGCAATGTATAATCGAATATTTTTATGAGAATTTTAGTGCTACATATGTATCACAATGAATAGGATTTATTTAAAGTGAATAAAGTGTACTAGAAATATACCACCAAACATACACCAATTTTATGATTTTACAATGTAAAATCCTATAAGGAGTAAGGAACTGACCTTGCAAAATTAATTCAGGTACGTAATGGTCTGTGACTCCACCCAACAGCGTCGTGTCGAATCCCGAGCGAACCTGTGTTGGCTTTGGACTCACTCGGGGGACAGGAAGCTCTATCACTCGCTTCACTGCCACTCTATCTCTCTCGCCATCGTCTCGCCGAATATCTGACCTGCCCTCCAACCCGCCAAACCTCGCGTACTCCAAACTTCGTTTCACGTTTACAACTATCGTATTTTCTTTCCGTTTCCTAACGTAGGTCTTTGGTGACATCTCGCGGTCCGTCTCCGTTACAATGGTTTCCTTGGCAAACTGCGGCTCCGACTGACGCGGCAAATCGTTCATGCATTCCATTTCAGAAGCGTTCGTGGGAGTCTGCAACATCGACTCCATGAGTTGACACTTGTAGCATATTTCACATCTCTCTTCCTGGATCGGAGGCACCACTGTCGGATCGAACTGGAAGTTGTCCAGCTTCAAATTACCCGGTTTTCCGATGTAATGTCTGTCCAGTATCTCCAAGTTTTTGCTCTTCATATAATTAGTGACTATTTGAGGGTACTTATCGAACTCGAACTTAAAACCGGAATGTTTTATTGGCTTGGAATGTTGAAGTGTTTGTCTGCAACACTGCGAGGGATTCTCGAGCTTTGACATCTCCTGGTCCAACGTTCTCCTTTTGCAACCTTCTATATTTTCTGGCAGCTCGAAATTTATTTGCTCGTTGTGACCTTTTAATGACCTTTTTACACTCTTCCCGCCGTTAGACTTGTTCTTCAACCCCACTAACTTTTCATCGTCGCCCAATACGAACACGACTTTACTATCTGGCTCCTCCGAAAGAGATGAGTTAGAACTTGAATCAGATGAGTCCTTTAGAGAGATCATCACGGTGGGGTTCCTTCTCAACTGGCTGGACATAGGTTTTTCATGCATCGAGCCAGAATCCACCTCGGAAGTCGTAGAGAGCTTGCAGCTAAAGTTGGCCAACGTCGTCGACTTCTTGAGGCTCACGTCACTTGCCAATAACGTATTGACACTACTGAAGGCACTGTTTACTGAAGGCACTCTCAAACTAAAATCATCACGAGTAGCGGTCCTCCGTGGCCCCGACGATTCAGGCGCACTCACGTTCACTATTTTACATTCATCAATTACGCAGTCTTGGCAATCGAAGTCTTTTCTCTTGACATCGCCGCAGCGCACGAAGTACGTCAAAACGGCGAGTAGTCTGTTGATGAACTGAACGTTGGTAGCTCCAGCAATTATAGTTCTTGCTGCTCTGGGGGGAAAGCCGATACTCCCGCACAGATCGCCGAGCTGAGCCCACAGCGCGTTGTACGGCTGTTGTGGTTCTGTTTTTGTTGATCGCTTCGAAATTTCAATCGTGTCGTATGGGCTCACAGTGGTCACCCAGCCCAGGTGGTGAGTTAATACGTGAGTTAACAGCGTACTGACGAAACTGAAACAAACAATTTGTAATAAATTTAAAAATAGGGCTGCAGTAGCTAATTGTGAATACTGCAAATAGGTATATTTAAGTACACTTCGATCTGGAGCCGGAAGTGAGTGGGCGTTCTTGGAAGTTTATAAACATTGTCACGTTTAATGAAACCGAACGAATAGGTAAATCGATTACGTCCACAAGATCTTGATGGGGAATTGATTGGGGTTTCTAGAGCTTTATCAATTGCACAACATGGTTATTAAGGGTAATATAGTGAGTGAGTGCGGGTAACTCGTTTCAGTTTTGGTCGGCAACGCATCTGTGAATGTATGTTTTTTATAGAAACATGTCAAAAAAATATTTTTTTTATTCTTGTCTATTCGTTCCATTGAACAGTATCAAGCGAAAACCACCGGACAAACCGAGAAAACTACGGGACTGGAATTAAATTATTGTGTTATATATAATTTATACAGTGAGTCAATATTTAACATACTTTGTATCCTGGATAAAGGATCTGCTACCACGGTATTACAGATGTTAATATAGAATTATATTATATTATATTTAAAGAACTTTAAAAACCAACAAACTTAAAACTTAGGTGAATAAAAAACGTTACAATAAATAATATTGTGGTACGGTGTACGAACAGATAGTACAACACAATACAAATTTTTAAGTTATAAAATAAATGCATCACGTCACGATATCAGTATACATTAAGTGGCGGGATTAAATATACAAACGCTCTAGTGTGTTTACGCCTCTATTCTCGGTTCACCCAAAGGTGCGTTGTGTAACAACATATTCGCACGTATATCACGTGAGTACTTCGTAAATATATCGCGTAAAAATATCTACGACTGAAAACACGAAAAAGTCATGAAAGACATTAACACGTCTTTTGTAATTATAGGACGAACGCACGTGGGGCAACAGCTAGAGACCGTTTCTCAATACGTTAAGAGCTTATTAATCGCTGAAATATATTGGAAAAGGTCCAGGAAAATATCTACAATGTAGCTGTTTCTATGTATTAATTATGTATTAATGTATTTAAAAATATAAACGTTTTATATACAGTTTTTACACTTTAATAAGTTCAGTGCATTGCAAGGTGCTGCTATTTGATTTTGATCAACACCGGAATAGTATCATTTCCTCCAGACACCCTGAGGTGTATTACTATGATTGTGCTTTTATGATATAAAAATCTTTAGAAAATCTACTGGCGCTTGCTCGTATGCACATCGACCAGCAGTGATAGACAGTGATGAAATCGTGGTCATTTTGTTGACCTTACACAATTGTGTTTTATAAATTGATTATCACTTGTTCACCAATTTAAGTGACATATCATGAGAAAACCACTATATTTTAGGCATTTCCGTAATGATCACAAAAGTGAATTTCTCCGTACCGCATTTGGTGAGCGTGGTGGATTGGGTCCGTCATCTCTTATATTGTGAGAGACCTAAGTACAACAGGGGGACATTTAGTGGTAGTGACATGACATAGACATACGCAATATAATATATTAGAAACGTTCCCCAGGAGGTATGTCATGTTTATTTATTTGCATGTCAAATAAATATCAAAACTTGTTATGTGTAAATGATAAGAAGAGTTTGCATTATACAAACAACATACAGTTACTTAAAACGATTCATATAAGACTATATGGAAATATAAAGGTGCTAATCGAAAGTCATACAGATGTCAAAACTGGGACAATATTATCATTTCATATTGACGGTCGTGGTGAAAGATAACTTGATGTTTACTAACACAAATAAATTGAGTTTGGCAGACGAGATAACGGTGTTTCATCCTTTATATCTTGCGATTTTTTTTTCATTGGCAAGATACATGCGTGAAATAAAGCAGTTAAAAATTCCCGTGAGACTCGGAACGCTATATTTTTATCATCAATCACGTGAGTTCTTAAATAGATATTTGATTATTTAACGTATCCCTATCGAGTATGTTATATTTAGAAATATACTATTGAAATATATTTGTGCTAACTTTAAACCGAGTATGTAAATTCAATAAAGAAAATGAAATAGAGGTTATTATTACCATAAGTACAAATTACCAACGCAATATAATGACTCTTGTTATTAATCCATTTAAATAATATTACATAATACAATTTATACAAAAGAAAAATATAAAAATAGAAAAAAGAATATGCAACTACGAAAGACGAATACGAGCTACAGTATCCCCGTCCTGTCGTAAGAGGTGACTGAACGGGGACTTCCGGGGTTGCGGGCGGTAACAGTGGTATCTGGAACCGTCTGGCTAGCGATCCCGGAAAGGGCGACGGTATGTGTGGCCGCGTACTGTCGTTAAAATGAGATGGTGCAGGACGGGATATATTGTCGCTCCCGGACAGAGCCCGATAGGGGCACGACGCTCGGAGGACTCCGGATGCGCTCCAGTAGACATCCCGGAGTCCTCTATTTAACACTGAGTAAGGTCACCGGTGGGAAGGGGTTAGTGCGGTAAAAATCCCACAGTCGCTCCCAGGGCACCGGTAAATTTTGGAGTTTTCCCCCCTCGAAAACAAAAAAAAAGGTATTAGGTTACAATATTCCGACGATATTAGGTTTTCCTTTGACATGGGTGTACATGGACCTCTGTAAGGTTCTGTACTGCGCCGATTTTTTCTATAAATCTAGTCTACAATCAGCAGATCCAATAACTGTAGGTTGACTGATAACATTTTGTGACGAGGTGAATAAATCCTATATGAGGTTGGCGACAGACGTCCTTGAGTTACAGGTCAGTTTTCAATTTTAAAACTTGATTAATGTCCAGTGAGCAAGGTTCATTTTAAATTCTTAATTTTCACTAATTCTAGAAACTTAAGTCACAATGGCTACTATATACTCGACCAGCGATAGTTTTTACAGTACAGTCGCAAGCAAATCATATACTTTAACAAATATTTACTTACAAAGTATACAGACTCACTCAGTGGCCATTTGAAGTGAATAATATATTTAAAACAATTACGTAACGGAATAACACAAAATACGCAAAGGCGAATCGACCTTGAAGTACCGCTAAGGTCTATTTATAACTATTGAATATTTAAGGGAGAATATCCCATCTTAAGGGTAAATTACTACTACGGCAATGGCATATATAATGCGTCCATTATATTATTGTTTAATTAATAAGACTGGACGAAAAGGTAATTTATGATATATTTTAGAAACTCAACTTCTCTATTGAAATTTTTGGGATGTTTCTTATTCACTCACGCCTCACTTATTATTAAACATGGATTGTACTAATGTTCAGTTGGAATCGCCCGTGGGCTATGCAACTCAATCCAATAATTTCAACCGACTTAAGAACGCAAAACGTAGTAGACGTAAAGTTGACAGACTGTCAAGTGTCAACTGCCGAGTTTATCCCCGCCCCTGCAGTTTCGCCGTGCCCAAGTTCCATATAAGTGGTTCGAAATATCGGTAAAAAACACTAAAATCGTGAGTACTCGTTACAGTTAAAATAGTTGAAGAGTTTCGTCAAAGGGCTTTATGCGGTTCAAGCGCTTGAACACGTTGACGAACTCCTTTAATGGAAATAAACAACACGTGAACTGCTAACTGATTATAGTACGTCGGGGCATTACTTAAAAACTCTGTATGGACGTGTGTATTGCACGTTGAAATAAGGCAATAATGGTAAAGTTAAATAAGATTATCTTTAAATTCGCTAAACAATCCTTATAAGCAAGCGTTTCACACACGATGACATTAGTCATAAAGTATCTTTATACATTGAACAAATGAAGATAAGTAGTTCTGAAACAACGACATTCGTTCAGCCAACTAAAAACAAATTGTAAAAAAAATAACATTCGACGAGGATGAATATTGAATTAACGTATTATTATTCGTGTTGAATTAACCAGAAAAGCTTATATGTAATATAATATACCAACAACAAACTGCATTCTGTAACAAAATTAAAACAGCTACAGTTTTAATTAAGCCACAAGAAAATTTGAACTACGCGGGCTACATCGGAGGAATCACTATAGCACCAATGTATGTATAAACCGTTTTCCAACCGCCCGCCCTAATAAGATTTTACGTCTACTTATAAACAAGAGTCAGTTTTAATACGAGCCTAATACGTTCCTCTGAAGAAAGGTAATAGCTGTCAATCGTTTCAACTGACAATCGTGTCATAAATCATTAGTTTTGAGTTAACTGGTTAGTAATATATGTTTGGGGATTAATTTTGTTGGCACTCAGAAGTGCTACATAAACAAATATAAACTAAACTAAAGCTAAGCTAAACTGATTGTTCCAAATTTCAGATTAAGCAAAACTGGTGGCTTTTTCATGGGTAGATGTGTAAATATTTACAATAAAATTCCATTAGAATTGCCAGAAATGCCATATTGTAAATTTAAAACTCACGTCAAAGGCGTTCTTTGAGGAAAGGTTATTACAAACTTGATGATTACTTGCAGGATAAGACTGCTTGGACATGAATTTAATATTAAGCCAGTTTAAGTGCGTTCTGTAACTGTGAGTAGGAAAAAAAACTCTCGAATAAAATATTATTTCATTTCATTTCATTTCTATTGTTTAGACTGCAATAGGAGCCACGCTTCACGGATCTTCTTCGGATAATTATTTCATCGTAAGATTCGTAAGAAATCGTAAGATTTCGTTTGATCAACGATCATGTAGCTTCAGTATTTTTACTGAACAGTTCAATGGTTTACCAAGTGCCAGTGATAGATTAGTGGTTTGAATATCTCGCACTTGACCAGGGTACGGAATCTAAACACAAGTAAAATATTTGAAATTAACTTTGCGAACATGATGTGTTGTGTTGTCGTAACGCTATAAGTTCTACGCGACGAGCGCCACGCGAATAACATTGTACTACAGTGGCAGTACATCTCAGTATTGAGTACGTCGGTAGTTACACTAGC
Organism: Megathymus violae; assembly: GCA_003671415.1. Lineage (NCBI taxonomy): Eukaryota > Metazoa > Arthropoda > Insecta > Lepidoptera > Hesperiidae > Megathymus > Megathymus violae. The sequence continues at coordinate 3,522,198 of PDGT01000015.1, read as the reverse complement.
TGCTAAAAAAAAATTAATCACCATTACGCTGTTTCATTACCATATCTACTGTACTAGCTTGACAGGTTGAAAGAGATCTCTAATAGTATTAAACCCGCCTATTGTACTTAAAATATTGTGTCTCGATATTAAAAACAAATTACTGTATGATGTACTGTATCTCTCTAAGTGCGCTTGACGGATACGCACGCATGCGTTTTCTCGGTTTTCAGATGTCGAATTGTGATTCATATATAAAAGAAGAGAAGATGTAACCCGTCACGGACGATGCAATGTAACGGCGTCGCGTCGTGTGAGCTCTCTTTTTTAACTATATATAACAAGATATTAAAAAAAAAACTGCCGATCCATTTTTACGTGCATTGTCAGTAGAGCAACCTTAGCTGTGATGATGAATAACAAAGATAACTCACAAGTTGGTATTCTTGGTGTCGCCTACAGATAGAACGGAGCACAGGTCATTTATCAAGTCATCAGCTATCTTGGAGGCGTGACCACGGTCGCTGGCGACCAGCATCATCCAGGTGGGTTGCAGCCGCGGCCCGTACATCAGGTCCGTCAACCTGCAAGAATACTAACTCTGAATTCTATATAAAGAACTTTTACATACATGAGTTTATAAGAAGTTTACTAGAATTTCATTAAAGTGCAAATTTAGGGTTTGTCATTTCTGTCTGTCCGTGCGTTAGTATGTCCCGATCTTCGATTTATCTACTAATTGAGGAGACTTGGAACGTATTCCAACAAGCTATTAAAATGCGAATTGAGGGTAGACAGTCTGCAAGTTATTATACTACCCAACGACTCTGATAAGTTTCGACTAATGCTATTTAAAGGAAACTACCGCGATCGCTGGAGTAACGTAATGACGCACTTAACCGCTCAGGAATATTTTGACAAGCGATTGGTGACAGCAACTAGTTACGAGTGACTCAACCCTTAATGTTATGGGCGCTTATGGACGGTAATAAATGGTTTAATTTCAACTAAGCAGGATGTGTGAAACACTAGATGAGTTTTAAGCAACAAATAATTAATAGTCACACCCCGGTACAAGGATACCTTCTATCACGAATGTCATATCATTATTATTGTGATATCATAACAAACCGAATAAGGTTCTTGAAAACAAGTGTTGTCACAAATCAAAAGATCATCCATATTTACAAACGTTTCATAACAAAAACAATTCATGTTTAATAATTAAAAAGTTATAGGAAATTGTAAATAAATTTTTGAACCGAGTGCCGAGGGCGCGCCGACAGTTCCCGAACGAACCCGATCGCGTGTGACATCATTATGTTTACTACTACTCGTCATTTCCATCATCAACATCAAAATCATCATTCATCATTACCGATGAAGTTAATACGATATTACAACTTATTACATCTTTTGTTGTTAAATTTCAGTTGTTTTTATAGACTTTCAAGTATCGATAAGTCTCAACATCGAACTACTTTGATGGGACATCTCTACTCAATCTCCCAATGATCTCGATGTCTGGATGTGCTCAGTGACATGGGAACTGGGTCTGGTGTGACGGCTCAATTACGCACAGCTCATCTTCAATTAATGGGATCAAATGCACTTCCAATAAGCAACGTTGAAAACGCAAATTGTTTCAAAGTGACTTGGATGTTCTTCACGAATAACATGGTTATAATAGCATACGAGTATACAATAAAACATTATAGGATATCATTTTAATATCCTTGGTAATTACAGTAATAGCTGTAAATATACAGCCTTCATAAATCATGTAATGCATCTTTTTCCTTTTTCCATTCTGGCAACTTCATTTTTACCACTTTGCAAACAATCGTTAACCTCTTTGTCTATGGCAAAACAATAAAAATGCATATATGACACATATTGTTAAGTAAATCATTGTGAATGTTTCCAGAAGTATCTATCTTATAACAAGTCCTTCCTATAATATGAGAGGCATATATACGAGTATATATATGATGCACTTGACAAAACCTTTTTTATATATTTTTTTAATTATTCTGTACACACAATAAAATTACCGAAAACAAAATATCTAAGAAAAGCTTATACAAGAATACTTGTTATTTCTAATTAAAACTTTCTTTCAATAAGTGAAAATGGTGAAGGTAAACGAAAGGAAGATTATTGTAAGATATGAAAGAGTAGATAGATACAAGAGTCAATGTTCCTGCGAAGTCGACTTAGGAGCATCTCGAGATCCGCGAAAATGAGATATTCGATGGAACTTTTATTTAATTTACCTTACAAAATTGACTCGCAATCTCAGAATACGGTACACTCCCGTCATTGGATCATCAAATTTTATATTATGTATAACAAATTTTATATTATTCCGTTGAGATTCTTCGGAAAAAATCGATCAACAGCCAGACATATAAATAAACGAGTGAATAAATAAGGGTTGCGTTAAAAAATTAGATATATGGAAATCTAAAAGGAAATAAAATAAAATTTAATAAGAATTGAATTCAAATAATTTTCAAAAGAAATCGCTATATCTACTTAATAGTCTGGAAAGAAGAATCGGCAAGAAACTCTCAAGGATAATATTTTACTATCGACATTTAAAAATATCACTTACTCAATACTTATACCTTATTATATTATGAAGAAAATTTAATGCGGTAGTTCGAAATGACACTGTATTCACACTCCAGCCATACTTCTAATATAACAATAATACTTCGTTCATATGCGTGTTAAAACAATTCATCGTCTTACCATCTAGCAGCGTCAGTCGCAGCGCGGTAAAGCGTCGACACGAAGTTATTTCCCCTCCCCGCCGACAGCGTGGCCACCCTCAGTCTGTACACGAGCGCTTGCAACTGGGGCGAATGCTCCACACAACGGCGGACAAAATCACTGCAAACGTCACCCCCGTCAATCCTTATTGTGGACATATCCCCAATTGGTATAGAATCATAAGAGCCCATATTTATTTTGTGTATGCAAATAGTGCAGGTTTATGGCGAACTTTCAGACCCATTGGTACGTTTATCGATAAAAATATGTGTACTGACGCACCCGCCAAAACTTACACATTTCTGTCAAGAGTTGCACTTACTACATAATACAAAAGGTTTTTCCGCTTCTTAACATTCAACAAATTACTGTTATTATTGTGGAAGTCTGCGAGAAAGTTAGTTGATTATTATGTTAATAGGTTGATGCTTGATACTAAACATTGATATACTCCAGGATGGTAAGCGCATTTAGTAAAACCCTATACACTCTTGTCTTCAAAACACTTACATCATATGGGATGTGAACACCGACGTAGACAAGTTAATAAAATTCATCGCGCACACCGAATGGCAATATAACAAGTGATAATAAACAGGATCCTGGTGTGTTAATGGTAATTTCAAATGCGTTGCACACGTGACCAGATAGATGTCGCGTTACCCAATAAAGCGAAGGAGACATTGTAGCGCGTCTATGCGTACATGAGTGTTTGTATCAATAAGTTACTCGCTATAACCGAAGCGCGTGTGGTTCACGTCTGCATTGGGTCGTCTTCATATACATATGTGTACAATAAGCCGTATGCGAGTGATTTACCAATATCATCGACGAATGCGATCGTCGCAGCTCGTTCAGACAGCTGGTGGTAAAATTTAAAATACGGCTTCGGAGTACGATCTTTAAGTGTTACTTCCTGTCGGGTAGTAGTAGAAGGTTAAGACAACTATCTATGCATAAAAACGTTAAGAAAAACTTTTACCCCTTTTACTCGCCTGTTCGTCTTTCTTTTTTTCCCTTTTAATTGGAAGCTACTGACATCATTTAGTGTTGTCATTAACATAAGCGGGAAGAACTATTTTGTAAAACGTTTAAACGTCTCAAAAAGTTTAGTATATTTTTCTACTCTGTTTGTCAACCGAACCGACGAGCCTTAGTGTTATTCGTGGCGGTAAAAAAAAAATTGGAAACTGAATGTTATTCATTGATTGGGGTCGAATTTCGACCTCTAACCGAAGTATACATAAATCTTGATCTACATCTAGCGAAGCGATGATTTTTTGATACATGACATAAATTCTGGTCTCTATACAGCTTACAGTAACGTTTTAAAGTCTTTAAGGGATGGAGACGAATGGACAAACGGATGGCAGCCGAATAATTGACTAAATCTTACTAACTCAAATTTAAGATCGAGATGAGGAAAGTTTGCATGAATTACAATTTAAAACATTGTCCTTAAATAAAATAACTAAGAGTAGTCTCCTCTAAAAAAGTGTCGTGTACAATTAAAGTCAAGACTTTATAGTTATCTACTGCATTGCTTTGCCAAAAGGTAAGATTTGGTAGTAAATCTTTCTGAAATCGAAGTACCCTCGTAGTAGAAACATTTGCAAGAGGAAGCGGAAATTCTCAGACTTTATGACGCTGTTCGAATACAGGAAATTGTCCCGCCACGTGTCAGTGTGTTATCGGATATGCGGGAAACGATACATGTTACTGGCACACGAACTGACAATGAAAGAAGGCAATGACAATATAAGGCATACTGTATATTTCATTCCTGTTAAAATAACTAACAGAAATGTGCATAAACGGATTAATAAATAATAGTCGTACTGAATTAATGACGAAAAACTAATATAGTAATTTTATTGAATGATATGCTAATTTCAAATTTGTTTTCATACCAGTATATTTATAAATGCATATTATAAAATCGATATAAACGAGTTATCGATTCCTCGTGTGTCAATACAATTTATCGATTAAAGGCGATATTATTATTATGTCAGTTTATTGCTTTGATAATATGATATTTTACGTTATTATAATTCAATACACACAAAGCATAATTATCTGATGTAGCAAACTCGTTTCTGTGTTATATCTAATTAGGCTTAATTCTAAAACTAAGCTTTTTTCGTTAAGTCGAATTTTCTACTTAAATGTGCATATTTGAAGAAATCAATTCATAACCTCATACAACCATCGCAAATGAACTTGCATATTGCCTGCATCTTGCAATTCTGTATGACGTTCTCAAAGTCGTGCAAAGTCAGCCAACCTCGACTCGGTCAACCATGTAGACTAAACGAATTAAAAGCCTTGGCCCCCGAGGGGTCACATGAAAACTGCACGTTCAAAATTTGGATATTTATATCAATGTTATTGTCAACGACGCTCTTACACTACCGTAATACCAACTTTAAGATACTTCTCCGATGTACAATTCGATCACTAACCCACAACACATCTAGTTAAACCTAACAGTATCCTAATTATGCAATACACGTAACATGTAACTAGTCACCCGCCCCCTCTCCGCTTCCAGAAATATAAATCTCACGTCCAGAAATAGCAACCGCATCCAAAGTAATTATTATTAGTTTTTACCAAATGTTTTATACATTTTTTATGTTTACCCATGACACATAAACCATTTTCTTCAGTCACATGAGTGAATAAAAGCGTATAAAAATAAAATTATGTACAGAAAGATAACCAAAAGTAAATAAATAATATAATTATATGAATCTTACACATTACACATTGGCTATCTAATTACATACAAAATCCTAATATTTTACAAAAATATGCACAATTCACTGTGTTCACTGCTATTATTACCCTTGCGGCCCCCTAACGAACAGGCGTAGTCATTCTGTCTCACTCTTTCATATGCGCAACAATTCCCTTTCTCTGTTTATCACCAACCAATTTCAGTATCAATATCACTTAAGTTATCAGAGACCTTATGCACCTGCCGTAGGACTTCCATCACTTTAATAAACCAATGAAGAAGAATAATAAAGTCGCATTTGAACATCACTGTCAACAAAGACCCGAGGGCAAACATAATCTGCCTTCCTTCGGAATTATATTGAAACAATAAAACAAGAGACGCCGACCAAAAATTATGAGTTAAGGGCAAGAGAATGATGACTTACATATCAGCGGTGTCGGGAACGGTGATGAGCAACGCCAGCCCCAGCTTGCTCCTCTTGGGAGCAAGCGACGAGCTACTCGCAAGACTGTCGCTGGTGCAGCTTGTGGAACTGATGCTATATACCTGTACAGTGAAAATCACGATCTTAATCAGATACTAACGTCCGGTAACTGATATTGTATCAAAATATGGGATATACCGCTTTGTGTGTCGTAGATGTGCGATGACCATTTACTATGGTGTGGATCGCCTGCTTATTTGCTATTATTTTAAGAGAACTTATCTTAAGGTTTATTATGCAGACCATTCCATTCGCTGCGCCACTAGCGATTTTGGAAGAGGAATCAAACTATTTTATGGCTTCAACTTACTACTGTAGGACTAAACTGACAATAGTTCATTTATCTCGTGCTGTATTGGGGCATCCTAGAATACTGTTTCCAATTGCATACTGGCAAAACAGGGCGTCATAGGAGGCGAGATAAGTCAACCTGCTTGGTGGTAGGGTTTCGCGTAAGAATTATATTATCAATATTATTATTATGTCATTAATATTATTACTGGTATCTTTTCATGAAGCATGCCGTGCTAGCTACCACCCACCTGCTTGATTCAGCTGCCAAACGACTCATGTCCCAGTAGGGGGCTAGAGAGCCGGTACTTTCTTTCTTTGTTCTTTTTTCTCAACCGACAACGCATTAGTGAAGCCTTTCTGAGTACTCTGATCTAGTAAAGCTTCCGGTTTAGTGGCGAATTATTGTGGGAAGAATCTTAAGCGCCTTGCCACGTCCATAGCTGAGCCACTTAGATTTTTCACAAACCATTGAGCTATTACCGCTTTTACTGTCAATTCCATCTCACCATTGTAATAATGACACGAACAACGAGAAATGGCATGAGCTAACCCGTCAAAATTTTCACAAAACAAAGCAATACACGTACAAGTTGTAAAAGATAAATATGTAAAGTATTGTTGATATTGTAGTTTGTAAACGAAAAAAATACATCAAGTTTTGATGGTAACCTATCTATGCTGGCTTGCTGGCTTCTCTCTCTATCTCTCTTCATCCGGTGCTACTGAAGTGGTCGGCTGTGGTTTACGTACTTGTTTCCTTTTAAATGGAATAAATAGAAATCATTGGGTGCTAAATCGGAGCTGGGAGGGGGATGACCCATTAGTTCGATCTTTTGACCTTCCAAAAACTGAGTTGTTTCAGCGGACCTGTGACAATGATTCTGCGTTGTAGGTTGTTTTCTGATTTCTTCAAGGACTTCTGGCAAACAAACGGTCGTATACCATTCAGAATTAGCCGTTATACGATTCTCTAGTGTAACTGTAGCCACATGTCCATTTATACCAATAAACCAGGCAACCATTTGCTACAAAGTGCTTTTTGCACGAATAACTTTTGTCGCGATTGACTCATTTTATAATACCCACACCGATAATTAATGTTAAGTTTCGGGGTCATAATCATAGATCCAACGTTCAGATATTATACACAGATTTTAACGCACTACCTACTATTGTATACTATTGTATTGCTCGTCACACTTTTTCCCAGATACGCCTCTATCTCGCGGTATGTCACATGACGGTCTCCCATTATCAGTTCTCGCGCAGCATCGATATTTTGTGGTAAAACAACAGATTTAGGACGATCGTTTTTTATTTCATCCGTGAGCATAGACCGCTCATCATTAAACCCACTGAGCCAGTGATAGACAATGGTTTTGACAGTGCTTCACCCCCCAAGTCTAAATGAGTTGATTGATGCACTGTTTTTGAATTAGCCCACGCCGAAAATCATAAAAATCATGGCACGAAAATGTTCACGAGTTAAATGCATTTCGATGAAGACATGCAATTTTCAAAATGAGACGCCACAGGGTAAACAGTTGACAATCACATGAAACAAAATTTATTCTACAGAGAGAGTGTTAAAATGTAGTAATTAGTTTTTAAATATAGTTCTGTATATTGCCAGTTCCGGATACATAAATAGCAGGCCTCGTATGACAGAAATAAGCAAAACGAACATCTTTTTATCATCTTTAAAGATTTCGTTAAATTAAATAGTACTTATTATAAAAAAAATTGTACATCATATTCCAGTTTTATTCCAAATGAGATTAACTAAGTTTTGTACATTTGAAATATTTATATATTAAATTACAACTATTACTCAGAACCCAAAATCCAGTAACAATTAAATTTTCTTTTTTTTTCGTGGTAAGCCTTCATTTTTACCGGCATCGACGTGTACGTTCTGATAACGTTCACTGCACACATGGCCAACTGAAAGACGGTCCTATCCCAATACGATCGCTCATGTGACGAGTCACGCGCCACTCGATCACAACTCTGATAATTACATATTTGTAAACATACCCCCGACCGGGCCACGGATTATAAATACCAGAGGTTTATGTAAGGGCGCTGCTCCGCACGACGAATTATCTTATTTATGCTTTTCAACCTCAACGAATGCTCATAATTGTTATATCGCCAAAATGACATGGATCATAATCACAGCTACGATGGCGTGAAGAAACTCCTGACAGATGAAAGATGAACGACAGAAAAGCCATTCAACTTTACGTCCAGTTTAGTTTTCATTCTTGGATACATTAGATAAATAAATAAACGTTCAACATTAAATCAAAAATACATACTATATATAAACACTTTTTTTAAATAAATTACATATATACATATACATAATTACATATATACATATACATAATTACATATATAATTATATATAATAATAATAACATTTACACACACACCCCCGCACTAGGATTCCCTGTGTTGCGGGTGGCATGGACAAACACAAATATGACATTACAAACACCCATGACCCGAGAACAAACATTTATCTGTCACAGAAATGTCTGCCCCGGCCGGGAATCGAACCCGGGACTCCTCGCTCGGCGGGCAGGGTCATTACCAACTGGGCTATGGGGTCGTCGAATCGTCGTATCGTATAAGTATACGTATATAAATATGAAGTATAAGTGTAAAAACTTTAAATATGTATATATTTAACAACAAAGAGAACAACAAAGAGAACAAAGTTACCGTTCATGAGTGTTATGCAAGAACTGAAGCAATTGTTTCAGATACTTAAGTGTATGATCATTGTATAGAATAGAGACGAGGGTGGAAAGTACTTTTAAATGTCTTCGTTGTCTAATGGGAAGCCATTTCAACTGTGAACAATAACAAGAAACGTGGTCGAATTTACGAAGACAAAAAACGAAACGAACACATTTATTAATAACACGTTCTCGTTTATTAAGCAGATTCTCATTAAGGTCCATGGTGCACAGATCTCCATAATCTTTTATGGGAAAAATTACAACTTGCGTCATAGTTAATTTTACCTTGACTGGTAGGAAATTTCTCAACCAATTAAGTACACAGAGTTTTACAGTAGCGGAACGGCAGATATTCGAATGTGTGTTGTCCAACCGAGATAAATGTCAAGATACACGCCCAAAGATTTAACCGTCGATGAAAACGATATGACCAAACCTTTAAACGTTACTGGAGTGATAGACCCTACATCAACTTTAGCTATCTGCCGACGTCTACCTATAACAATCACTTAACATTTGCTTACATTAACTTTTATACCGAACTTGTAAGACCACTTAGCTAAAATCTTCAGGTCATTGTTAATGGCAATTGTAATGGCATCGTTAATCAATGGTGTTTCAGATTGTGTATAAATATATAAATCATCTGTGTATAAATGGTAAGAGCAGCGAAAAAATGAAGATAAAGAATTAATAAAGATTGAAAACAGAGGTGAGAGAATTCTGCCTCGTGGTACGCCGGATGTCACTTCATACCAGTTTCGAACTGGTATGATCGCATCGCATCGCATCGCACCGGTCACGCTTAAATCTACGAAATGGCAGGTCGCGCCGCGTCATAGCCAAGATGTTGCAAGACTGTTTAAAAACTGGAAAATTGAGAGGAGGACAATAAATAACACCAAGTGCAACTTTAAAACGCCCAATTCGAACTTATTGAAATAAACATTCAGCCGATGCAGAGTATTCCGAAGGAGAGGAGGTAATGATGGTATATGGAATATCATGACGGAGATAAATAGCAACGCCGCTTCCACCTTTCCCTGTTCGATCATTCCTGACGAGAATGTAATCTGGTAAGCAATAGATGCATGAAGAGAAAGTTTATGCCAAGAACATTCAGATATTAATACTGTATGTGTAGATGATAATGTGAAATTATCTAATAGTTTCCAGCGTTGGAATACTCTGAGCATTCAAATGAAAAACGTTAAAAGTTTTAATAGAGTTATGAAGAGCACTATTAAGCAGGTAACCTATAGTTTGAGGGTCACAAAAAGAATGTTCGATAGAACTAGAAAGAGACTGAAAATCTAGGGTACAATGAAAATAATCATCATCAGACATACCTAAATATGTAATATGATAAAATATATAATACAGATATATTTAAAAAATTAAAATATATACTTTACTGTACTAGTAGGGAATTTACTAATAAACCAATTGTCCCACCGGTTTTATAGCAAAAAATATTACAAGACAGTTGTAGAATATAATTTAAATGCATAAAATAGAAAAAAAAAATACATAAAAAAGATCTTACAAGACAAAAAAAAGTAATTTAAAAAATATGCAAACAAAATAACACTTTTATATAAAAATGAATCTACCACGAATCTTGAATAAAATTACACAAGGAAATGATACACATTTCCATGTGTGCGCGTGTGTGTGCCGTCATAGCATTTGATGTATAGGTTAATAAAATCTCTTGGTTAATTATTTTTCTTGAGTGTTATGTCAAACCATATATGTATATTGTGTAAACCATGTATATGATTCGAATTAGGAGTCCAAGTACTGAATTGATATTGAGGTCTAATTTAAAACAGTGTTTTGAGTTTGGAGTTGTGGGTTTGAGTTGTAGGTTTGAGATTTCAATTTAATTTAACATGTACTAACCTGCGAATCGCTACCGCTGACGGTGCTAGCAGTAGGGACCTTTTGCACGTCTGCATTCTGCCCGAAGTCGAACCTGGTGGAGAGGCTCTGGAACGTTCTACGTTGCCAGCTACCACAGCTAGATGTGCTCAGCTTACGGCCAGGTGGCGCTGTATAAAACCAGTATAAACTATACAATTTATTCTGAGTTACAATTTATTTTGGACCTAAATGATAGTATGTCTTCGTTATATTTTGTATTGTATGTTGTATGTACAATGTATATGTTACAAGTTCAGTGATGAATTTTGATTTAAAAAGTTATCTCCACATTTAAAATCATATATAGGAAGGTGACACTGAATAAAATGTATAAATGAGTTATAATACAAAACTATGATATTTGCATTGGCCGTGATCCGAACCCGGGAACCTCCATTAGACTGACAGCCCATTACCTAATCTACAAGGATGTCAAACCAATTACCTTAATGTAAAAATACTTCCACAACATACTTACAATGAAACGTCTCTTCTGGTAAATTTCCATCCCAAGAATCGAACATGGAGAAGTAATCGTAGGTGGAGCCGAAACTGCTGTAAGATGACTGCTCCCCACAGAATCCTGCAAGCAAAAAACTTGTGTATTCTTTGTGACATTAAAGGTATATTCCGATGTTTACGCCATTTCAAACTATCACCTAGCAACCCACTTTGTTCGTATCTTATACTAGCTGATAAAACAAACAAGTAAATAAAAATAATAATAAATGAAAATAATCCAAACGAATAATAATAAAATTAATACAAAACAAACAATAACAATAATAAACTAAACAAAACTTTTACAAGTATGGCAATCACTAAAACAAGCACTAAATATTAGCGTAACTAAAGATACCGTAAAAATTATATTTAATTCAATATTGCCGTACCTCTCATCTGCTAATAATTGACTGAACAAGTTTAGAAAGAATGAAAGGAAATGAAATAACGTGGTTTCCGGCCAAATAATGGGATTATCACGCGCTGATTGACGTATCAGTTACTACGTCCAAGTGACGCTGGACTTAGCGTTCTATTTTTAACACCAATTTTCGTCTTAAAACACCACTCATGTACCTACAGCTTAAACACATTAATATCGACTAATTAACAATGAGCATAACACAGTTATCCACGACAAGCTCCATTTAACATGTTGTAAAGCTCATTTTAAACAGACAGATTATCAATTAACCAATTATGTGGTTCTATTAGCCGGGTCTTGTGACATATATTTATATAATTACGGTACAAATTATGTTACGGTAATAATGATGTTGACAATTGCATACAAATGACTAGATTCATACCATCGCCAACATTACACATTTTAATTGTAACCGGTACTTGCAATTTTCGTATTTTATACCGATATTTCGACCCAATTACATGACACATGATTAGGGTAAGACTGCCGCGACACGATGAAACTCTTCAGACCTGTCAATTGACAAACCCTTATGACAGATGAGCCTGTCGACTTTGTCTTGGTTGTTTTACGTTCGTAGGTAACTGATAGTTTCATGATAACACGCCATTGACAACATCTTAACACAACGTTGACATTGTCTTCATACCCTATTGGATTCCACACTTGAGCTAATTTAAATCAAACTCCTCTATTAATATTTTTTTAATATTTATAAACTCACCAGAATCTCCTCTATCCAACGCCAGTCCTAATGAGAATCCGTCGTCAGTCAAAAGTGGCACGTTTAGGGGTTTGGAGGCAACGCGCTGCCGACCACAGCTGTTCCCTTCGCTGACCTTCCGGTCCGCTCGGCTCACGCGACGGGAGGCCGGCACGCAGAATACTTTAGTGCAAAGTAACCTTCGACCAAATAAAATTACATCAATGTTAGCCTTATCTTCCATCCGACAATAGGTAGTTAGTATGTTTATACTCAAATTACTGTTTTTTATACGAAAATTACATGACAACATTAACGGTCACAAAAATTTATACATTTAATTACACAAAACATATTATGAGTATTAAGGTTATTAACTTGTCTTTTAACTATAAAGCTATCATGTAGCGTATAAATTTGAAGTAAAATTTCCCATCTAATATATATTTTTATATTTCAATCAATACAATCCTACAGCTGAGCTCAGATCCAACAACGTGTTAGGGCCATAATCCACCACGCGGACCACGTGTGGAATAGCAGAATGCACGCACCTTTGAGAATATTGTACAGGACTCTCGGGTATGCACATTTTTTTCACGATGGCAAGTGATTGTTAATTTGTATTACGCACATAATTTGACAAATTACAGGTGCATGCAAAATTATAATTCGAGTTTCTAGCGTGGGAAATCGACATTCAAACCATTAGGCTAACACTGCTTACAATGATGATGTGTTCCCGTTAGAAATTTAAGAGAAAGGGCTTATTCACTAGACACAAGACATAGTAAAACATGAATTTTAATTTTTAGCACGCAAAAACGATAATAGTCGAATGAACGACCGTCAAACTTAGTTTTAAACAAGCAGATGCAGAAACGATAATGGTCGAATAAAATACCGCCAAACTTAGTTTTTCACAAGCAGCAACGATAACAGTCGAATGAACGACCGTCAAACTTAGTTTTAAACAAGCAGATGCAGAAAGGATAATGGTCGAATAAAATACCGCCAAACTTAGTTTTTCACAAGCAGAAACGATGACAGTCGAATGAATGACCGTAAAACTTAGTTTTAAATAAACAGAAACGATAACGGTCGAACGAATGGTTATGTAACTTTATTTTAACTATCTATGGGAGTACTTATAAAATCATACCTTTTAGGGTCATTCATGATATGAATCTTCAAGGAGACGTTCTTGCAGTTCATTGCGACGGAGCCAAATATCATCTCACCGAGAGCACTCGTGTCCGTCGCAGGACCCTTGTACTGTTAATGAAATGGATTGAGAATTTGATATTTAATACAAATATATTTTGTAAGTTACGCAGTTTGATGTGCTTGCATGGAATGTGTGCCTGTTAACTCTTGTGTATAATGGGCCCTATGTGTACCTGAAAAAGGTCGTGACCCCGAACAGGAATAGAGTAATAAATTAAACAAAGTGAAATCTTGGTTTGCTCGGACTTTTTATACAAAGAGAGATATATAGTAAATAAATAAATGTTTCCACACTGACAGCCCCGCACTAGGATTTCCTGTGTTGCGGGTGGCATGGAGATACACAAATATGATATTACAAACACCCATGACCCGAGAACAAACCTTTGAAAGCAGATGACTTAAATAAAGGATAGTAGAAAGCAATACCTAAACTTCAGAACAATACTCATTCCTTGATCGCCTATTATATTATTAGGTAGATTCTTACACCTACGTTAGTACTACTATTAAAGAAAATAAGAATACTTTACAACACTATGATCAATAAATATACTTTTGTTGTATTATTCGTATTACTCTTTAATTAAATTAATTTCAATGAAAATATCATTAAATATCAGTCCATGAAAAATCAGATTCGAATTTGGGTTCATCCAACTTGATGATACGAGTGGCATTGAATAGGTACTCTATTAGAAATTTTTAGCAATTGACAACCACACTGAATCTAAATTTAAGTTAATATTAAAAGTTCAAAGTTTATTTTAACGATTATTGCCCGCACAATGAATTCTGTGTGGTGACCTCATCGAGTCACGTGACAATCGTCGTGGTAATACAGTATACGTATACGTGTGACTACGTAAAATGTCAAAAAGGCACGAAGTCTTTCTGTTACTGCAACCGTGTGTATTAGAAATCACAAACAGAATATTAGTATTTTGAACAAGTAGTGTCACAAGAATAGTCTCGCCTACAAATAGACTGAGGATTTTTCTTCACGTATTTAGAATGTCCATATTTGTAAATGAGTCACATAGATGTACGCTTAACATGTAGACGATAATAAGTTACGCACGCACGCACCATTAAATTGTTAACACACAATATACGTTGATATATATGGATGACATGCTACCAAAAAACTTTCCTCAAGCGACAATCACCGGAGAACAAAGATTTTGAAGTTCTCCATAGGATTCGAAACACAAACTTTCGTTCGCCAGACAGAGTTTCTAAAGATAATCAACAGAATTCATGGTCATATCTGGCCGAGACTAACAGTCTCAGTGATAACGTCACCTTTTGTTTATATAAACCCTACATAAATCTGTTTGACGTTGTATAAAAATTATGCTTTATAAAATGACGTAAATTAAATAAAGATCAATTTATATTTACGCATGTATTCTGCTTATATGAAACTAAAGTACCCTATAATATAATGTTACGGTTTTAAATTTAGTTCCGAGAACTCATCTGTTTAAGCGGTTTCGACGCCTGTAATCCCATTTGTTCCCAAAACTGTGATTAACTTATGGTTTCCGTTAAGTGATGGTGCCATATCTCATGGGTCTAGAAACAAAGAACAAGCAAATCACACTCATCGAATGTTGACGGAATATTTTACAGTTCTAATAACGTGAAACAATGAAAAGGATTGTATTGGCCGGTGGGAATAGAATGTCAGGATATTAATTAGGTCTTAGACAAGCAAGTGAGCAAGATGTCGAGTAAAGATGATTGTATCTGAGCGTACCAAGTTTTGTTGTTAAACTGTAAAAGTAGTCAAATTATAAAAGAATTGTACGAGTATGCTGATATTATTATTGAAGACACTCCTGACACAACTCCTGACAGGGAGCTTCTTATAATGGATAAACACACCCATTCCCGCACCAGGATTCCCTGGGACGCTGATAGCACGGACTAATAACACGTCACGAAAACCAATATCAGAACAAATTGATATATTATCTGTCACACCAATAAAACTAAATGTGTTACTACGATACGTCTCGAGTTTTACTTACTATCAACTCGTGTAACCGAGACCACGATTCATCAAACCTGATCGAAATAAATATCGAATGTGAAGTGTACAATCCACAATGAGTTAAGTGTCGTAAAACCGGTATATCATAATTACTGGTACTCGCCAATTAAAACCGAGCTAAAATTACAATCCCACGTCGTACGCGCATCTGGTTATAAGAGTATCTACTCGTTATGTATCGTGAACTGGAGTAGTAATCAAAAAGGCTAACACGATAAAGTGGGCTAAATATAGCCAAGAGAGTCCGAACACACTATGAATTAAAAGTCTCGTGACATCGCGATGTACTCATTCATTTTCATTTTATTTTTGTATTATCAACACAAGTTCTGACGTTGATATTGCGTGCTAAAATTACAGAGGAAAACACACAATTAAATTACTCGTGATAGTCACAAAAACATATTGTAGCGCTGCCTTACTCTGTGCCTAATATACTTTTTAGTCTGTATAGCGTCACAAATTTGTATCCGTTTAGTTTGATGTCTATGTTTCCTTTTTTTTCTAAAAAAGATATAAGAACCCTAAAGTTGGCGCCCAACGTGGGGCCCGAACCCACGACCCTGAGTTTAAGAGTCTCATGCTCTACCGACTGAGCTAGCCGGGCTACATCAGAAAAACTTGGAACAAACTTTCTGAACCAAGCACAAGTTTGAAGGAAAGTTCTTAAGTGTTTAAGGCAGGTAGGCTCATTCATCTTTAAAATAGCCTCCACTTTGGAGTCATCTGGCAGGATACCTTTAGGGGTAATGAGATGGCCCAGGTACTTTACTTGACTACTAGCAAAAGTACACTTGTCTCTATTAGCTCGTAACCCAAAAACTCGAAGGCGATTGAAGACAGCTTCCAAGTCATCAAGATGCTGATGGAAATGCATCTAAATCGGTTACCAGGAAACTGATGCCTCAAAGAGATGGACCGTACGTAATCAATCGGGTACTGAGTCCTACCACCTACTAGGTGGCTGATAAACAGGGCCAGGTGCTAGGACGGTTTCACGTTTCTGATCTTACACTACTCATTACTGACTACCCAGACAATATAGAACCCGTTCAGCCGCGTCGTTTACGAGGCCGGCCACGTAAAGCTAAGGCGCGCTCCTAAAAAGTGCCAAATCACCATCGGGTCGATGTCGTGAATTGGAGGAGGAGAATGTAGCGCTGCCTTACTCTGTGCCTAATATACTTTTTAGTCTGTATAGCGTCACAAATTCGTATCCGTTTAGTTTGATGTCTATGTTTCCTTTTTTTTCTAAAAAAGATATAAGAACCCTAAAATATTTAATTGAAATAAAACTAAATATATAATAAAAATAACCGCCTTTTTTTTAAATAACTCTTATTCGCAAGTCCTAAAGTTAAAAATGTTAAATTTCCCGCGTCTCTAAAAGTTGCGTTTTCTAAATTATAACTTTGTTGTTTGGTCGCGATTGAGTAATCTATGTTTAATTTATATTTACTTTTTTAATACAACGACATGATACATATCGGTAACTGTCGACAACTACGGGATGAGGTAACGCAAAGAAAGCGCTCTCGTCAAAGACCGGTCAACTCATCCAACCCGCGACAGTTCTCTTCGTACCTAACTCGGCCAAAAACTTACTATTGACGCAATCAGCTGGACTATGAACCCTACGCAAACTTCACTATTTTCGCGCACACCCTACAACTTCAAAGACAATAATTATAGACAAAAAATATAGTGACGTGGGTGATCTACAAAAGCGAATGTACAGTTGTTACGCAACGTATACGGGAGAGCATCGGAAGACTTCGAATGTTGTTTACGCAAAAAGAATACTTTTATACCGCACGAAGACAAATTATGTTAGCGTATTCATACTTTCTTATTATTGTCAATACTAAATTATTAGTGTTTAAAATCCCGATTTCATATCGATATATGTTCGATTATCGTCTCCTTTCAATCTTGCTCGCAATTAAGAATTCTTATGAAAACACCTTAGCAACGAGCAGACGGGCGACCTGAAAATAATCACCCAACTCCTGGACGTCTTCAACACCTAAGACTTAGATGTGAAGAACCCGCTTATCCAATTATTATTCTACAAAGGTTCAATTTGTTAATGTTCAAAAAAATGAACCTTAGGAACTAATATAATTACAATAATTTTAAACTTATATTTTAAGGCTTAAACTGAATAAATATTTTCTATTTCTATTTCTATATAATTGCGAATAAAACATTTGAAATAAGTACTCACGATTACCATTAAATATCGAAGTATCGGTGTGAAATACAAAAATTGTAAGTTACCATTACATTTAAAATAAAATTAGGTAGCCTGTTGCAAATTTCGAAGTCAGCGAAAAGCTTCTGATGCTTTTGATGGACCATCCTTCAAAGCAATCATATATGATATTAAATTATTAATATTTTTGTATGTATACACCACGTAATCTGATTCAGTTTTATCATTGTCAGTTTACACGTACAACTTTATTTTGTATCTGTCTAGCTGACGTAGCAGGATAGTAAAGTTGCTTCTGATGTCCATCGGCTATCCTTGGGCATGGCACTAATGTAACTACTAACCTACGGGATTTTAGTGGGAACAAACGCACCTAAAATATTTCCCAGGTAGACCAGACTGATGTGGATAAAAAAGGAAAGGAAAATTCCGAAATATAACTTAGCCGAGTTGGATTATCTACACTAATAAATAAAATTGGAGTGTCTGTTTGTAATATTAAAATAACCGCTTTTAACTACATGCCTATGAATGTATATACGGTACATATACCAAAATATTTTTTTTTACAATTTTTGTCTGTCTATCTGTCGGTTTGTTCAGGCTAATCTCTGAAACGACTGGACCGATTTTGACGGGACTTTCACTGGCAGGTAGCTGATGTAATAAGGAGTAACTTAGGCTTTTATTTCTACTAAATAACTTTTTTGTTCAATTCCACGCGGACGAAGTCGCGGGCACAGCTAGTGTTATAATAAATTAAGCATTAAGCCCCTATTTGTACTGTTGATATTTTTAAGACGAGAAGAAATTAAGCAACTTACACTTGTTTGCCATATTGAAAAAAGCAGCTTACAATATTACAAGTTCCAAATCTCACGGCACGTTTGCGCTCAACCATTTCTGTATTGTTTACGTAGACGCATAAGGCGGGACCGCGTACGTTATATATAAGTCAACATTTTCATATTCCATTTATCAGTATCTAATTATATTTATGACTTATGCATCCTGTAGAATTTTGAATACGTACAAATACATTTTATATATCAATAGACACCATATGAACTTTATTTAAATAGTAAATTATATCTTTTAAGTTTATTTAACATTTAAATTTATAAGCTATTATTCATTTAAATAATATGGTTTATAAAATATTGTGTGAGTAAATTGTGTGGGTCTTAGATATATATGTTGTTATGCAAGATGTGTTTGATAGATGAGTTACTTTTTTAAATGTTAATCACCAACTAGTCCAATATTCAGTTTTTATCATCTAGTACTCTGTAAAATCCACTTGCTTATACTGTGCATAATTGGGTCCATACATGATGCCAAAAAGGGTCAAATGTATGGCTTTGTATACATTTCATATTGTATACATTATTATATATTCATATGTAATGAAGTAAATTAGATGATAAAATACTGTATTCCTGAATGCCACCTAAGTTAGATTATACTGTCAGTCTTTTTTTTATTGTGGTACAAATTTATTTATGAATGTTCTAATTGTGCATAAAATTAGTACAATAGATGTGACATCATGGTGCCTGAACACACCTGTCTATAAGTGAGTATATATTAAAGGAGATACTTAATCAGGAAATAATAGAAAAAGAAATATTTCCTCAATAACATTTGTAAAGAATAATGATCACTGACATGGAATAAAATTATTGTAACAGGTAGTAAAGCCTTAAAAATAAAAACACATAGGTCACTTCAAGTATCCTACTGAATTAGTAGGTAGGATCACCTGAAATAAATAATAATATAGAAATCGTAACTCATTTAACGAATGACAATTTCTTGAATTTGATTCCTGGGCAGAACCAAAATTTTTATAATTAATAGACATAGTATGTTTCACAGTTCATAGAAATTTTTCAGATGTTTTATTTGTCTATCCTATGTACAACAGTTTTCTAGTGCAGAATTGTGAATGTGTAATCCCAGTGTGATAATTCAGATTCACATATACTTGAAATTATGTTTTAGTAGAACATAAAGCAAAATTCAATTAACTAAGCTGTTGTATGTTATATGAATGATGAAAATTAAAAATTAATTTATTAAACTTACTATGTATGCAAAACCCTCCGAAACTTCAACAATGCAGGGAATTTTATCAGTCTGATAGTTCTCTGGTTTGTCATTTTTATTAGCTGAAACCTTATTTATTGAAGAAGAATCAAACAGCACTTTCCTTCCTCTTCTATCACACTCCTTGTAAAGAAGCAATCTCACTTGCTCCAAAGCTATCTCACGTGACCTATTGACAAAAAAGTAAAACTTATAAAGTAAGTGAAATTTTGGGGCTCACCTAAAAACCTTACAGTTTTTGTGGCATTGGCTTTTTAACATTCAAATTTGATATTTGTTGTGACTCTTGATGCTGGTATGTGTTAAAGTTGAAAATAAAACTTAACTATTACAAAAATCCTCCCACAATTCAAAATGGTGCAGTGTGGTAGACACTTCCTCTATTACAAAGACAAACTCATATCTACCAGTTTGCCCCTATTAGATTGAGCTACAGAAAAAGTTTAATAATTATTGTATCTTCTTAAATTTATAAAGAGAATTAGACAGACATGTACATATATCCAAGATTTATTTACACTTTCAGTGATAAAATTATAGTTGTTATTAACAGACATTGTGTTCATGCCATTGCAAATACAGGCACTAAAAACTTTCTCTTGTTTAAAAACAGCCACATATATATTTGTTTTGTGTTATTTAAACATTTTACTACTTAATACAGAATTCAATTTCAAATCAGTTTACAACTTTATCCAAGGTATTCTATTACAAATAGGATATATTTACATAAAACACATATAATTGATAATATATTCAGGTAATACTTTTGTCAATCCATCACTGACTTTTGTTATTCACCTCACAAGTATTCAAGTACACTACATGAAGTAGGGAACAATTTCATGTGATATAGTCTCAACAAGGGCTCAATAACCCAACCTGTCCAAAAATAACAAAACAATTAAGAAATACCTAAATATCATTTTATTTCATAGTCGTTGTAATATTGAGTTCACAGTTGATTACAATGTAGAATTACGGAGCACAAAAAAGAAAACAATGTCACATGCACTCACTACCTAAGAAATGCAATAATAGAAATTTCACTTTAAATGCACTTTTGACAGCCGCGTGACAATATGCAATCGGCCGTGTAGAGTGGAATGTGCTAGTGTACTGACTCGCATGTCAATAATAAGTAAACATTGATTGAAGTTAAACCGCCCCCTTCGCTGACGCAAAGTCGCGTAGTGATGTCGCCCACGCCCTCCCGCGCCCCGCACTAATCACATGCTTCGCATCACGACTCGCCAACCCGCCGCCACGTCGGCCCACTGTTCATTACTCTAGCTTGCTAGCCGGTGACGCTCGCTATGCACCCTGCTAGTGTCGTGTGTCAACCACCCAACTAAAAGCGCAAGCAAAGGACCCACCCGTAAATTTAATGCGTCAGATTTACCACCGTATGCCACACACAGAAATAGAATAAAATGAATGAAAAGCATTCATTACAAGGTATTACAACGTACCTGGCCCGGCTTCGTGACTCGGTATATGCATTATCGAGTTTTCTCTTTGTTGAAAAAATCCTGTCCAATAATTCCATTGCGACACCAATATAATTTCACGACATTCTCATTGCTAGATTTACTTAGCATCATTTTGTGTGTACGTTCTCAGGAGGCATAATATTTTTTTAAATGTATATCGCTTAAAACGCATTCAAATGTAAATAATCTGACAGATCACGTGCCAAACGAAAGTCATATGATTCACCATAGACAAACATTTTTTACTTTTATCGAAGGTCAAGGTTATCATATGACCATAGAGTATTACACAGATGTAACAACAATACAGTATGTAACACAGATATTAATGTTATTTGACAATAGTGTAAATCATTTTATATATCTCGATTTGGTTTTCTGCGTACATTTTGTTCATGTATAATAATGTATTCTGTCTGACATCGACCCCATCTCTGACTAACACTTGACAGTAATACATTTAGGATGGTGAGTTGAGAGCAATAATGATCGACTTTGTTGACAGTTAACTTTAGAGTTACTGTGACAGCACAGCATAGCATGTTTGGAGGAAGGAAGCTGTTCTGGTGCCGTTTAATGAGTTTGCGAAATTTAAATCTACAAAAGCTGTAACCTATAAAGCAACTAAAATAAAAATGTAACATTTTAAGCAATAATTAATTACCAAGTGAAATCAATGTGGGCTTAAAGTGATCGTTTGTGGATTTGGAAGTGCATGTTGCTTCATTATGTCTACCACTAAAACACTGTCATCCAATGTCTTGGAAGAAATTAAGAGCTTTAAATCAAATATATCACTGAAGGAAATAGCTGAACTTGATATTAGTTGCACTTCAGTAATAGAGCAAGGCCTAAATGAATCTAATATAAAAAATGCAAATAAAAACATCAAAATCAAAATTAAAGCTGTACTAGATTACATGCATGAGAAGATAAATATTGGAAATTGGAAAGAGGTGAAAATCTACATAAGAAAAACCATTACAATAGCTTCCTATATTAAACTTTTAGCATTTGTGGAAACCTGTGATGAGATAGATGAATATGCTGTGAGGGAGTGCATGAGAATTATTGATTTTGGTATTGTGTTTGGAAGCCCCCTAAATGCAGACCCAACACTGCTACAAAGGTGTGCCTCTCTCTTAAATTCTGCAATTGCATTGGATATAAACATACCTTCTAGTTCAAATGTGAGTACTCTGGACACTGAATTAAGCACTGTCAATAATAAATACATGTGCAATGCCATATCTCTTGAAGTCTTGAATTGTCCTAGTATGGAACATTTTTATAAGAACTACATAGCACTAGGGAAACCTGTAATATTAGATAAATGTATTAGCCACTGGCCTGCCTTAAATAAATGGAATGATAGGAATTACCTACTCAAAGTTGCTGGGCTTCGGACTGTGTCAGTTGAATTGGGAAAAGACTACACTCACTCTGATTGGACTCAGAAGATGATGACTATAGAGGATTTTATTAAGAACCATGTTTATCAAAACAAGGGACCAACTGGGTACCTTGCTCAGTACCAGTTATTCGAACAAATACCAGAATTGAAAGATGATATTTTTGAACCTGATTATTGTAGTTTTTCTGATACTAATGATCCAGTAGATGTAATGGCCTGGTATGGTCCTAAGGGGACATTGTCACCCCTGCACCATGATCCCAAAAGGAATTTGCTGACTCAAGTGGTTGGTGAAAAACAAATATTTCTGTTCTCCCCTGAAGATTCAGAATGCTTGTATCCTCATGAGCATGAACTTTTAACCAACACAGCTAGAGTGGACCCACGATATCCAGATTTTGTTCGATACCCAAAGTTTAAGAATGCCAAGACATATTACTGTGTGCTCCGCCCGGGGCAGATGCTTTATATACCACCTAAGTGGTGGCATTTTGTCGAGTCATTATCAGTCAGCTTCTCTGTAAGCTTCTGGTGGATGTAAATTACCAAAGAAAAACATATATATTAGCATAATGTATTTATTAAATATTGTTGTATTAAGGAGTAAAATTAAGATTTTATTTATTATTGTATTCATCCATGCTTGTACTCCATAGGAGTATTTTTTAGAGGACCCACCGTTGTTTTCTTTAACGATAGCATTCTGCCATAAGATAGTCATTAATATAACCATTTCTTTATGAAAGAAATAAACCTGTATTAGTACTATGTGTAATATTAATAAGACAATTATTAATATTACACACATGGTAAGACAATTAATAACAATAAGGTGTAGTAGTTATTATTATTAATAATAGTGATTTCAACTAAATGTGCACAGATTTTAAATGTATGTATACTGAAATATATCATGTTGTCAAACTAATAATGTTATTTTTCTACTATTTCCACATGCTTTATAACTTTGCTACTAACACCAATTACATATGACTTTTAAAACACTTATCACTGTTATTATTGACAAAAATTATGTCTATAAAATAATGTCTAGTTCGTAACACATTTCAAAACTTATATTATTTCATCTATTACAATAGGGCATCAAAGGGCAACCCTATGGTTGTTCTCAGGTTGGCTGTCAATAGAACTTTCGTATGGTATATAAAGGGTTTCATTGAAGTCGTCAAATTCTCCCAGTTACTCTAGGATGGTAACAGGGTTGAAAAATGGTAATAGGGTTGAAACCCCCCCCCCCCCCCCCCCTGGTTATCCACCTCCATCCAAGCCCAACCCTGATATGTTATTAACGTGTTTTCCTTGGAATGCGGTGACCAATTACCATTAGATAACACGTCTGTTCGTTTGTGAAGGATTTGCAATCAAACGCAAGAAGGTTCCAGACAAGAATAATTTATTAAGATAACAATGACGGTGGCACACAAATAATATATCTACTACTTTCATATGTCAATACACTTCAATATTTCCTCCCCTAAAAAAGTTACTACTGTTACTATGAACTATTGAAATATACTTATAGCTCTAGGTGGATTATAGCATTATTTTGTTATTCCGTAGTTACATGACTATTAATTAACCGAAATAATTATTCATACGCATTAAGCTTAAAAAAGACAGATATACATATATACTATACTCCGCGAATAAGAACTACATTAATGAAGTAGAAAATGTGTATATAAAAAAACTATATAAACATCATATGGGTCAATAAATATAAAAAAAATAATACAAACAAAGTTATTCTGAATCAACATCATAATATGTTTGTCTTTTACGCGGTTTTATATTAACCCAATTACCATCAGTGTTACGTAAAGTCTCGTTAGGTGAGTTTGATGTCGTGGGTGTGCTCTAAGCTAAATCCCCGGAAGTAATTGTCGAATCCTCACGAATAGTGTCGTCTTCAGATTGGTCCGAGCTGACCGCATCTATGCCTGGTGAAGAATATTTCATCGATTTTCTTATCGGTATTATCTGATCGATATGTTTACGAAGTTCACCTTCCTTGCATTGTACCGTATACGTGACGGCACCCGTCCTATCCGTTACCTACCCTTCCTTCCACTTAGGTCCATTTTTTGAATAATTTATTATCAATACCGTATCGTCGGGACGTAGCTGCTTACACGTACCACCTACACAGGTCATCTGTGCTCTCTGAGCTGCCTCCACTACATCCGCTCTGTCCACCCGCAGCAGGTCTAGTCGCATGCGCAGCCGGCGTCCCAGCATGGCCACTGATGGTTCCCTCTGTGTTGTGGCGTGCGCCGTGTTACGATATTTTAATAAGAAATTACACAATGCCTTTTCAATATAAATATCTTGGGCGTCCGCTTTCCTTATTATTTTTTTAAATGTGCTAACTGCATTATCCGCAGCACCGTTACTCGATGGATGATACGGGGAAGCCAAAATATGCTTGATTGAAATGGCGAACCCCTTCGTCAGTGACTATCTGTTTCGGCAACCCAAAACGAGCAAACAATTCTCGTAACTTACAGGCAACTAGATTCGGCGACGTTCCCTTGAACATCGTAAAAATCTCTATCCATTTAGAGTGAGCATCAACTATAAAGAATTAGTACTTACCGGCATACTGCAAGAAGTCAGTATGGAGTCTCGTCCAGGGCTCCCTCGGCCACGCGTGCGGTGCGGGTGGGGCGTGAGCGTCGCGCTCTCTCCTCAATCTCCAGACGTAGTTCCGTGTTATTTGCTTCATGCGCACTACGCCCATGTGTCCGCTATGTATTTCGTCTAGAATGTTAGCTCTGAACGTTACCGATATAACGATTAGGTAACCCCACAGTATGCAACCTTTATCTACATACAAATCTTCACGTCGAAGAAAGAAGGGCTTTTCTTCCTCCGATTCGACGTGAGCGGGTCAACCACTCATAATGTACCCATAAATTCTACAAAGAAGTCGATCCTTTTTCGACTCCTTGGCCACGTCCGTGTGGCAGACGGGAAAACTATCTTCAAAAAAATGTATGTATGCGGCTTTCTCTTCTGGCTCGCCTTCCTTAGAATATTTGACTAGAGGTAGACGGATCAAGCAGTCTGCGTTAACATTTTCACCGGACGACACGAACACAATGTCGAAGTCGTACGCCGCCAGCTGTACCGCATACCGATGCAAGCGACTGGCCGCCGTCTGCGGAATCCCCTTTTTTAGTTCGAATATGTAGCTCAATGGTTTGTAGTCGCTACGTAATGTGAAGTGTCTACCGTATACGTATTGGTGGTGACGCGTGACTCCGTATACGATGGCGAGCACCTCCTTGTCGAGTTGACTGTAGTCACGCTCGGTCCTGCGCCGTCAGGGTACCGATGCAATAGCACCGCACCCAGTCCGTAGGACCTGCTGTCCACCGCCAGGACCAACGGAAGGCCTGGCTCATAGTGCGTCAGCACTGGATCACTAGATAATGCCGCCTTTATATGTTCGAATGCCCATTTACACCCTTCAGACCACACCCACTTCGCACCTTTCTTAAGCAAAGCGTACAGAGGTTGGAGAATCGTACTAATGTTAGGTACAAAACGTGCGTAGTAATTAATAAACCCTAGTGCTGCTCTCAGCTGAGAAACGTTCTCAGGTGTAGGCATAAGCTTGATAACATTTACTTTACTATGATCCGTATGTAATCCCTCTTTATTTATTCTATAGCCCAAGTAACATACTTCATTTTGAAAGAATTCACACTTTTCAAATTTAACCGTGAGATCGGCATCTTTAAGTCGCGTCAGAACAGCCCTTAGGTTAATTAAATGCTCGTCCCTATTACGGTCCGTTACGCAAATATCATCGATGAAACACATTGAATACCCGTAAGTGTTTCCTCTATAAGTTTTTGAAATATTTCTGGTAAGCATTTTAAACCGAAGGGCGCTCTGCGATACACAAAAATACCAACGTGAGTTGTTATAGCAGTTAATCGTATGTGTCGTGACGTTTCATCCAATAACAACTGCATATAAGCATGTTTCAAATCTATTTTAGAGTATTGTTCCCCGCCACTCAACGCTGCGAATAACTGTTTGATCCGCGGTAATGGAAAGTGGAAATCTTTTAATAATTTATTAATTGTCACTTTATAGTTGCCGCATAGACGTATCGAATCGTCCGGTTTTATAACGGGGACAATGGACGTACCGTAATTTGATCTTTCAACCTTATCAATTATTCGTTCTTGTTGACGTTTTAACTCCAATTCGACAGGAACTCGCAGCGCCAGTGGGAGTGGGCAAGCCTTGCAAAATATGGGGGTCTCATCGTTTAAATATAATTTAATTCTTTTTTATGTGCCAATTTTGTCCACTCCTATGACATTACGCGACGGTTGCATATGAAATAAATTAATCGATTGCAACCTTAATTCCCGCATCCATCGACGACCGAGTAATGGAGGCCCTTCCCGCTCAATAATGAAAAGCGGTAACGTAGCGCGAGTAGCGAAGGCGACACCTGCGTTCCTTTGATACCACACTGCACCTGCAGGTCTATGCGACCGATCGGTACGATCGCCTCGCCGGTATAAGATTGTAATTTAATGTTATCGCGCGTAATAGGCAAATGAGAAAAATATTTATCATAGAATGACTTTGAGACTGCCG
Organism: Megathymus violae; assembly: GCA_003671415.1. Lineage (NCBI taxonomy): Eukaryota > Metazoa > Arthropoda > Insecta > Lepidoptera > Hesperiidae > Megathymus > Megathymus violae. The sequence goes on along the minus strand of PDGT01000015.1, from coordinate 3,494,446 downwards.
ATATTTTGCTTCCGGTATCGATCTCAAACAACACCTTTTTACCATTAATAAATAAGTGACAATTACATTATTGACATTCAAACATTGCACATTAAACAATCCATCATACCCTTCCTCTTCGGAATCAAATTCGATTTCAATAAAATTTTAATATTTAGATTTTCCGCCGTATATTGTATCGACTACAATTCGCACTTAAATGACTTTTCACTTTACACTTGTCACAGACATACGACTTATACCGACCCTTGTTGGGCGCGTGCTCTTCCCTGGTACACCGCCAACAGGGCGAGGCGCGGGAAGATCTAGCCGTAGCCGCGGCGCGCGGCGCGCCCGCAGTCACCCGGTGCAGGCTGGTGCTGCCCTCGCCTCCTGTGAGTCCCCCGGAGTACTGGCCGTTGCCCACGGCGCGAGTCCCGAGCGAGCCGCGGCCTCCACTGCGTGCCGCTCAGCCGCCTTCAGCGCCAACGCCAACTCCACTGCCTTCTTGTAGTTGAGCTCAGGCTCCGCGAGTAGCCAAGATCGCATTTGTTCGCTGCGCAGACCCGAAACGAATTAGTCACGGATATTTTTCTCCACATTATTGCCGAAGTTGCAGTGAGTAGCCAGGTGCTTCAAATTCTGAAGGAATATTCCGATCGATTCGCCTTCGCCTCGTCTTCGCTGTCGGAACGTGTAACGCTCGGCTATTTCAGAGCGCTTCGACTCCAAGTGGTTCTTCACGAGGGTTACTAGCTCCATAAAGACTGGTCCTCAGGGTGTTTCGGTGAGCACAAATCGCACACGAGTCCGTAAGTTTCCCGAGCCGACGTGCGTTAGCAAGGTGGCCACGCGTAACTCACTTTTAATATCATTCAATAAAATGAATTGTTCGATCAATCGCACATACGCCGACCAGTTACGGGATCCGTCGAGTCAAATTCGTGCAATCTTCCTAACGGCATCACGAATTGTTTACAAAATCGTCGCCACTGAATGATTTGCAATCAAACGCAAGAACGTTCCAGACGAGACTAATTTATTAAGATAACAATGACGGTTGTTAACAAATAATATATCTACTACCTTCATATGTCAATACAATACAGTTTGTTGACTATTGAAATAAAAAATATATTATAAGCAATACCCCCGTTCACAGAATAAAACACTTTAGCGAGTAAACCTATAAAAGGAGGGTAAGTGGACTTGCTCATTCGCTTTCTTGGCAGTGCCCGGTGAGGACAGTTCGAATAAGTCGGTGCGCGCGAGCCATTTTTGATATCCCGTAATTGTGAAGCTAATCAGTTTGTTATTCTGATTTTGGTGAACTAAATCTAGGCTAGGTTATCTTGGCTGGTTTTTATATGAATTTCGATTTATTTCTCTAAAACTATATATATTAGATTAAATCTTATATCTTATTACGCCATCAACGACATAATGTCGGGAAAGTGCTACTTATAAACACATTAAAAACCAACAGGACAGGGTTGGTAGCTACCAAGCCTTCACTATTTACCGAAGCAGGTGAATAACCTTCCCATTGTCTATACATGATAGTTCTATTACGCATAGATTAACATGGTGTTACGCAACGGGCTCTCATTTTCTAATATGTTTTCGATGCTATGATGCAATGAACTAAACACCATAGATTCTCAACACGGCTAATGTTTCTTGAACACCAGATCATAGAACATGCGTGTTTTGGTGAATTAAATAGCGAGAAAAATCAGATTTACAACCTACTACAGTTTCGAGAGCCGTTCTCCAGCTATGGCAATTAATAAAAATCTATCTTATTCAAAAAACTGAAATCTGAAACGATTGAATGCGGTGACATAAAATTTATTAGCCTGAGATGAATAAAAATTGTTTCAGATGCGGTGTTACAGATAGCAGTAAAAGTAAGGCATAATTATTCTGAAGCGAAGAGAGGATGGGTTACTAGTGAAAAATAAAGCAGTACGTGTTTAAATTATCCTAATAAATTTATGCAGTATGTTGTAGTAAAATCAATCACAATTTCTAAGGACAACCGCAGCTCTTTATTTGTATTCACTATTCAATGCTCTTCCGATGAGCATGCGTCTGACCTCTGATGTTCCAGCTCCAATTTCATACAGCTTAGCATCTCGGAGTATTCTACCAGTGGGATAATCATTGATATAACCGTTACCTCCTGAAATGCACAACATTAGTAATATTATAAACATAACACAGTGTTGTTAAACCAACTTTGGCAATGTCCGTGGTTAGCTAAAAATTTAGATTAGTGTTAAAGAGCCAGCGAGCAACGTCGGTGAAGTGTTACTGTGACCACTCGCGATCATGTGGTAAGTCAGCTCGTTCGATTTATGTTACCATAAAAACATACAAGTTAGTCTTCCCAAATTTCTCACCGAGTATTTGCACAGCATCGAGGGCAACTTGCGTGGCTTTCTCGGCACAGTACAGAATAACTCCAGCGCAATCCTTACTGTTCACATGACCCTCGTCGCACGCGCGAGCCACACAGTACAGGTATGATCTACACGCGCTTAAAGTTGTGTACATGTCTGCCATTTTACCCTGGAAGTGAAAAGATGATGTCAATAACATTTAAAATAATGGTATGAACAGATGAGTTTAATTGGAATCAGTGGCAATCTTCTTTTGGAGATTCTTCTCTCTGAACTGCAAATTATCATGACAGGACTGAATATTAATTACATTATTTGTATGATTAGTAATTAATAAATTAAAACTATTACAACCATATTCTACCTGTAAGCGAAATAAGACGAGACGCGAGGACCATCTTTCGAATCAGAGGATAATAGTTTATCCGGGAATACAGACAGATTAAAAACATGACCCTCGAGCCAACACTTCACTTCTTCATGAACAGGAGTATGCACGAACCAAAAATTCGGAATAGGATATACATAATTATACCACAACGTGCCTAAAATTAGTGCCATGCACCCACTTGCTGCGCTCTACTTACATTAATTTACCCCACTATTGCTGCGCTCTACTTACCTTAGTTTACCCCACTGTTGCTACGCTCTACTTACCTTTGGCAATTTTTTAATGTTAACTACATATGTAAAAAGGTCTCATTGTGCTATCACTGTAAAAACTCTTGCAAGACGACTGTTTACTTGGTGCACAACACTAAAAGTCTTGTACTGTTGTAAATATCGCTAAGGTACCGACGACTCGGTTTGTTTGGCCATTTGTAATGTGTACCGCAAAGGATTGGAATGGTCTGCCCGCATCGGATTTTCCGTACTATTACAACTCGAAAGACTTGGAAGTATAGATGTTATGGATATGAAATTTCGGATCTGGATATGGATACGGATATATGAATAATATTTTACCGGTTTCGATTACGGTTACGGATATGAAATTGTTTCGGATTATCCGAATGTTTCGGATTATTTCGGTTACGGATATTAGATGATTTAGGACTTGTAAAAAAATGTAATATATTTACAAGATAAAAGTTTGACTTTCTTTCTAGGTATCGTTTGGTATTATAATCATGGAATAGGAACCTTAAAAATGAAATAATATAAAGGTCTAAAGATGAACGCGGCGAGTGTATTGGCTCAGAGAGCGCTAACCTAACGTCTTTCATTTAGACACTGCCCCTATCCGAAATTGTTGGAAACTTTTTTATCGGACTCGATTACTGTTTCGGATACATTTCTATTTCGGATATCCGATAAATTCGGTTACGGTTACGGAGTTCCATAACATCCCGGCTTGGAAGCAAGAATAAACAGGCTTTTTGTGGTTAATGAGTTAGTTAGTGCGCTTTACTATTTAAGGTTACATCATCATTTACAATCAGATGAAATTGTAAACAAGCATTGATAATTAAATTAAAAAAAATACATCATTGTAGACACGAAACAAATTACACGTTCGATATTCAAGGTATCAGCGGCAAGTGGACGAAAGCAGAACTAAACTGAAGCTCAGAACTCTCTGGAGCGGTCCTGGAAAGGGGTTACCTCAAACTAGTCGACTTTAACCCATCAAAGATACAAGTTTGCCTTCCAACTAAAAAATGTCATGGCGCCGCAGTTCCAAGGTACCTCGTTAAACATAAGCAAGTGTTGCGATTCTGGGCGTTGACATCGCGACTGTCATGCAGTATCAGTGTCATTTAGAAGGTAAGGCTAAGTTACCCTCCAAAAACTTGACGTCAAGTCAGGCCTCGTATGGCCTCTGAGCAGGAAAGTCACAATATCAACTTAATCTATTTGACATCATACAAAAATGCGAAGTCCAAATCGTCAATGACGCAGTTGTCACCGCTAGATAAGAATTATAGAAAAAAAAACTAACAATAAATTTGTACTCTATATTCATGAGCTTCGTAGTTTGAGTGGAAGGTGTTACAATTAAACCAAAATGTATAATTTGCCTGTATAAGTTGAAACTCCCCGATATTTTTGCCAAATTGCTTGCGCGTGTGTGCGTAGGCGAATGCGTTGTCGATAGCGGCCTGCATCAGACCGACCGGACCCGATGCTAGCACCAACCGTTCCAAGTCGAGGCCTGACATCAGGACGTATACTCCTTTATTTTCTTCGCCCAGCAAGTTTGACACTGGCACCTGAAATTAAACAGTTCCATCGTACATATAGGCATTTCTGTCAAACCAGATGGTAATGAGAGCAGAAGGTAATTGGACGTGTCTCCAACTAAATGAAGAAGGACTCTCGGTTTTTAACTACCTCTCCGACGCTGCAGCCTAAATCTTGAATACATTTCCTAATTTATTGTAGAAAAATATTATCATTTAACTAGGTAAATAAAGAAGGACCCTATATTCATACACTAGTATTGTATAGAATAATTTGAGCATAGAGCTTAGAGACTACCATATCAAGGGACCTGGCACCACAATCAAATATATTAGCTTCGCGTCAAGGGTCGATGAAGTACATTACACGGCAATTTATCGCAGTTACTATGCAATATTTATAATTGATATCTATTAATAATTACTAGGCACCTCTGAGGTATTATCGCAGCTGTAATCCGGTAATAAAGACCGAAGACGTTACCTTATCTTACCTTGCAATCTTCGAACACTAATTCCCCAGTGTTAGAACCTCTCATTCCGAGTTTGTCCAATTTTTGTGCAGTTGAAAATCCGGGGTAATCCTTCTCGATTAAAAACGCCGATATTCCGTGCTGGGGCTTGCGCGTCACATCAGTTTTTGCATAGACCTATAATTATTAAAGAAATTATATTTGAGAAATAGAATAAACCAAATAATCAACTCCGTGCAACACTTACAGAACTGGTGTCGTCACTATTTGCGCTGCCTTTTTTTAGTGGTACAATGGTTTAAAGTTTCTATTCGTTAAATGTTGCTAATTATGGTGAAGACTTCATTGTTTCATTTTTTTATCGATACAGAAGGAGCATTTGCCAAAATTCGTGTTTGTTACATTAAAAACTTTTTCATCAAAATAACAAATTTCCTCTTGTTATTTTCCTTCTTCAAAAATAAATATATAATAATTACTGTTAAATACGTATATATACTTCCGAAAAAGTAGAGGTGCAAAATAAATTATTTCATATTAAACCTAAAATATCTAGGTAAGAAAAAAGTATAGCTACAGAAAGCTGAAGTACTTAAAAAATGATTAAAATGAACATGAATGAAATAACACGAGACCCAAACGCCAAACTGCTCCATAAATATTTACACTTGTCCAGTCAAACCACATCAAAATATGTACTTCCTATTAAATCCACCTAGTAAGTTTTGTTTTATTAAATTTTACGCATTAGGTGCGCAAATTGCAGATTCGATTTAGAGTATGCATATACTTAGGCATATATATTATTATATTTACCACAAGCACATCAGCATCAGGGCCATTGGTAATCCAGAACTTGCTGCCGTTGAGAACGTAGTAGTCACCCTTCTTCTCAGCTCTTAACTTCATGGAGACCACGTCACTACCCGCGCCGGGCTCCGACATCGCTAACGCCCCTATGTGTTCTCCAGAACACAGCTAAAATTAGATAAATCCTTAACATGACTTCAATTACAACGGTAAAGTAATATTTATAAATTGAAGGCTATAAACGAAATAACAAGTCTATATAACAATAAATAATAACTAATAGCACTACGGCTTGTATTAATCGTAAATGTCGATAAGGTTTAAAAGATGCCAACAGCAAGAACATGTCATGCGCTTCCATGCTTCGGACCGTTCGTTAAAGTAGCGCGTCGGTTCCCGTTGTTATGGTCTTAAAGCTGACGTTAAGGCTTGTCGACGGCGTTTGGGCCACACAAGAAGTTCCGATGCTTGCGTTAGACATTAAGTCCTATCCAAATCCATACTAGAACAGGATAACGAAGTATCCTCCGGGTCTGCTCAGTTGATTTATATGTAGTTATAAGGAGAGAATCCTACTCAATTCAGTCAATCGCTAATGTATTGAAGTCGAATATAGAATATGTAACACGAAACTCATTTGCACTCAATACTCATCGTTAGAAAAGGTATGTGCTTACTACAGCTTATGGAATATACTATAAAGGGAAACCCTACAACTAATTTAGTTCCATTAGGAACTAAACTAATATTAATTACTTCTAATGAAATAAAACTGAAATGGTTATGGTTAAAAAGTCATGAAAACACGCAGCAACCACTTTAACCCGGGCACTGCTTAGTACGACTCGTAAGTGGTGTATCATGTACTCGTGCGTACCTTCGGCAAATACTTGCTTTTCTGTTCATGTGTTCCATTTCTATTGATTTGATTTACACATAAATTTGAATGAGCACCGTAAGACAAGGCGATTGACCCACTTGCTCTGCAATGAAAAATATCCTGTAATAGGTATGTAATGTACGAACTTATACTTGGACAAAATCTTTATTCTGTATCAAAGTAGCAGTAAGTGTCTTTATAACAGAAAATTACGATTTTTTTTGCATTAACATTATTTATTGTTACACTGTAGATTTTCGTGAAGTTTCAACAACTCGGAAAACGTTTTCTGTGTGTATAACTTTTAATAATAAATAATAATGCAATTGTATATCTAATACATTTGAAAATAAAATGTCTGATCCATCTTCCCCGTTTCGCCAACAAGAATACAACTTTGGCGATGGGATTATTTAACCAGGTTTAAACGTGGCTGACTTTGACGAGAGCCAGACAGCATCACCCCATATTTTATCAGTATAAAATCAGTATTTTTAAATGATCAAGCAACATTGTAACATGAAACACAAAAAATATACGAGTACATATTATAATTTTTAAATCTTGATTTTTAAAACTTCTTATTTCTTCACTAAATGATATGCCTTTCTTACCTTGAAATCTCTTCCATAATAATGCAATGGTCTGAATACTTTCCACCTGTGCCGCCATAGTCGGGACTGGCCGTTATACCTAAAATGTAATGTCAAAGTACATTATAAGTAGGTAGTAAGTTGATCTTTACTTCGACAAATACTTCTAGTCAAACTATTGGAGAACCAGGTTTAAGGTTTGCCAATTTTACGTGTAACATTTGGAGGAAGAGGGGGGTCATGATCCTTCCCCTCGGACGGCGCTTGGTTCGCGATCGTCGCAACTTTTGGTAAATAAGATAGTTTGATCTTGAATCATGGCTATTCGTTTCAGGTCGCATTTATACATGTCAATATCACCCGTAGAACAAGCAGACTTATACAGAGGTGTAATGTGTTTTATTGAAAAAAAAAATATTATCCAGTTTATCGTTGAAATATCTCTGTACAAAATATAATGATCTTGAGTAACTTGTATTATATTCCAAAGTTTAGCTCCAAATACATATAATAAAATACCCTGTTCGTTATAATTATTTACTAATAAAAATAAGCACCAGTCAAAAAATATCTCTAGGGAAAAGCAGAAAAAATTGCTCATATTTGCGATTCTTGGCAGCTAAAGCTTTCAAACCAAGAATTAACAAGCAATGCTACTGCGATCCTATTTTTAATAATTATAAACATTACCTAATAAGCCAAGGTGGCCAAGTTTTTTCCAGAACTCTTTAAGTTCTTTAAAATTGTTTTCCTTATCGATTTCTGCTGCTTTTGGCGCCAACTCTTTCTGAGCGAAGTCGAACACTGTTTGTCGCAACTGTAAGGATAAGGTCAAGAGTAATAAAAATGATATCCTCCGACTTAACTTCTAAAAATGTACTAGCCCGTGCAGAATTCTCAACCGCCGTACATTTTTAAATTTCAAAGACCCGACTAATGAGAGCTATAATTAATTAATTGACAGACATTTTCATAGTTTTTAAGCACACAATGTATGGATTGCTTTTCATTTGTTTAATCAACCATCAACAACAACAACAACAATAATCTAAAGATTAATCAACGGAACGGATTTTTTCCAGATCGTTAGATAATTGTTAGATCACCGTCGCCTATGGACATTAGTAACACCAATGGCATCACTAATGCGTTGTCGGCCAGCAAATGTAAAAAAGGTAAGAAAGAAAATACTGGCTCTCAAGCCCCCAGCCGGAACACGCCCAGTCGTTTGGCGATTGACTCAAACAGGAGGGTGGTAGCTAGCCAGGCAGGCTTTACAGAACGATAATAATACGAGTAATAATGTTAATAATATAACCTTTACCCTAAATAAACCCTACCACCAAGCAGGCCGGCTTCTGTAGCCTCTTACGACACCCTGCCCTGCCAGCATGGAACTGGGGTCAGTATTCTAGGCAGCCCCAATACGGCCAAAATTTTCTCTGTCTGACCACAGAGGAGTATCAGAATTAGATGATACTAGGCATGTAGTAACATGTATTACATTCATAATCTGAGATATTTTTCATCCCGAGAAATGGATTTGTTCCCGTGGGCCAGGAAATAAGTTATTATGGATATTCTATTAAGAGGATTGTAATAGTTATTTATGCAACTGTTGTATAATAAGGGGTATTAAACACGATTGTGTGTTTATTACACGAGGCGAAACCGAGTGTGATAAGAGTATCACATCAGTGTTTTAATACCTAATTGTCAACAGTTGCATACAAGACTATCTACTCCCATGCTTTACGTCCTCTTTAAAAGATTCTGAAACAGTTTACTGCTAACATTAAAACAGCCAGTCTTAGTAACCTAATATCATCCAGTACTGAATATATACAAATAAACTAAGTATTAATGAAAGAATTATTTATTGTAGTAGTAATTAAAATTTTGTATAGTAACACATTTTTGTAACACTTGCTCATTTTTTTGTAAACAAAACTATAAAAATTTCGAAAAAAAAATGGCGGGGATTCGAATAACCTACTTTTTTTAACAACGCTCGGCGTTCTGGTAGTGAAACGCACGTGAATGACAATGTTCTTTTTTTAAAATTCATACAGATGTTCTTTTTTTTTGAAATTCATAGAGACACCACACATCGAGCCGTAAGAATGTGGCCGTCTGTTGAGTTTGCACAGAAGGGATCGCAAAGAAACAAAGGAGTGTTATAATGAAATTAAGTACATTTTAACCGTTTGGATGTTAAAATGGTTATTATGTCATTGGGTGTTTTAATGTTGGCAGTAAGCTAACTGTTTCAGAATTTTTTATAGAGGATTTAAAGCATGGGAGTAGATAAAAAAATTGTGGCTGCCTGACTACAACTATTATAATAAATTAATGTTTCTTATTCATAAAATTAAAAAAACGAATCCCAATACAAGTGTTATTTCTAAACGTACGACGTGTTGAAGCGAAGCGAGTGAGGTTACTAGTATGTAATAAAGGTCAATACCACCATTAAAACTCAGTCTGTTTTCCGATTACATTAATGAAATTATAACTTAAATACGAACCTGCTGTTGTTCACTGGTTAGTCCAAATATGTGTTCGTCGATCGGATATTGTGACATACATCTTGAGACTGTATTTAACTTACTTTTACCCAACAAACCCTTCATACAAATCAACCTGCCCGCCATTCTATTTCAACACGCGACCTGTAGCTACTACACTTCAATGTATACTACAATTAAATTAAATTGAAAACATATATTCAGTGATTGTATGCGCCATGCAATAAAGTTGATTTTTGAACGACGTAAATACGTATGTTTGTTATGATCATTAATATTCACGGTCCAATGTTAAGCTGCGTTATCGGCGTTATCTTTATGTGTGTATTTGGTGGCCCTTCGGTTTTTATAGTAAATAAAATTGTTAATTATTCAGTAATATAATGACAGCAATTAGTATGACGTTGAAATGATGGCTTTGTACTTTAAGTTGCATTAAAATTTTATTAAAGCTAGTTTTAATTAAAATAAAATCAAATCGTACCATCCGTTGTACTGATTAAACCATAATTAAATAATACTCTGAATCCAACACTTATTTATAATTATATTAGTAATATGTTCATGTTTCTGTCAGGTACAATATAAAAAAGTAAGTTTGAGTTTGAAATTACGATATGTAGTAAGTTATCAAGGTAAAGAAATCGCTAATATCTCCGTCGTCTGAACAAAGCTCATTAGTCATAAATTTACCTACATCATTTGAATATTTTGAAATGTCGTCCACATTGTATGACTAGACACAACTATGAAAACAAAATAATTTCTTAGTGGTCATAAAATTTTTCAAACATAAATATAATAACTTTATAAACGTTACATGCATAGTGTTCATAGAATTAGTAGGTATTAAATTAGTATTAATTTACTTTGCAACAATCCGCAAGCACAATGTATGATGGTATATACTTCTATACATGCAAGTATATACCAGCATACATTGTGCTTGCGGATTGTTGCAAAGTAAATTAATACTAATTGAATAACAATAAATTTCCGCAAAATAACGCCTGATACTATTACGAAGGTTGTGCTCAGTGGCATTTAAGGACTGCGCATCACTTATAGTCACAAAATAAAACAACAGGAATGCATCCACAACTTTATTAATGTATATTAAATAAATCTTTTAGCTTTTTAAGCACCATTCATTAGGATCAAAATACAACATTTAAGTAAACCTTTTACAACGTAACATCAAATTCCATCAAACATAGCTGCTATAACAACTAGAACAGCACAGACCTATAATGTACCTACAGCATAGGTACAATAGAGGTCAGTAAAATAATACAAAATAAATGTAAAAAAAAATACAATTCAATTATTATTATTAAAAAAATTATATATCCATGATTAGAATTGGAATGTGTATACACTACACAAGAAAACAATACATTTAAAAATAAATCAAGGAATGTAATTATACATTTCAATATATGTATTGCACCATCCGTTTAACGTGAATCTATTTTACAATCCATATATTCATAATTACTCTTAATACTTCGATGTATATAATAATAGCTTGATATGTTCCATATTAAGTCTCCATTTTGGATTTCAAAGACTGGTAATATTCTGATAGTACTTTCCATGCCATGGGTGCCATGAAGCCTTTTGGAGGTTCTTTCCCGGCTCGCGCCAACCCTGATTCGAGGAAATAAGTGCGTAAGGTAATACCACCTTGTAAACGTTACGTTAAGCCATCGATACGGACCGTATCGTTAGATAGAAAACGTTAAGACAAATCGGAGGCTTTAGGGCGGCATGACAACTTTAATACTTGGGCTGGCCACAAACCCCTCAACCAACTGGCGTTGGACCAGTGAGGTCGGCTACTGCACCACATCAGTCACGAAAAGAGACACGTGCCTTATAGTACTGCTACGGTGTCGTATATAGTACAGGGAAATATGCAATGTAAGATTCTTTAACTTCCTTAACCAAATTATCAGAGGTCGACGAATGACAACACAGGTACGATTTTACGAGAGCAACCGTGCTTTCAAGGACACCTCAACCCAACCGCGTTAAATAACAGCCGTTAAGCCATATAAGAGGCTTTCGAATGGCGTAAGAACTACCAAGAATTGTTTTGGCCTCCACCAACTTCAACTGCTTTAAATAAATCCATTTCCATTAATCTGATAATAAATTCATTTTACTATTATGAACATTGTGCTATGGCTCTATTGGCAACCAAGGACAAATATTGGAATGGTCCATTGAGAATACTAAGAAAAAAAAAATGTGTTAAACACTTGATAATGAGTATTACCTCGCATCCTGGTTCCGGATATGAAGTCGAAATCCTCCTTACGCGTCGGATCAAAGAACGCCATCTTGCCTACCGAGGCGTCGTAAGCGGCCACACGGAAAGGAATGATCTAAGAGGAATAAATTATGAAAAAAAATGACATCGAGTTAGATTGTTGTTGTACTATTACTGTTAAGAGAATTTAATTTTTAAAAACTAGCGGACCCAGCAGGCGTTGCCATGCCTTCGGGCGTTGGCCGATCGCTACGCTACTTATACGGGTCCTATCGAGATACTCATTTAAACAAACAAAAAGTTTTTATCAAAATGGTTGCAGCTATTTAGGAGTAAATTAATTAACGAACAAAATGTTACATTGATTTCATTTATGTATAAACAATAATAAAATTAGATATACGGATAGATTGAAAGTTGGGAACGTGAAGAAATTATATATTTATTTATTTATTCTTCATTGTACACCTTAAAACTAAGTTACAATGGGCGGACTTAATGCCTGATGGCATTCTTCACCAGTCAACCCTTGGCGAAGGTTAAAAGTTGCGGTAGGTGATAAATAAAAATAGTAATAATAGTAAACTAATAATATATTACTACATATAATATATAATAATGACATATGTATTGATACATAAATACTAATATATATATATATATATATATACATAGGTGAATCACACTATGAGTTGCTTATGGTAAATTTGATTTTGAGTCTATTTTAAGAGGTGAAACTTCAAATATTCAGCGAAACATATAGGGAACGAAGGAAAGGGGACAAGACTGCGAGAATAAGGGGGAGAGAAATCCCTCCCTGTAACGGTCAAAAAATGGTAGTTTCGTGGTGTTCGTTCCTACATACATATATACAACTACTTCTCATTCTCACCTCCAGGTCATTAAGTCCGGGCGCCATCTTCAACACAATAGCGCCGTGTCGGGGATCATATAGATCTCCAGAGCCGTCGGGATGGGGTATTCCCGCAGGATCCCGCCCTACTATGTAATGGTTCGCACCTGCGTTCATCCGACATTTAGCGTGCCATTGTACCTGAAATTTAAACAAATAGTGGTGTGGATATTGATTCTGTAACAAGGGGGATTCAGAATTGAAACTACACCTTAAATCCTGCATCCCAAGATATGTACAGATTTAAAATTCACTGATTAGCAATTGTATTGTTTAAGCGCTCACCTCGGTAGGGCCAGCGTACATCATGGGCGAGGGGAATATTGCAAGGACAGTAGATTGCGGGTCCAGAACACCTTCGTTGAGCACCGCCTTATGCTGGTTCACACGAACATCCAACGGCACATCGTCATCCTTGGTCCAACCGCCTAGGGAACACATTTGGTAATAACATGCAAGGTATCTACCAACCCGTACTTAACCAGCGTGGCCGACAATGGCCTTAACCCCTTTCATTATGAAAGGAAATCCTAGCCTAGCAGTGGGACAATATGAATTGTAATGAAATACAAGGTTTACGGTAACGTGATATATTATCCAGTGTTGTGATATTGATTTTTAGAGTTATTTAGGATGAACATCTCTATTACATGCTACATGTTTTTATATTACACGTTAAATTGCAAAGTTGAAAAGTAAAATGCTGTGGATTAGTTCTGCTCGCCAAGTAACCAACATCTTGTGTCCAACATGACTTTTAGGGACTATAAATTTTTGTACAATATTATTAAAATATTTCTGAAAGAATTTAATAATGTTAATTCATGGCACTAAAATAATAATGTAATAAATACTTCCGTTATGGTTATAATGATGTGGTAATAATGCGTTAATAACCATAAAATTACTGTTTAATAAAATACATACCCAAAGGATGCAACAGTAGGACAGGTTTCTTGAATCCTCTTGCGACAAGCTGCCTTTGTGTATCTTGCATCAGAAGAGCGTGACCATTGTGGATTGGGTTACGAAGCTGGATTAATAATACAATATTATTAACATTTATTGCTCACCAATACTATATATGTATATAAAACTTAATCCTGACGGGACTCATAGGTTGTAGGACATTAGGGTAATTTAAATTGAATATTTAACACGGTCCTAAAAATCTAATGTGAATTTTAAAGAGCTTTGGTTGTACATAAGGTGGTCATATATATAAATTATTTACAACACATATAACCGTGATGAACTTCGAGTAACACTAGTCGCCAACCGAACGTGTAGATGCTGTTGACCCACACTGAGACTAATGTATAGCGCACACTGATCGCCGCTCTGTAGTTTCGTATCCTTAATTATTATAACATACACGATTTTGAATAAGCACAATTTTGAAATCCAAAGCGTGGAAGTAATTTTAGAATATTATGTAAAAATGAAAATTTTCTTTACTTAGACATAACTTTAGCCACTACACTTAAAATGTGAACATAAAAACGTATTAAATTGCAAGAATAATAATAGTATATTTTAAATCAATTTTAAAGCGAAAATAACCTATGTCATTTTTTGATACATGTGCTGTTAAATTTTGAAAGGGACGTGGAGATAACTGTTACTCTCTTTTGTATACATGAATAGTAATAAATAAATAAATAAAAAAATAATAATATCGAATTATAATTGACATTTAGTAAATGAGTACATTTAATCTTTAAGCGCGATTAACTTAACAATTTCTACCACTCTGTTTTTAAAGAGCTTTCACGTACAAATATAATTAAAGAATAGCTAATGTCAACATAACCTTTTTAAAAATGCTATTGAATGTAGCAAACGTCAGAGAATTAAAAAAATGTATCAACAATTTCATTATCACAAAAGCAATCATGTAAATAAAAAATTATGCCATTAAATCAAGATGTTTGCCACCACTTGGCAAATAGCGGAATCTACGTAAACAGACTATATCATCTGTGAGTTACTTCCGTCCGCAAAGAAATTGAGTTACTTTCATGTCGCGCTTAGAAAAAATGAAATTGAGGTTGCAAAATAATTCAACGTTAAATACTAAACTCATAGAACTAGTGAACATGCCGACGTGATGTGGGAACTAAGAACAAAAAATGAATCAGACCCCGGTATCGCAGTGTCCTCGTTATTATGACCTTGATAAACTTTCAGCACCTTATATATACCCTATGGCAGGTCAAACAATGCATAGTATCCGCAATTACTTATAATTTAATTTCAACGTACGACTAACATTGTAGAACCATTAGGCCTAACGTCCCAATTCACAATGGCCATCGGTTCTACCCTCATTTGAATCTTCAAACCAATTATATATTTTTTTTAGTCAGTAAATATTTCTAATATTTTTTTTTGTAAATATGTACAAGTGAATAGTCAAAATGGTAACACACATCAAGAAATTGAAAATATACATTACATGTTTTCGTATTAGTGTAATTTGATATTTATACTATCACCTGAAAAGCGAAGACCGCGTCCGCTTCGAGCTCCTTGAACTTAGCCCGAAGCTCGTTGGGCGTGAGACGATACGAGTCAAGTCCGTCGTGCCAACGGATGCGCTCGAACACCTCCAGGTTACCGCCCACCAGCCAATCGCCGGAATCTGCTATCATCTGGAAACGCTCTCATTTGTTATAGATGTAAATGAACGAAATCACGGTTAGAAAAGGTGGTTAAAAAATTTACTAATGACAAATGTCAACAAGATTCTGTCTTATCGAATGTAAGCGCGCGACGATATACATACACTGATACACAAATATTTGTGTATAATAATAATTTGCTGTGTGATAGCATACATTATCATTTATTTATTATAAGTCTATGATATTAACTATATCCAAAAAGTCGCGATGTAGCCTTAGATGGTAAAATGCACTGACTTAAAAAAGCCAAATTACTAATAATTTTAAGTCATCCATACTGTCATGTTTGTTGTTATTTTCCGGTTCCGTGAATAAACCGGCAGATGATAGTTGAATAAGGCATAATGGCGACAGGCCTCCATCTATCTATCATCACGTCTAGTAAGTATTTGGACCATTTCCTTGTAGTCAACATTCCAATATCGATAAGCCATTTCATTGTTATTACGCACACGCCGAAAATAGAGTTTCAAGGACACACAGCGCGGGCGCATCACAGCGAACGACTAGATCAGGCGTGTTTACTTTTACATTAGTGTCCATATATATTAAACAATATACATTTCAGATAAGAGACGTCAAAGAAAATCTACAAAAAATCTGTATAAAAATAGACGCAAACGTGTAATTACAACAAATTTATATATTTATAATATAATATGTAATAAGTTTAATATGCCATATTTCAGTCAAATGATTGTAGATCTACTCAACATTTTCTTCTTGACCGGTAATAACTCCGTTACATTCCCAGTTATTCTAGCCAGGGCGTTGATAATAATGGACACTGGTGACCACTTATTACCATTAAATTACCAATTTTATTACGGATTTGTTTGTCTACTAAAAAAATATAGATCAACTAGTAGACCCGGAAGATGATATCACGTTCGCCGATCGAAGCGCCATCTACTATCGGGATCATTAATGTGATTTAGAACCATCCAGGAACTTAACTTAAACACACTCAAAAAATTCTTCAAAATCAGTCCAGCCGCTTAGAAAGAGTTGAGTGATATATTCAAGTAGAGAGGAATTTTATATATAAAGATAAGATTAAGTGCCATGTACAGTACAAACCTTGATATATGGATGTCCAGTATGATATATCCCAAACTGCCGCGCACATCTCTCCTGTTTTCTATGTGGATAGAATTCTGGAACTCTCAACACGGCGACAACTTTCCCACCATACTCGAGAGCGATAGCTTCTGCCCCAGCGAGCTTCTCCTTCAGCTCTGTCTCAATTGGTAGGACCACCGGTACCGACTGGTTCACTACGGCGCCATCGGGGAGTGTCAGACAGTTGGAATGCAGAGCCTGGCACACAAGAATATTACTATTATTTTATCTGATATTATTGTCCTATTAATTTCTTGTAATGGAATAACCTTGGGTGCCATAAGTACCTATGTTAACTTTGTAAGACAGTACTTCAAAATTAAATTGAATTGATTTTAAATACTCGAATATTTCAATAGTTTCGATTAGTATTATAACAGAAGTTCGTAGGACTTTCAATAAGTTTTGAAATTCTCAAAGTATAAAATATTTTATATTTTTAAAAGCAAATTTAGTTAAAAATAGAAATCAGTAAGCCATTTGCTAACAATAAAAAAAATGTTATAATTTTGTTGTAACGCTTCCAGAGTTTTCAAATTAAAACATCGGAGCTAAACCGCGAACATTTGCACGGTATGATCTATTACGATTTTAAATTCGGTTAAACCGTACAATTACGGTTCCTGTTTGCCTTAGAGACTCAGTTTCATATTATGCAACAATTTTTCGATGGTTTGCTGAATTTATAAAGGGTATAGTTAACCTTAAATATGTCCAACGAAAAGGATTCTCGCAAACAACAGTGCAGTCACTTACTGTGGACTACTAAAATGTTGTTGGGAAAAGACTCACGAATCACATAAACAGACATCGAGATGATCCTAGGCATAAATTCGGGGAGTGTTCATACCGTCTACATCTACATCTGGTAACGTGGAAACTCGCTTGTTGTTGGATCCATCTTTTGCCCTCCGAAAGCGAAAAATAGAATCGTGTTCGAAATACGTCTGCAACTATTTATAGTGACGAAACTTGGATTTATCAATATGATCCGGTAAATAAAAGGTAATCGTCAGTTCTGAGAGGAATAGGTAAATGGCAAAATTACAAAGACCTCGCAACGTTTCCCAAAAAATGGTTGGTAGTATTTTTTCGCGGTGCGGACATTTGCCGTCGTCAATCCCGGAAAATTGTAATTCAGTTAACTCAGAATGGCACCTGGTAGCATTACGCCAAAGTTTTTGAAACGATTCGGGAGAGAAGACCAAAGGCCCGCTCTCGGGGAATCATACTGCATCATGATAACGCCTCGTCATATACATCCCGTTATCCAAGGGCAAAGGTAGAACAAATTAAGAAGCTGTTGGAAACTCTAACTCATCTACTCTACAGCCCCGACTTAGCTAGCTATTTCTTTTTGTTTCAAATAGTGAAAGAAATAATAAATGGTAAGTTTTGTCAAGCGCCGAAGTAGCCGGGGCTGCCTTTTCTTATGACAATTTTTGACCTGCTAAATCGAAACTAGCAAGTGTTTAGATGAACAGAACTTTGTATTTCATCCAGGCAAGTATTTTGAAAAGATGTAAAATAAAAAGTACTAATATGTTCAATACATGTTTATGTCATAATTCATTTAGTGACCTACGTAATATATTTAAATGTGAGACATTCTAATATCACTTGACTTCCGAATGATCAACCCTCTGGTCCACAAAGCACTATACCTTACATGGAAATCGAGGTGACACGTGCATACTTCTTCTGAAGGTTAAAATGATTTACAAAATTCAGAAAAATAAATACTTATAACCAAGTACATACATACTCATTACATACTTAGAAAACTTTAATACTGTCCCTTATTTCGTTTTTTTTCCTCATTCGTTTATTTTCATTTCGCTTGTAAAGAAAAACAATGATTGTGGAGTGACCCATGTACTGTAAATATTTTGAAGAATTACATAAGTGAACGTACCGCAACCGTTATCATATACTTAAATGTATCTTTCAAGATACGATGCGTCCGGAGTTTCAAGTGGCTGTTGTTAAACCTTGACGAAGGGCTCTGCACGAGTGATAAATTTCCAAAATGTAGAACGACCCGCAAATTAAAAACTCCTAAGTTATGATGTCATCAAATGAACATGCAAACTATCTTATTTAAATTGACCTTAATTTAAATGTCAAACAAGGCTAAGGTACATATTTAAGTAGATCCAAAATACATCACTCGAAGCCTAGATAGTTTCGTAATATTCAATGATAAGTATTATTAAATTATATTATATTAAAATTGTATTATTATTAATTACAATATTATTTTTGTAACTATAATAATTAATCGTTCTCAATATATTTCAATTCAATATCAATCCATAACTGTAACAAACACTGCCTAGGGTCTCATCTCACAACGTGATAGACTATTGCCTTTATAGTCCAACAGGGTGAGTTGATAAACTTAACGCACCTTTGAAAACATTACGAAGAATAGTGATATCCTCACAACGTTTTCCTTCACCAATGTAAAATATAACAAATTTTCAATTTAAACAATTCAATGTTATTTTTTATGGTAAACCTAAAATGACACAATGACAATAAAGCACGAAATTTCCTATAATTAATTTGCAATGATTTGCGGAACTATTAACTTCGGGTAAGCGTGACGTGACATTTCCGCGTGAGCCGTTTGAGAGCTAATAAAAAAGCATTTATTACGATTATATACGGCTATTACAACTGTAAGTGAGCAAAAATGCTATAAGATTCAATTGGCACATATAATTTTATATTATACTAGTATCCCACCCTCGATTCACTTCGAAACAACACCCCTACGTTTACTGATGGTTATTAATGTCAATTAATGTCAGGCGCTTCATCTTTTCCCCATTTTATTCTGTCAGATGTCGGTTTTCAGGGTTATTTCAATCAGAAACAATTCGATTCGTTGTAATGACTATAAAGAAAACATATTTGCTACACTACAGGACAATGCCTCAACTACCGACCATGTTTTGAATGTCTCAATCACGTTGCATGTATACATGTATTACGATAACTCACTTGCAAATACTCATGTTCTCGCATAAATCCTTTAAGCGGATAAGCCCATCCTTCGGAGAGAACCTGAAATTTAAGAACAAGCACATAACTACATTGTAAAATTGGAAATTTCAATGCAAAGCTCGAATTACATCGAATCTAAGGTGCACCCATACAGTACATTTATTTTATTAATACAACATAATCTTACTTATTTATTTTACTAACAATCATTCGTATTTCCTTATATAAAAAGACAATAAGATAAACGAACATCCTATAATTATTATTACTATGAAAGAATAGAGTTATATGTTATGAAAGAATAGAAGTCGGATATTCAGAACCAGGCAGGGGCTTATGCCAAGTATTCTGGTTCCAGTGTAGCGAAATGATGAAATGAGTTATGAGTTCGAATGGCGATTTTGTGGACTGTGTAGTTGGTGCACTTTGAATGTAATCGAAGTTGGGTTGAGGAAACGGCGGACTATTGAACATGTGTCTAATAAAATTAATTTTTGCAGTGCAATGATGTTTTTGCTTCTAAGTGTGTTCTTAAGGCGTTAAGGAGAGCTTTTGGTATTGTTCCAGTTGAGGAGATAATTACTGGAACAATTTCTGTTCGATCTCATCTGCTAAACGTATGTATTTTTGTAGATTTTCTGTATGTTTTTATTTTAGGTTGTTTGTATTGAGGACTGCAGTATCTATGAGGTAAGTGGTCTTAGTTGATTTTAATGTTAATGTAATATCAGGTGTGTTGCTAAGATTAATTCGGTCGGTGATGTCTCGATCCCAGTATAGTATTGCATTATTATTTTCTAGTACGTTTTTCAGTTTATATATGTAGTATGGCGTTTGTGTGGCAGTGTGCGTGTGTGTCAGTTTATATTTGAGTGAGTGTTTTTGATGGATGTATTTAGCGGCGTAGTTGTGGCGGTGTACGTAGCCTCTGTTGGCAAGTACGCTACGACATGATGTTGTTAATCTATTTGCTCTTAGAGTAATAATTTGTTTTGGGTTATAGCTCTACGTTGATTTCCTATTCTCTATCGGCTTAGTTCAAATTTGGGATATTTTTCGATGAATTTCGTGTGTAGGGGCAATAGATATGATTTAGTGTCTACTTCCATGTTGGTGAGATGAGTGCGTAGGATGAATTCATATATATCGTTGCTCTATTTTCTACGACTACCACTCTTATACATTCAGACATAAAATGTAAACTTTAGTAAAAAAAAGATAGTCATAATAATTACAATGGAATAATTACCTGAACCCACTGCAAATCGAGGGTAGTCAACTGAATCTTCGGTAGCAGAGCTGCCTCCTCAATGGCGCTGGTCAATCTGTTGCCGTCAATGAATAACTCTTCAACGGTAGTGTTATAGGAATCGAAACGTGGAATGATGCCCTGAAAGCATATCAACACCGACCTAAGGCAATTTTTATCGGAAATTCTAGTTTTATAACCGATTTCATAATACTTTTAGTCTTGCAGTCAACGTTTATTAGGTATACGGAACTAATATTAAATCATAACTACATTCTATCATTACAACCCAGAAATTTCCAGAATTGGTGTAATGCTATTGTTCAGCACTGGCACACTCGACAAATTTTTGAGAATATTACAGAGAATTCTCAAGTATTTAAGTTTTGATCGAAGCAACTGTTAACTTATTTGTAAGACATACATAATTTTGAAAAATTAGTGGCAACGGATCAATCTTAACACCACTAGTTCATAACGGTTTGTTAAAACAATGTATTAAATAACCACATATAATTAATTAACCTTAAATAAAACGCAAGGTATTTTTTTACATTCTAATTTAATAATTATTGTAAATTTATATAAAAAGTTCTCAGATTTAGCTCGAAGGACCATGTATCAGATTAAGATAATAGAATTCGTCAGAAAATCATGTATGAAAAGTAATAACTTTCGCTTTCAAATTACTACTGGAAACATGACATTGGGGCAAAGTGAATAAAGAACTCCACCTGGCCTTAAACAAGATTAGTCGACCAATCAAGTGTATTTATAGTATTTAATTAGTCAAATTAAATTTTATTGGACGTTTGACTCAGGGACACCTAATGCGGAGTATGAGTATGTGAGCGTTATTAGAACGTAACCAACACAATATTATTCATAATCGTAGGTAATTTCGCAGGGCAATGGTTTTGTTGTTTCGTATACATATCATGATATATCAACACAAGCATAAGCAAGCATACTTAATTCACTACTGTATGGTGTGAATGTGATACAAGCTGTGTTTTTGTTTATTACTGAACACCAAAGAATCAGTAAAACTCCATCAAGTGTTTATTTATTTTGTATATTTCTAGGCTCCTGATCTATGAAAGGAGATTGTAAATTTATATTATCACCTCGTTACATGGATTAAGGTAATGATTGAGGTATCGATTGTATTAAAATGCTTACCTGAGACTCGAGCAAGCGAACCACGTCCATAGTGGATTCTTCAATAGAACGTCCCACTGTTTGTACCACCATCTCGGGCGCGTCTGGTCTTTCATATTCTTGGGTGATGCCAGTGAATCCCTGTAATGAAAATATATTTCAATTTACATATTTTATTACCTACAATGTTCAGCAAACATCAGGAACCAACTAAATAGGCCACATGGTAATTATATAAATGACAAATGATTTGTATCACTTTTACGTCAAATTTACAGTTTGACGTTTTCGAATTTTGTCATTGCCAACAAAATGTTACATTGTCAGAGGCCCAGGAGAAGGTATCATTGCTTGGAATAAGAAAACTTGTTGCTTAATGTGGAAACTCAAGTTGTACGCTTAACTACCTCAACATGAGTGACAGAGGTAGTTTGTTGAAGGTTCTATGAGGTGCTTCCATAGACTCACCAGTACATGAAGACTGTAGTAATGGAAAACTGTGTTAGCGATGACAACAAACTGTATAGAGCTGACATCAAAGACCAATCGTTGACTATTGTCGCTTCATAGATTTGGACGTTTGCCAGTACACATAAGTCTGATTTGTGAAAATATCATCTCAATCTGGCGAGTTCTACAAACGTTCCAAATAAACGTCAAACAACGATCACTACTGCAACGATGAGATAAAATAAAAATCGTCATACCTTAATCTGTCCCTCTCTAGCCTTTTTGTAGAGTCCCTTGGTGTCTCTCTGTTCGCACACTTCCAGCGGCGTGTCGATGAATACTTCAAAGAAAGGCAGGTTCGAGTCAGTGTGGATGCGGCGAGCGACTTCTCTATCCTGATAACCATTTTTCATTTAGTTTATTGCGATTGTTAAATACAAAATGTTTGTTAACGTTTATATCAAACGAATAGGATTATCTAGCATTTCATTAATCGTATAACACACTACAACTACTTGCCGGTTAGCGTCATTTCGTTTAATCGTACATGTTTAAGATTTAGTATTTTTGTAAGGTTCGTTGGGTTTAATGTTTCAAAAGGGACAAATGAGTGATGAATTTCGACCATTAAAAATTTCGTCATCCCTAACAACCGATGTGTAAATTGTCCACAGACCTCTTATTTATATCGTATATTTGTTTGATGTTTGAAAAACGATCAAGTTTTACATTACTTTCAAGGCCACTCAAAAGCAAGTATATTTGTCAACGACGTCCTAAGAAATTTCGACAGTCTGTTTATCCGTGAACTCTTGCAACGATTGGCAGGGGAGCTTGGTGGAGTATGTTCAACTGGACTGGCAATGGTAGCTACTAACAAACTGACCGAATCGGATTCGGCCACTGACTAACAATTCACAAGGTAATATGCATTTAAATCCGTCGGCTGTAACAATAGCAGCCAGGTCAATTATGGACAATCTTTGTTAGTGGGTATTCACGTAACGCAATAAGCACCGTAACACTAGGCAGTAAAAGCGAGAATGGAACACGTGGAGAGTTTTTATCCTGTTATTAGATACTGGGCTCGTGCTACATAATCATAAACTATGATATTTAAATGACAAGATCGCTAGTTCTCCTATCAGAGTTGTATATTTTATGGTCACGTTGCAACTAAAAATAAAATTAATGCCCAGAGCTCTGTTTATTAAACATTAAAATTGTAAAATACTACTCGTAAAATGATATAATTGTATTTTTACATATTTCTGTTCTTTAAGATTTCCATTTACCAAGTAACAATTTGTATGTATATTTGGCGGGAAAAACTTTTTTTTGTAATTCTATAATTTGTGGCTTATCATCTTGACATTGATTTCGTACACCCGGTGCTGCATTTCGCCGGGCGACAGATGAATAAATTCAAATTTGACAAATGGCTTGAAGTAATTTTTGTGTAATGTTTGTGAAATGATTCAAATATAAAATAAATATATAAATAAAATAAAAATTTTGTCAATTGAATTATAATCCTTTAATTCTAAATAGGAGGTCACACCACAGACCTAACACAAACCATATTCATACAGTATAGGATGATGCTTTGTTCATTGTATCTTGCAATACAATGTTGCCATCGAACAGATAGGTTTCACAAGTTATTTACGAAAGAAGATAGGTTCAAACCTTTGTTATACATTACGCTTTCATCACATTTACATCTTTAATTAAACAGTTTGATACATTTGACAGATAATAACTTTTACTTAATAGGGCCCAGGGCACAGCATCGACAGCGAGCAGGGCAAGGGCAGGAATTCCATCTTTATATTTGCACCGTAGCACTCTACACTCATACAGATAGTACAGCAATTTAATTAGGATGAAATCTCCGGTAAGAATCTAGCAACATCGATCAAGTGTTTAGGGAAGTAAAATATTTTCATCTAATAACAATTGTAACGAACCTCTAGTAAAAGCTTAGTAATTTTGTCTACATACAAATAAAAACCAATTAATATAATGAACAAGCTCCATTATGTTGCTATGACCTTGACACGTTCAATTTTAATTCACTTTAACTTGATATACCGTAAACATAACTAAATTGTAAAGTGTAATGACGCAATAACTTTGATTAATAATCGCGCCTGACTTGCATTATGCTATACATTTTTTAGTGCTTCTACCTTTTTAATACGTAATCTACAACACTGCTTTATCAACATTAAATAAACCAATCACCTATTATCGGTTTTTTAAAACGTAATAAAGATATTTAATCGAAACGATCAATCAGAAAATATATGATAAAATTTTAATTATAATATTAATAATCTTATTTAGCAAATGCACGGAACCGTGTCTAATTAAAATTATCGATTCCTAAAAATTGTGTATTTAGTAAAATAAATATGTAATTAAGGACGATGCGTTATTTTTTGAACTACTTCTCTTTTCCAGTTTCCAGACTATTCCTTATTTTATTCCTATTATTATTATTTGATTCCTATTCCATAAACCATTTAATGGTTCTTGTAATAAATCCTCACTGTTATCAAAAATCCGACAGCTTGTGTCGGTTGGAAGTGATCGATCGAGTTTAAGGAACTCCAGGTGCGGTCGGCAGTTGCATAGGCAATCCGTACCATATCGGAACCCTTCTAGTGAATAAGGATTTTCAACACTTAATCCTTCCAACAATCCAAACTGGAGCACCGTGATGGACACCAGGTCCATTCACTTAGGAGGCAAATCTCAGACCATGCACTCGCCGCTATTGTTTTAAGCAATATTTTTTTTTAATCCGTTACCTCAGCAAACGGTGACACAAAACTGCAAAGGCACACGACGCCACTGTCGGCAAACAGTTTAGCGACCTCCGCGACACGCCTGATATTCTCCTCTCGGTCCTCCTTGCTGAATCCCAGATTCTTGTTGAGGCCGGTACGTACATTGTCTCCGTCTAAACCGTAGGCTGGGATGCCTGCCAAAGAGAGAAAGGACCATAAGCACACACTGTAGTAACAACCCTTTTGTAAACTGTATTTGCATTGTATTTAATACTATATTAACTACGTGGTCAATCAATGCAGCAGTGCGCGATTAATAGTATGAAATATGGTATCTTGCGCGAATGACAAAGGATAGAGTTCTGCACACACAATGCATTGTCAAATTTTGTGCGTATTAGAAATTATTTATCACTTTATTCAGTGACATTATTAAAAAACTTATGTACCTACGTACATTCTTCAAAATGTTAAAAAAAGGGAATGAATATTTGCAACCCATACTTTGCATACGTTGTGTATTAGTACGTAGTAGTCTTCACTACCGACATCGTGACAGGAGACAAGAGCCCAGCAATGGGACTGTTAAGGCTTTTAATAAATCGTTTGATCCACGACATAAATAAACGACTTCTTTCTTAATCATACTCAAGACGCCAATTCGTACAATGATACTACACGTGCCATATAATCATACATCGAAATGAATACATAAATATATTAGCAATTCAAATATTGAATTTCACACAATACGTCATTCATACATACATACCAAGGATATTATGGAGCTCCGTAACCATAGCCGAAACTATCGGATATCCGAAATAAAAATATAACGATAAGATTCGGACAGTTTCGGATAGAGGCAGAGTCAAAATAAAGCACGTTATGACTGGTTACACTGACCGAGCCGATACAATAGCCGCGTCGTTCTCATTTTTGACAGTTTTTAGTATTTAGTTTATTTTTTCTGTGATTATAATACCACATAAAATCTTTGTAACTTATAATAACTTTTTAAATAAATTATATATTTTTCCAAGTCGTAAATCATCTAATATCTGTAACCGTAACCGAAACCGGTAAAATATTATTCATATATCCGTATCCATATCCGGATCCGATATTTCATATTCATAAAATCCCTAAGACATACTACCTTCTATTTATAAATAACAGAATAAATCTTGTTATCTAATAAATAATACTGTGAATAACAATTCATTGCAACAGCATATTATTATGGCAGCGGAAGTTAAATACCACCGAACTGATATTGTTATTGTTCAGTATATCCATAGTAGGTACTATGCATTTTTTATTAATATCTCAGCAATCTAAATTACACGACGAATCCGAAACACGTAGAAACACATGTCAAGTTCGAATCGAATCGAATCGAATCGAAGATTAAGGATTTTAGTTTTACATAATAGGTATTTCTGGAAAACCTTGAATTTTAAAGTCGGTACTTCCAAAGGTTACGGCTCATATAGGAAAATGTTTAATTTTCGTGGTACTTGAAGTTTATTGTTCGAAAAAATAAAAATATATAAATGTGTACCGGATAATTGGCATTACCGGATAACAGAAAGTGACAGGGTGTACTTAACAAAAGTAGGTTTCTTAATTTACCATCCAGTTTTTCAAAACAATTAGAATTAATTCATTATTACAGAAGGTAGGTATTAAACATATAGGTATCATTCGGGCACCAAGTTCCATATGTCAAAATATTTAAATTTTGTAAGTTTGGAAATAAATTTTGTTATAGTTCATTATGTACGTGCATAACATCCACGATATACGAAATCCTAGAACAGGAGTGTAAATTAATAAGCGTTATTTTATTTATGGGTCAGCTAGTCCAAATCAGTCACATTCGTCAGATTATAGGTTTTTTCATCTAATTTCCGTCTGTTTTTTCCATGGTTTTGGTTGGACACTTACAATTTAGGTTGAAGGGTTACAATTTTTTTGTATACCCCAAATATGCCACCAAAAGTGACTTAACCAATTGAGGTCATATTTACACAATATATGTATTTGTTTTATCGAAACTGCTTCGAGTAGGTTCCGCTAAATGGTTTGCACCTTAGGAAAGTTGTTGACAAATTATATATTTATAAACAGCAGCACAACAATCTGCCAAGGCATCTAATGATTTTGGCTATAGGTATAAAGAAACATAATCACCTTTAGTTACCAAATAGGCTTCGAGAGCGAAGGCAATACTCGTCTTCCCAGCACCACTGAGCCCTGTGAACCACACGGTGCTCCCTCTGAAGGCGCGGCTGCCTAACGCTCTGCTTCTCTTCAGACGCGAAACTTGATGCTTCTGCTCCACAACGTTCGTCGCCACTTGAGCGCACTGCAAAAATCACCAACAGACCAAAACGCATTTTAAACAAATCCATTAAATAATATCTAAGTGGACATCTTTTACTCTGCAACGGCATTAATACTTGAGTAATGAAGCAGAGTTGAATATCGTGCATTTTAAAAAGGATGCATCAAAGTTAGCTTTTTAGGTTAAGTTTTGGCGTCTCAGTGGCCCTATCTACCAGTTAGTTACATTCAATAACTTTGCCTCACGGTGCTGTTAAACAAACCAACAGACAACGGACGACAAGACGACACGGCAATAGAGACCTCTCTTGTTGGAGGTGATATGAGTTGTGATCGAATATTTTTAAGTATGCCGAAAAGCTCATGTGGCAAGAAAGTTAAAGGTTTTATTACCAACAAATAAACAATCGGGGCATCTGATGAAGTGGAAGACGTATGGTTTGGTAAACCAAAGTCAACAACGACACGCTTTCGGCTGATGTGAAAGGCAACCCAATTATTACTGTTAAATTGATATTAATTTTAAAATAACCTATTACTTATTAACTATTCATTGTCCAGAAATGTATAGTGTTATTCATCGAATACCAGAAGTAAATGGAAATAATTATACCATTGACCTTAGTCAAAGGCCGATGAATCGACTGCAATAGATTCTGTAACGAACCGAAATAGGAATAAAAATTGCGTAACTTCCTCTTCCTTATAAAAATTGTGTCCACTTAGGGTATAAAGCCGAATTAGAACTAAAAATAATTAAATAAACTTGCTTTATATTAATTGCATTAAAACACTGATACGTTATTCTCAAAGGCTTATAATTCTTTAACAACTATTTTTCTGCTATTACTGATAGTATAGTATTTATTAAATTCGTCATATTATGTTAATCTTTTGTTATAAACTAAGCAATTTTGTCAACGTGGGAAGCATCGGTCATTCCACAACACAGGGAATCCTAGTGTGGGACTAATGAGCAACTTATTCTACATTGGTTTCTTGTATTTAATAAATAAATAAATAAACATTAATTCCATATCACTTCGCATATTATAGTAACCCAATTTTAAATAATTAAAAAGGTAAAAAAAATCCAACTTCAAAACGATGTACATGATGATATCAATACCATGTACCTTAAAATTACGGTAAAATGATTTTCATTCGCTATGGAACTATATTTTTTTGTCTCCATGATAAATTATCAGAGAATAGACAACGTGAACCAGTTTTGCAATTTTAATGTTACCAACAAA
Source organism: Megathymus violae (assembly GCA_003671415.1). Taxonomy (NCBI): domain Eukaryota; kingdom Metazoa; phylum Arthropoda; class Insecta; order Lepidoptera; family Hesperiidae; genus Megathymus; species Megathymus violae. The sequence continues at coordinate 3,465,326 of PDGT01000015.1, read as the reverse complement.
TATCTTCAAACATGGCTCAATTACTCTCGTCCGTTGAGAAGTTTAACTGTTTGTATTTAGAACCCATCGTCAGATCCTCATATTATTTAAAGGGGACCAACTCCGAGTCATCCCCTATCCAAAAAAGAATTATCAAAATCGTTACATTAACGGGATTATGGTTCTAAATAAATGGAAAAAAAACACTCCAACAATATTTATTCTCTTTGTTGTTGTGCTTCGCAAAAGCTCATAGTAAAACCCTCTATCTGTTGTTCTAGTGAGTATGAACTGATAATCTTTTGAGAAGTGTAATAGTCATTGTTTCTGAATAGTTCTGGCAATATTTACGAATTCAGGTGTATATTAATTACAAGGTCCATAAAATTCCTACATAAACATGCACACGTATACACACAAAAATGTGTACAATAAACGGGTTTAATTCGGTATTTGTTAAAGTAAAACATTGCATGCTACGAGTAGACCCAAACATTATGTTCAAATCTCAATCTATGCACATTTGATTAGTAACATTCATTTATTTGCGCATCAAAATTGCTAATCAACCTGAATCTTAGATCTTAGATTTGCCATCACAACCTATAGCTGTTCCACTGATGGGCTCAAGCCTTCTCTCAGGGTTAAACCGAATATTTAATATTAACTATACCCCTTTTAAATGTTAACCGAAGTGAACTAAAAGCGGATTGTTAAATTTCATACAGATATTTTGAGAACATTCTTTGTTTATAACTGTTATATTTATCGGCCGTTGAATGCACTACCACTGGAACGATAAACTGTTTCCGCCGGGAGGAACACTAAAAACATTAGAAACTCTCATAATACTAAATTATTATTCATAATCGCGAAATTATATAATTCAAAATATCAAAAATAAATTTATAATAATTTATAAAAAGAAAAAAAAATTGAAACAAAAAAATATATTAGTCTCGATTGTTTTTGATTTGAAACTTGTTTAGTAGCGTTGTGCTTTAAATCTCAATGGCACGAAAAATGACAGTAAAAAGAGGCAAACGCATACATTTTTACGATTTAGCCTGCGAGACAATTAGATAGAATACCTTTTAAAGTTTTTCGTATTACTCGGTATTCTCTTTATGCGATGCTTTTTTGCCTCCTCGCTCTTGTCCATTACGCGGTATAAGTATGTGTGCTTGTATATTGCAAAGTGGAACTGAGTCAGAAAGCGTCGTATAGTGAGTATAGTATGTTTACTACGATGCTTAATTCTTGCTCTAGTCCGAGCGTTCTACGTGTATATGTTTGTGCGTTAGTACAACGTTATACACAAATCACATACAACTTAATATACAAACAACTATTGATTCCTTGTACGTATGCCAATTATTAAGCATTACATACTACTACTACATTATTCACTTACAGTCCAAAAGCGTTAAAGCATTAAGAAATAAAAAAAAATAGTAGTAGTACGTAGTTAGCTAATTGCACAATATAAGTAAAAGTACCTTCGGATTGAGTCTCTTGAAAAATTTCTTACCCCTCTGAAGCTTTCTGACTTTCCACTGACAAGGTATTCCATAGAAAAACATTCCTAGAAAATTCCTAGAAAAACAGGGCAACAGCTTGAACCGTAAAAGGGTATTGATAAGTAAGAGCTACTGAATGGTATATTTTCTAAACGTAACAACTGCGCCATTTTGAAATTGGCCACTTGTTTTGTTTATTAAAGGATATTCACCACAAACAAAATACATCCCTGTTAAGTCAACTCCATGTTATCCCTATTCGGCTAATATTTAAAATATTTAGTTATTCACAGTCCTTAACAATACTTCATCGGAGAGACATATAATTGTGTTAAACAGGACAAAACTTTTATATTTAAATGACGATAGAGCAAACTAATATAATATTGAACACTTTCAACAAGAAATATAATTTTTGAAGCCGTTATTTCCGGACGTAGCACAATACAAGGGGTTCGAAAACGGATTTAGAATTTGATGGCCTAAACTATTAGTGAATGTGCAACAATGGAAAAAAGGTGGATGCTATGTACGTGTTGAACACTTTTTTTTAACATTATTCTTGTCAGAATTAAAATAATTATTCTTTCATTCTATATAACCATACTTCATTTTATATTCATTTTGACCCTGACTAATCTACTGACGCTACAATAAGACTTCATGTAATGTGCTCATTTCTAACCATACCATTTATCCTATTTGAAATATATATATTTGTCTGCGCGTCATTAACTATCTTATATATTATACCTACTCTGATTTTTAACTAATTAATTGTTTATATCGTATATGTCTTCTTATCTTAAACTTAATGAATTGTAAAGTTTGCACTCCACACTTATATTACTCGATAATATATCGCATCTAATTTTGAAATAATTTAGAACATACAGTTCGATCTGCTTTATTTAAAATCAACAATATCCAAAAATTTTGGTGGAAGGGCTTTAGCTTCGGAACATTAAAACTTCTGTTTGTTTCGTTAAATACTTGTGATAGAAATACATATAAATGTACAGTTTAAGATGTTTTTAAATATTTCTCTTATAATTATAAAATCACTTACGTAATTATTAATACAATAACAAAGTAACTATTATTATCGTTTTGGTCTTAAAATAATAAACACGTCGGTAGTTTGTAAAAATAATGCATAAACAGCAATTACAATGTAGTGTATGATCTACCCGACTAATTATAATTTAAGTTCATTAAATATCAATTCAGCTAATATTCAACGTTTTAACTTGCAACTTTAACACATTATGGATTGGTTTATGAAAAATAGTCTGTATTAACCGACACGCATGATAAAACAAATGTCTATTCTACTTAATAATACTTTCTCTTATACATTATATTTCAATTATTTCAGGTGTACTAATCATATTCACTCGATATAATTACGTCGGAACAGCAACCTGCAAAATATTGGACCGGATAGAATCATGTCGATACACAGTTTTATGTGAAATTCATGCTGGTAGTACATTAAACCCAAACTGTGACCGTGATCCGTATGTGACTTTCCAAATTACTAATTCTAGAGCAGACGTTCTTTCTAAAAGCTTCTTTGGCGCAACTAATTTCGACAGCAGAGTACGTGTTATAACAGCCACAGACAACTCCTGGACGGCAATATCATCAAACTCATTTAGCTACTACACTAAAGTCCTTGAAATTAATCTTTCTGGAAATCAAATACATGAAATACAACAAGAAGTATTCAGAAGTCTATCTACATTAAAATTTCTAAACTTATCATCCAATTTTATCGAAACGTTATATTCCCGTTCATTATTAACATCAGAAACGATGCAATCAGAGTTAGACACTTTGGATTTATCAAACAATTTGCTGAAGAACATAGCAAACGACGCTTTTAATCCATGTCCAAACATACGAGAGTTATATTTGCAAAATAACAAAATTGCAACTTTAGAAGACAACGTTTTTAGTCATTTTAAAAGTTTGATACGATTATATTTACAAAACAATGAATTAACAGCACTCAACATGACGTTAATAAATTTGAAACAGTTAAAAGATTTAGATTTATCATATAACTCAATAGAAAAATTATCAGGATACGAGACGAACCGTCTGATATCACTTGAACGAATTAACATGTCGAATAATATGATAAAAACTATAGAGTCCAACTGCTTCAATCAAGCTTTTAATTTAGAAAGCTTAGATCTGAGAAATAATAAAATTTCATCAACTATAGCCAACATAATGTTTATTAATAATGGTAAACTCACTTATCTTGATCTATACAACAATAACATTTCGAATATCCAAGACAACGCTTTTAAGCATAATGATTTGCTCTATATAAATTTAGAAAAGAACTTCTTATCTGGCGAAATCACAGAGACGACCTTTGCTGGATTAGAGAAAGTTAAAAATCTTACTTTGTGTAAACAGAACATAACATTTATATATGCCAAGGCCTTTACAGGAATGACAAGTCTTGTTAATTTAAATATAAGTGCCAATAATATCAATGGTATAGATCCATTAGGTTTCCAAAATACAACATCCATGGTGGTTTTAGATCTATCCCGTAATAATATTAAATATGTTAATTTCTTAAAAAATGGATTAACTAGTCTTATAGAACTTTATTTAAACAACAATAAAATCGAGCTTATACCTGGATACGCATTAATAAATCAAAGACATTTAAAAAAATTAGATATTTCTAACAACAGAATCATTACAATTGAACAATATTCGTTGCCACTGAATAACCTGCAATTCTTAAATATTTCGGGAAACCCTTTAACAGGTTCAGTGAAAAGCAATGTACTAAGTCCTGGGCAATATCTAAGGTATTTAGATTTGAGCAATTTAAACCTAACTAGAATTGAAGATATGGCTTTTATTGATTTACCTGTGCTAGCGAGACTCAACATATCGTATAACGCAATTGAATATATAGGGCAAAAAAATTTTTTGAATCTCAGTAATATGTATAGTTTGGATCTTTCAAATAATCGACTTTCAAATATACAATTAAATGGTACTTTCATGAAAACACTCAACGCTCTTTACTTAAATAATAATAATCTTAGCAGCGTAGCAAGTGTCATACCAAACACAACAGGGATTATGTACCTTGATTTATCGCATAATAACATCTCGGAGTTCAGTGGTGCAGCTTTCCAAATGTTGAAAGAACTTAGAGTTTTACGAGCATGTCATAATAATATCAAAAATTTCAATAACCGACAGATGAATCTTTTATCTAAATTACAAGACTTAGATCTATCCTCAAACCAAATATCTAAGATAGATTTAAGTTTTTATAAAGACTTAGTTAGAGTAGATATTAGCAGTAATATTATTAAAAACATAAATACAACTTTGTTACAAAACCTTGACAATCTACAAGTTTTAAACATTTACAATAATAATATCAGTATAATACCGCCAGGAATGTTTCTAAACGTAATAATTCTAAAAATTCTTAACATATCATCCAATAATTTGCAAAATTTACGTTACGGTAGTCTTAGGGGTCTCGGTAATACCGAAGTAATAGACTTATCGAGGAACAATATAACAGAGATAGATGTTGATGTATTTCACGACTGTAAGGAACTTACGACGCTCATTATTGACTATAATCACATCAAAAGTCTCGACGTCGAGCACCTATCACAGGTTGTACCAAAATTAACATCTTTAAGTATTGGCAATAACCCATTAGAATGCAAAGAAATCGTTCGTAGCATTAAAAATGCTAATAGGACGTTTGCAAGACCTGTGGAGATAACATCTATTCACAAAATTTTTCACGAAGATAATGTTCACGGTATTAGATGCGGTGATGTTGAATTAACCACTATTACATCGATAATTTCTTCAAGTACATTAAAATCTCCAACAGAAACTTCATATTCAGTGGCGCTTATTATTTGGTGTTTAATTCTCACAATTTGTTTTATTTTTGTACCCGTGTCGTTTTGGTATTGGAAACGTCATTACAGTACCCTTTCTCAGACACCAATGCAGTTGAGGCAGTCTGTAGAACTGAGGGGATCGGACTATACAAGTGATTTGCTAAATTAAGCACCTATTATATAACACATTTTTAATAAAAACATCTAAAATCAATAGATATAATGTCTAGTATAATATGACTTTAATTCATACCATTATAGATAAGATTATCTTATGTTTGTGCTATTATTTTATATCATTTTGTGTTGATTAAAAAATTGTTTGTAAAAGTCAGTTTTGTTATGTGTTCTAAAATATTAATTTTTTTCCCTAAATCTTTTCTTTTATTCTAATCTGTTATAAATTGACAAGAATGTAAATTGATAAGAATTTAATTTGACTATGCCGATATTTGCTATCTTGATTTAAACAAGGTTCAATTGAACAAAATTGAGATTATCTAGAAAATTTATACATGTCTGAGGCATTTATGAATACAATTGCTAAGTGGAACGCGGCACGTCACTCGTCTCACTCACTCAGGTGTGATGGCAGCATTGTCGCTATGGCCCAACACTCGGCAACTGTTGCTACATAGCTACAACGGAGCCTAACCTAACAATCAGGCGCTATGACAGGTCGAATTTACATTTGAACCGTGCTGGAGAATAGTACCTCTCAACTAGGCACGATTACACGTTTCGTTAACGATTATTATTAAGAGTGAATTCTTGTGGAAACGTTACTCCTGCTTGTGAGTTTGCGTATATGCGGAAAGAAATCTTCGGTACCACATTTTTGAAAAATACCTTTACCATTTAAAATATCATGTATATTATTAATTGTATAATTGATCAATCCGAACGAAGTCGGAACGGGTCGCTAGTAATAAAGGAATAAAAACAAAGGAATTTCGTGGAATTTATTAGCGTGACGTGTATAAGGGCAAAAAACGCTCGAATCGGAGTATAGAGTGTATAGAAAGGAAATATGGAGAAAGCGCACAGGTTTACGTAAAACTAGACGTTTACACATTGTACGTACAATTTAATTATAATGGAAAACTTTATGAACCAAGAGAAAAATATACGTATTTATTTGTACATACGAAAAATGACAATGACATCATAAAGTCGTAAAATATTTTCCAACATTAACATTAGTTTGCAATGGTAATGATTTTTGTGATAGCTGATATATCTACAAAAAGATTTTCACCATTTTGTCACAGTTTATATCGGAACTGTTACGATTAATATAGTATAGTAAGTATATCAATACCCAACCACCCACCCAGTTGAAAAATACACAGCAGCAATAGGCAGGATAGCGGATTTTTAAATTGTAACGCCGAAAGAGCAAACTAAAAAGGCAACAACAATGTATACTAATAATCAAACTGTAACAGGGCCTTATCTGATCATGAAATATTGTGTTGAATTTTTTTACATGTATATAATATGACATGATGCTTGACTACACAGCCATTTGATGGTTGAAATTTTTAGTGTAGGAACGCTTTATTATCGGTAAGGCCAAAATATATTTATTTGGAATCTTTGTCAGTCTGACTGTCTGTCTGTACACGTAAACGTTTCCATTAAACAGATACTTCGCGTATTTATATAATGATCTTATTAATTAGTATTATATTTTTATTCCGGAATAAGGCAAAAAGGTTTAACTGCTTTTCTGTGGCTATTGCTATAAATTGTTACGTTTCTAATTGATACGACAATAACCGATCGCTAAAACAATAAAATGTGTCAAACTTAATATTGATTAAATACTTGTTAACAATAATTAACAGTAGTTTTTATTTATATATGTAAAGAGTAGGTTTTCTGAAGCGAAGCGAGAACAGACTTCTTGTTTATACTAATAATAAAACTAATATAGATGCTAAAACTTATTGTTACGTAATATTTATCTAACCGTCTAACTAAATCTCACAGAACAGACTAAGTTAGAATTTGGAATATTTATTATTTATATTATGCACTATGTCTAGGATACTTTGTAGCTAGCGAAATGGATCTGACCCTACGGGATATAAGAAAAAAGTTACTTCTATTACAAGCCATACTGTCCCTACTGCTGGGCTTGTATCTCCTGGTATAATTAGAGGGCCATCGTCTGTCAACTGCAAATTGGCACACTTCACATACCTTTTTTCTTTTTTTTTTTATCGAGGGGGAAACCTTCAAAAGGTACCCGGTGCCGTGGGAGCGACACAGGGTTATGTGGGGTTTTTACCCACTAAAACCCCCCGGTGGCCAGCCTCAACGCTTGTGGAGGACTCCGGGATCTCCAGAGGAACGCGACCGGTGCCCTCTAAGCGCGATGTCCTGTACGGACCCATCTCAAACGGCTCTGTGCGGCCACACACAGAGCAGTTCTTCCCGGGGTTGCCATTGGGCGGTTCGAGCTCCCACTCTAGCCGCCCGCAACCCCCAACGCCCTCTTTTAGTCGCCTCTTACGACAGGCAGGGGATACCGAAGCTCGTATTCTGGTCCCGAGCCACAGGGACACACTTCACATACCTTTGGAGACATTATAAAGAACTCTCAAGTATGCAGTTTTCCTCGCGATGTTTTCCTTCACCGAAGTAAATGATCATTTATTTCTAATAGGCATACAATATAAAAAAATTGAAGGTCTATGCAGGATTATAACTCGGCTCTCCCGTGGGGAAGACCTACGTACAACCCTAGTACCACTACCACTATGGTACAATTCTGCTATCTGCATCTTCTACAAACAGTAAATTAATGCAATAGTAATATTTCGTATCTCAAGCATTACATGTATATACGACGGATTAAATACATATGTTGAGCATAATCTTATTTCATAAGGCCTTGAAAAAAGTTATGTCTATATTTATAAGAAATCATAAAGACAATTAAATATATTGTAAGGTACATTACACCAATGCCGTTGTCAGTTCATGTAAAATTACCTAGAACAAAAAACTGTACCGTACTAATAACATCCGGTATATATTTGATCAGGTGAACAGTGTACAATTTACAAAAGGCACTCATGCAAAACATAGAGAAACTGTAAATAAATCTAGTTACATTTTATAAAAGTAACACTGTAGGTCATAGTCAACTAAGACGTTTTAGAACGCAATCAAGCTGAACATTTAATTTCCGTACAAAAATAATTATAGAACATTTAACGCATAATTTTAAGTACAAGTATTTTAGCAGCATATTATTATTATGTACAAATGGTGCATAAAGGTAAAGGGCGGTAGAGGCAGCAACAATAAATACTATTGCGTTATTTGATTCCCACATAAGTTATTGAAGAGTGTCGCCACCTTGTGCTGAAACCTAAAAATCTGGAAGCTGAGGAAATACTTGGATGATCCGGATGCCTATGGGTCAATATCAGAATCAGATGGCCACGGAACATATATAATCAATGCAAAACTAATTCAAACGTAAGGACAATGGACTACACATAGGCCCTAAGTGAGGTGGTTTTTTCTCGAAGTGATGAAATTCTGGATATTTATAATACAAGTTTTAATTTAGGAAATTTTGTCAATTCGATTATTCAATAAACGAAACCATGGTTTAGAAAATATTAGCTAAAAAATAAATCTAAAATTTTCTTGAACATCAACTGAATAAGTCTGTTTAGTTATATTATAATGCCCCACCTGGAATCGTGAATATTTTATTTCGTACGAAGACCACTTTTGGAGCACTCACATTGTGCAGAAATGCGAATGGAAAAAATATAAAAACTTTAATGAGAAAAACAATTTGAAATCTCCACGAAATTTTTTATCATACCAAAAACCTGTCCTTAGATATACGTACACAAATTCATTGTAGTGATTTCACCCAATATTGCCAATAGTCCCCAAATTAAATGGGTTCGCCTGTTGATGGCCGATAAACAATATTTTAAGAATGTTATTTTTGTCATTTAGCTATCAAAAATTTAAAATGATATTGTTCTTAAGGAAGAAGGGCTAAAATCTTTGCTATTTTTATTTTTCCTTTGTATACTACCATAAGGTACTTAGCTGTCCTATAATCTTCTCTCTAACGACATCTGGAAAACGTTAAAACATTCATGTTTCACTAAGATCCCTTAAACGCTTGTTATTTCAAATTTTTTATAAAATGTAGAACAGAAAAAGCAACAGACAGATCACCCAATGGTAAGCGGTTAAGGTCACCAAAAACACTATTGATAGCATTAATGGAACGCCCGCAGGCCCTAAAAGATGCTTAAAAGATCATTAGAACCCTGTATCATAAACTTATTACGATTATCTGTAAATGCTCAAGTAATTTACGATATGCAACTATCAAATAATAAAAAAAAAATGTGTTTTGCAAAATGCTACCGATAACCAAATCTCATGATAAAGTATCATGATGATACTGATGTTTGAAATACACCAAATTGAGCCTTTTATGGATAAGCTGATACGAAGTGCTCTATCAGCGTGACGAGCAAAAAGGATCACTCACGCGACTTTCATCTCTATATAGCTCTAATTGCTCTTTTCTGTAATATAAATATTGAATCAATGTCCGCTGATTTACCCCACATTAGGATACCGTAAGACATAAATTATGAAAATAGGCAAAATAAACAAGTCTACCCGTCTCTACATCAGTAATTGTCTTATCTTCGTAATAGCGTACACAGACCTACTAAATTTACTTGCGAGAACCGATATATGGGCGCCCCACTGAAGCTTACTATCTAAGGTGATACCTAAAAAAACTGTGTGTTGTACGATAGGCAGTGTTTCGTTATTTAATTTAAGGATTTTGCCTATCTTCTGCACATTTGTTAGTGCAAACTCTATACACTTCGTTTTATTGGCATTTAGAACTAAGTAATTTATTGTAAACCAATGCGATACATGGGACAAAGCACTGTTTACATCGTCAAAATTTAATTTATTACTTTCAGTCTTAAATATTAAAGATGTGTCATCAGAAAAGAGTACAATGTCCACATGTTTGCTAGTAAAATACGGCAAATCATTAATATAAACCAGAAAAAGGAATGGACCTAGAATAGAGCCCTGTAGAACACCCATTACAATAGACGATCCCGATGATTTGGTATCATTTACACTAACACATTGAACCCTACCCTTCAAATAGGACGCAATTAAATTGAGAGCATTGTACTTGACGCCATAGTGACTAAGCTTTAGAAGTAACGATTCATGCTCAACACAATCAAATGTTTGGACAAATCGTAAAAAACACCTATAGCATTCTGTGATGCCTCCCAGGCCTCGAATATGTGTTTAAGAAGCCTAGCACCTGCATCAGTTGTACTACGACTTTTAGTGAAGGCGTATTGATCATGGTGAAGTAAGTCATTTCTGTTGAAATGTTCAAGCATTTGATTTAGTAAAATCTTTTCAAAAACTTTACTAAGTGTAGGTAAGATAGAAATTGGTCTGTAATTATTACAATCTGATTTAACACCGGATTTAAAGAGGGGAATGACTTTGCTGTGTTTCATTACATCCGGAAAAGTACCTAAGTCAACACACTTATTAAATATTAATGTTAGGTGGGAGGCTATGACATCTATTACATTATTTATAATTTTAACTGATATTCCCCACAGGTCACCAGTATTTTTAACATTTAGTGACCGAAAAGTTTTAACTACCTCTAATGCTGTAGTATGTTTAAATTCAAATAAAATACTACATTCAGTAACATATTTTCTTAATAATTTAAAAGCTTCGTCCGGCGATGAAGTCAGTGAGTTAAGTCAACGTAACAGGTAAATTTTGAAAGTAATTTTCAAAATCGGTTGCTACCTCATTATCAGATGTGATTTTAATGTTATTTATCACCGATTCATATTTTAGGTCCTGTAATTTATTCATTCCGGTCTCATTACTAATAACATTCCACGTGGTTTTAATTTTATTAGAATTTTGAATTTTTTCCCTAATTTTGCTTTAGCTAGAATGCAAACCGATTTAAAAATTTTAGAATAAGTCTTGACATGTTCGAGAAAAGACGGTGCCCTATTGAATTGTTTTTCACCATACAATTCATAACTTACTTCTGCTTTTAAAAATACCTGCTGTTGCCCAATCACTGAATTTATATTTTTTACTCACCTCTACATACATATTTATATTTAAATATTTTATTATACTCTGAATCTATAGTATTAAATAGTGCGGTATAGATCATCGGGATCACTCTGTTCCAAGGGTAGGGTTCCGCGGACTCTGGCACAGACTCCAGCTTTAAAGCGCAGTATGTTATCTTTAGTTATAAGCCTATATTTGACTAACTGTTTATTTTTATAAGTCTCTACAACAATGATCATAACATAACTATATCGCAGCACCTTTGTATACCGCACCGCTGCCGTGCACCTGCCTTCGACGACTCATTTGTTTTTATCGTTAATGGCGTTGTGCCCGAGCAACATGCTCACCGCCCTAGCCGGCTTCTCTTTTCTGACCCAAACTGCACGGAGAAAAAAATTATACGGCATAAAATAAACGATCCTTAACTTTAAATGTTAATTGGTGTGCAATTATGAGTATATATATAATTATTACCCTAGAGGGTGTGAAATAGGAATGAATGAATATTTTTATTTGCTAAAATTGTGGTAACAAAAGATCTTACTGCTGTATAGTACAATGCTCACAATTTGCCATAAAGATGGCGTGCAAATTTTGGGTTACATGATGTCAATTTATATTATAATCATTTTAATACTTATATGTCCGCTATTCATTTGAATCTTTATAATAGGGAATAAAAGTTGCAAAATCCACTTTAACTTTTGCTGTTAAAATATAAATGCAATTTAGATAATAGGTAATCAGGTAGGTATATACAGTAAAAATGGATTTTGCCACAATTTTTAAATTTATTAGTAAAGGGACTTTGTCGCTGAGCGAGCACATCGTCCCGTAAGGGATTAACAATATATTTCATACCACATAATTATATAATTTGAACACAAAACACAATCAAAATTTAATATTTTGCAAGGCCTACAGTACCCAGCCTGCACAGTGTCCTGGTTTCTTCTGAGATTGGAGAGGCCAAAATACGTTTTAGTTGGGAAATCTGCATTGTTTCTGCAAAATGCTGTAACCTCGGTGATTCTGTCCGCACACATTCCGTCTAACTATGTTGAGCATCTTCAACTGTACCACAATCATTTATTTATTTAGAGGAATGAACTTTTTTTCATTAAAAATTCAAAATTATTTGACGGAATGTGTTCCAGAGCGTTATCTAAGAACCATCGTAAGGTACTGTCTATTACACAATGTTACTTCTATTATTATTTTATTTGTATTACATAGCATAAGGTAATGTAAGTTGTGCGCGGATATAGTTCGTGGTGTCACTTGTTGGATCCTGCGGAAGACCAGCGCTGGTATCACCAGCATAATGCTGAGTAGGATCCATTTTGTAAGGTGATGTACTTACTTATGTAATAATAATAATTATTATACTTTTTGTCTGTATAACTTTACCTTACAAATAAAGAATCTATCTATCTATCTTATCAATCCATGGGATTTGAGATATTTGTCGTTGAATAGTTCTATACTAGATGCTTTTTTCAAGTGAACGTTTATCAAAATATTCCTGCCACGACTGTCGACCTTGCTGTTTAATTAAACTAAAATATTCTGAAAAGACAGGTACCACCGCTAGCGGGACTCCATTCTCGGTCGCTTGTTTAGCTAATTAGTTCACTCTGTCATTCTTTTTTAGGCCGATATGATAAGATATACGATGAGATCCATTAAAGTATTATTTTTTTGCAATCTTAAAATCGATTTTATTATTCGATAGGCAATCGGTAGTCCTCTCACGGGCGAGAAACGAGCCAAATGTGGTAAGGCACTTTTAGAATCCGTCAAGATAACGACCTAATCATAGTCTGTGGAAATAATATACGACAGAGCTTCTTCTATGGCAATAAGTTCTAAGTGCATAATAGAAATATGAGCTTCGATCTTAAATTTCATCCCACATCTCAGGTCAGTATCCAGAAACGCCGATCCTGACTTATTTTCATCTTTAAATCGATCAGTGAAGATTTTATATCAGCCAAAAGAAACGATAAGAAATGGAATTATTTTGTTATACCAATAACGAACATTAAAAAGAGACATTAAAAAGACCAATACTTGTAGTAAATTGAATGTTTTGTTATTTGCAAAAGATTACTACTAAAGATTACTACGAAATTTTAAAGGTACAAGACACAACTCATTTTCCATTACATGAATAGGAGTACTTCGTATAAAGCCGCCAATTACTCGCAAGGCTTCATTATTAATTTAATCTAATTTTAATAAATTTCATCGACAGTCGTTATCATACAAAAAGCTGGCATAATAGATTCTACTGCATATCATGGATACACGCCTTGATGAACAACCCATCCCGGTGCAGATAACATTTTTTAGGCATATACGTATCAAGTAACTTTTTGACTATGTGTCCCAATCTGAGCGAACTATCGAACCACAAACCAAGATATTTAACATGTTTGACTATAGGTATTATCCGGTTATTAATCTTGATTTCTATTGTTTTTCTAAAGCAACCTTTCTTAAAAATACACAGCTTGCGTTTCGTCGGAGATATAGTTAAATTCAATCTACTTAGAATATCATTCAGATTTGGAAAAGCAACATACAGTTCTCGGGTAGGAAGTTGCACGTCTTTTTCTGATATATACATAGAAGACAATATCATCGGCATATTGAGAAATTTGTACGTTTTAAATATCCTTACATATATTTATAGTAACAATATTGAAAAGAATTGGGAATAATGGATCTCCTTGAGCCAAACCAATACCAGAAGATCTAACGACATCACCTTCTTCAAGTGGCATTTTTAACTGTCTATCTTAGAGATAAGATCAAAGATAAGATAAGATTTTACAGTCCACTCCCAATCTATCCATAATAACCAGTAACTACCTTAAATATACATTATTATATGCATTATTTATATCAATAATGCAGACAGCTGTCAATAAATATTTGGAAAAGCCTATTTGAATTTGAGTAACCAAATGAGTGAGATTATCAATACATGATCGCGCTTTACAAAAACCTATCATATTACCTTGAAATAGCAGCTGTTTTTCCAAGTACCATTGCAAGCTTTTGTTAAAAATTGAATGAAAAATTCTGCACAAACATGATATTCGTGAAATTGGTCTAAATGTGATTTGAGATCTTGATACTGTAGATTTTTGAATAGGTGTTATTTTTGTTTGGTGCCATTGCGTGGGTACAAAGTTTTACTTTAAACAGATGTTATATAATTTTACCAACATGTTTTTAGCAATTAGTGATAAGTTCTAATCATAGAAAAGGATATCTCGTCACTTCCTTGGGCGGTATCTGACTTCTTAGTTGAATTGTCTAATCCCTGTATTAAATTAATATTAATTTTCTTTGCAACAATCTGCAAACACAATGTATCATGGTATATATTTCTATACCAACACGTGGTTGTCTCCGAAACAAAGCATCATCAGGGTAGGAGACTCTACGAGTGTTAACCGCAGTGGTGTTGCAAAGTAAATTAATACTAATTTAATACAACGAATTTCCGCAAAGTAACGCCTGATACTATCAACTATAATTCCTGTATTGTTATTTCTGATTCAGAGTTGATATTACATGAGTAAATCACTGCTTGCGGAGAACATTCAAAATCAGGGGTATAGTAGTATAGGAATGTAGTATAGGAATGAAGTAATTTTTGTGCAATTTCTTTATCTATAAACTTTTTTTATGAATCAGAACGGCACACTTTCAAGCATTTCAATTTCCTCCACATGGTTGTAGGAGAGGTTTTACAGTCTATGGAAGTACAAAAGTCATGCCAGGATGTATTTTTAGGTGTCCGAATAATTCTTTGAGTATTACATATATTTCTCGTAACTTATCCAAATTTCGTGGAGAGGGACATCATCTTAACGTTGCTAGAACGCGACGACGTTTACCTACCGCTTTTGAAAGATTACAATTCCAGTATGGTTTAGGGTTAAATTTTTAACTTAAATGTAAGGGGATTTTCGTATAAGGAATAAATTTGGTAGCTGCCATTTGTAAAAGGAATCTTAGCTGTAAACAATACACAAATGTTCGAGAGGGAATGGGAGTCTTCGAGAGGATTTTTTACTAGTTAATGCTTTCAACATCTTAGACTTCATCACCGTTAAAATCAGGTGGGATTGTTGTCAAGCAATAACTTAAAAAATATCCTACTACAAACAACGCCCTTATAGACAAAGACGAAGTTTTAAATATTAAATATAAATTATTTATGGTTCGGTGAGTATTGTAAAGAGAGTATGTACTTTACCAGTGTCTTTTTATATAAACATTTACGCAGAAAACGTTTCGAGCACCTGCTAGTACATAGTATCTATCTATCTTTAAGTTGTAATATTCTGTCAATGGAAACTTGTAATTGACCTTGGTAGTGTATAGAGTATTCGAGCCTTGTTAGCTACACCAATAAATTATCTCAATTTCTTAATGCCCTGGAATTTGATAATAATGAGGCGTTACGGCTGTAACCATGGTGGAACCATGTTACTGCTAAATTGGGAAAACAAGATGTTAATTTGTAATGTTTTATTACCCTAAATTTTTTTATTTGATGAGAAACAAGTCCACATAGAGTTCAAGGGAGACCGTGTATCTTTTTTAACATCATCCCGTCAATATAGATTTACCATTAAGTTATTATTTAAGTAATAATAACATATCCATACAGAGTTACTGTGCAAAACTAAAAGTCGATGACCGAAACAGGTAACGTGCAATAACATAAACCATCTCAGAAAACAAACACACGTGTAGGTGAAAGTTTATTCGCCTTTTATGGCCACGAAAGAATTCAAATACTTTACTCATCGTTAGCACTTTCTTTTTAACCACATTTACTAATATGTTATAAAGTACCAACGAATATTCCATATTATAAGGTGAAATAAATTGTAAATATAAAAAAAAAAATACCGTTCTTGTTCCATTACTATTTCCCCAATCGCCAATTTTGTATTTTTCAAACGTGTCAGCAACCTTTTTATTTCTTAGCTCTAGACTCATTTTTTTATTTATTAATAATTAAATAAGACCAACTTCACTTTCCCGCCAACAAAAATGACTGCGTTCGAAAATTGAACCGGTCTAGAGAAACGCGGCAGCACGCTCGGTGCTTTGCAGAACACTAACAGCATTAACATAAACGGTCCGAATGTTGTTAAACTGATTTCTTGATTTAAATGTAGATAGTGAATTTATGAAGGCCGACAAACTAAGGCACAAGTAACACAAAGGCTGCGTTAAAACATTTTTGTAATTGATTGGCAATTATCATCGTACCGGAATTCATATTGATCCACGGCCCATAAATCATAGCAATTACATAATAACGCTCACTTATTAAATCAAAATTTTGCAAGTAGAATTTACGTCACATCTTTGACAGAACTGATACATTTTTCATGTTTCAATGATTAAGGAATTTGCGACAATAAGGACTAAAAAAGCAGATTCACCATAGTATATCAGTTATTCTAAAGGTATGTAAGAGACTGTTAAATACCTTGAGATTTTAAAGCCAGTTAAATAATGTTAATCTTAATAGATGACATACAAATCAGGGACTAATATTTTAAGCCACACTGCCATTATTACTCAAGCCTACCTCCATATTCCCATATAAACTTTGTTCATGGGACCAGTTTCATTTTATCCTAGATGTTAGTATAAATAATGAATATTAAAAGTATCAACTTAAGTACTAAACAACTATTTTAAATTAAACATATTGAATCTGCCTACTGTATAAATGACCTTATGACATGAACTGCCAGATTTCAAACTATCAACACCTACCTACCTTAAAAAGAAGTAAATTACCCTACTGTAAATCACCATAGTAAGCAGGATAATATTTTTCCTTGCCTGGTTGAATATAGTTATGTCAAATCAATTGTTATCTATATCTTATCTTTTTTGAAATAACCATATCAATGTATTATGATAGCCCTTAAAAAAAAACAATTGGAGAATGGCTATTTATCAGCAAAACATAACTGATCACCAAAATCAATATAATATCAATAATTAGCACTCACACATTACACATAATCGCATTAAAATTGAGGCATGGACAAACAATACATATAATCAAAACCCCAGAACTCTGCTAGCCAACCGAAATAACTGGCTTAGTATGTACATCTATACATACTGAAAAAATGTGGTATAAAAATAAGCAGTAAATAGACCTTTTAAAGATAATCTTTGCAACCATTAACAGAGAATAAAATAAATAAATAAATAATAAACATTTACACACTCACACCCCCGCACTAGGATTCCCCATGTTGTGGGTGGTATGGACATACACAATTATCACATCACAAACACCCATGACCCAAGAACAAACATTTATCTGTCACATAAATATCTGCCCCGGCCGGGAATCGAACCCGGGACCCCACGCTCGGCAGGCAGGGTCACTACCAACTGGGCTACAGGGTCGTCAAACTTCAAAGTGCCATGCAGAAAAAGCAAGGTATCACCATATTTGAGATTCTAGTATCTCATCATATATCCTTCATGAATACTAAAAGGGCTTTAAAGGGTAAAAATCTCACACACACTGCATTAATTTTAAATCTAAATAATATTTTCTGTACAAAAGTATTGGCTACAAACAATGTGTAAAATAATACTGTTTTAAAAATATAATATATATATTATAATTGATGATTGCAGATTTTTTTTTTCATTTTTACATAATCTATTATTAGCTTACTCACATGTAGCATATAAATTATAAACCCAAAAAAAAATTTTAAGAGAAAGAGTAAGAGTTGAAAGATATGATAAAAGTAATAATTATCAGGAGTAAGTAATAAATATTTTTAGTAATAAATATTTGATAGTGTTGCTGATAATACTGACAATTATACAAAAAGCCACTGATACCTCAACAAATAGATTAATATTTACAATCAAGATCTCCCACATCCAGCTTTGTCAGTTTACTAATGTTTAAAAATCATAGTTAAATCAAATTATTTTGTGTTTCAATAATGTTAGAATTTCTACATGTTCAATTATTCCTGTTCAAAATTATTTAGCCCATTTCTTCCAAATTAAAGGCAAAAGTAGACCACAAACTCCATAAAATTTGAAGGAATAAATTATTAGATTAGAATGTAATACAGCGCCATGCTATGCCAATAAGGTTCAACTTCTAAATTTCTATGAACTGTACAAGTTTAGTCTACTTTCCTATTTTTATTACTCAAATGGATTCCATAGGAAATGGACATATAATCAACAAAATTTAACACATACAATTGTCACAAAAATTTCGAGTATTTTAGCTATCTTATAACACTGACTAGAAAATGTTAAAAGATAACTCACTGCTTTAAGCTTTTTTCTTGGTCTCGAAGGTCCATCCATGTTGAGATAAATAGATAATACAATCACTTAAGTAAGATTATCTTATTAATTTTATTTTGAACAATCTACATCAATATAAACTAAATTATAGGTAAGCAAGAAATATAAAAATTGGTTTACTTTTTACTCCTATTAAGGTCTAAACAATCATCAAACTATAGACATCAGAAATATAATAGGCCCGTCTGACGTTTATCATCATAGGGAGTTTCAGTATTAGTTTATATGTACTCTGTGATAGGGACACTAGAGATGATTAAAAAATCGATATACCAAAGAAAGCGATTTTTACAATAAAACAATTGAAAACGATATTTTCCCTTAAAATTTTGAATTTATTATTTTCTTTTTGAATTTATTATTTGCTTTGTTTGCCAAGACGTAGTCGCCATTCGAGGACCTTTCTTTCCTAACGGTTATCGGTCCTTCGAACTATGCGGCCAGCCCATTGCTACTTCAGCTGGCTAATTTTGCGATCTATGTCGATACCTCCTATTTTTCTACGGATTTCATCGTTTTAGATTCTGTTCCGTAGAGACTGTAGAGATAAAGACTGTAGATATAGCTAGTAAATAAAAAAAACGGAATGGATAAAACTGTAAACGCAAAAAATATCATGAAACTAGTGCAATAAATTAGGTATCTGTAATAAAAAAAAAAACAATAAAAATAAAGTAACCGATAAGATCTCTAGTTTATTATTATTTATTAATTTTTTTGTGCAATAATTCAAAAAACACTGGGCGGTCACTTAGCTCTTTGGCAAATTGATCTAATGTACTCTGTGAAATTGATTATGAGATATGATCTAAATCTAAATGATATGAACTTACGTAGAATGTTTTACTAGTCTGTGAATGAAATCAATGGTCTCTCTCAATCAGTGATAGGAGTATTAGTATTTTCTCTCTCTGTATGTAGGTAATATTTCAATCGTTTATTGTATTGTGTTTATCAGCATCCATATTAATTTATTCAGTTTTTGAATTTAATATTGTCATGTATGCACTAGGAGATTAATAAAACCATTTCGTAATATATGTAATAAAGATTTCGAAAATTCTTGAGACAGAGGTTTATTTAAAAAGCAATCGTGTTGAGCTGGGGAGCAAATATTATGCCTTCGGTCACGTCAACGACGGCTGAAGAGCAAAATGCTGCGGATCAGAAAATGTGGAATGCTCTTAAAAGATATATTATTCGAGAGAGGCAGAGAAAGAAAGAAGGTACTGACAAATCCAATATTTCTTCGTATTATCCCTTAATTTTAACAATTTTCATCAATAAATAGTAGAAACAATTGTCTTATTGTGTATATTTGGATCCTAAATTTCATATAACTTTATAGATATAGATATAAACTAAATGTCATATTTTTAGAGTATGAAGCAGAAGTGGAAGAAGAAAGGTTAAGAAAAGAGCGCGAGGCAAGGGAAAGACAAGATGTAATGACATTAGGTGAGTGTAAGTGTAGTGGCTTAATAATTGCTAATACAAATGCACTTATAGACATGTAAAAATTAAACATCAAAACTGTCCCAAAAGGTTTAATTTTAGTTTTGAACAGTTAATACGATATACATATGTAAAGCTAAAGCATTAGATGATATAAAATATTTATCTTTGCGTGTTTGGTATTTATGTTTCTTACATAAATATAAAGATAGCTGATTAGTTTCGCCACTGAAATAGACTAGATCTGAAACGCTTTGAAACTGAAATTTCACACAGTTACAATACAGTTTATAATTTTTATACAGTTACAATTGGTATAGGTAATATAAGTCTAGAGGCAGCGATGACATCTTACTATGAGTTGGTAGTGACAACTCTTGCTGTTTATAAGCTTAGGAATCTCCTTAAGTGTTTGTTTGTATATTTGATATAATATCAAAATCAATAAAATACAGTGGTTTTGTTTCATAATTTCTTCCAACTCTATAATGTATTGTTAAAATTATAGAAATAGACTGTGACATACAGAGTGTAACAATAAAAGTAAAGAATAGAGTTGAATATCAAAATAATAAATAATAAACAAACAGCAATAACTGAAGTATGTGGTAAACAGGTAATAGCTTATGCATAAAAAATGTGATTAGGAGAGTGTCAAATAATTTAAGTTTGGGAGTTCCTGAAATATATCCATGCAATACATTTAATGTATACAACAAAAACTGTAAAAGAATTTTATTAGAAGCAGGTATAATGTTTGTATGGCTGGGGACAGTTATTTGAAGAGTTGTTTCTGGGTTATAGAACTAATGTAAATGTATCACTATACCTTCTGAACATCTTCTCCCTTCACGTCTACATTTCAATAATTAAAATAAATATTTCCAGAGGAGACAAAAGAACAAATTGATCAGTTGGAGCAGAAATTAAAACAATTAGAAAAAGAAAAACAACAGTTGTTCATGCAGTTGAAAAAAGTTCTAAATGAGGATGAGATCAGAAAAAGGCAGCAACAGAAGGAAACTAAGTTAGTGGCATATAAATATATTTCAAACTATATTTCACCCATTAGCAGTCCACTGCAGCGTGATGGTCTTTCATAATTGAGGAAGCCTGGAATATTCTCTATTGTGGTGGAAGGGTTACTAAGTAATCTTGAGTGTTGAATGTTCCTTATACCACCCAAACCCCCCATCACAGTTTAACCACTATATTATGATAAAAACTGGAACTTTCATCAACAATATTACATGGCTTCTGAAGCTTAGATATGCTCAAAAATTTTACCTATAATACTCATCCATCTAACTCAATAAAACTGTTTATCACTTACATTTGATACAAGCCACTGGGATTATATATGATTTAATATAACTACATATTTAAAGTACCTTAAAAATACTAAAATCATTAACATGGAATTGTTTTGCTAACATTGCATTTCAATACAATATATTCATTTTATATTAGTTTAAAAGTTAGACAATATTTTTAATGTACATTTCAGTGAACAGATGCAAATAAAGATGCCAATGGGTAACATTCAGATGCCAATGTTCCAAATGCCACCATCTTCTGGGCAGAATGAGCCACCATCCACACAGGGCAGACCACCATCACTCACATCACACATGCTAAACAAGGTAAACCGCATAAATAGTAATTTTTTTTTGGCTTTTAGGTATAGTTTCATAGGTTCACTAAATCATCTCTTTCATTTCTGAATATCAATAATAATGATTTCTAGAACATATTTACAATAATTTAGAATATTTTGTATGTATATTCATAAGAAGTGAGACTTTTTTATTACCAAACAAATCAATTTCAACTCAACAACAACATCAACAAATTTAACAAAATTAAATCTTGTTTGCAAAGATCCTTTTCCGTATGTCTTTTGACGGTGCTGTTTATTGATTTTGCTGCCAAACTTCAAGTTGTGCTGTGATAATTTATAGGACCCAATTACTCCAACCACTAAATTTATGTGCATACGTATGTGCACGTAGTTAATAAGTATTACGATGTTAGCGTTGTAATAAATATGGACATTCTATTGTGGGCTTACTGGGAGTCGAAAATGTTACTTTTTATTTAAGGTCGTAAATTTTTTAGACTTCCGACTATAAAAAAAATTGTATACATTTTTGATTGATAAACGAGGGAGTTGTAAGTGTGTTCAAAATATATTAATAATTAATAAAACGCCTGATAAACCACTGATAAAAAATTATATTTAGTGAATGCAAGGATCATGTTATCATAAGCAGAACCCCAGTTTTGTATAAAAATGCAATCTTGTGATACTTTTAGCAAACTATAGTCCGTGGACCGATCCAGTCGGGTGTAAAGCGACCACGTAGTCCTTCGCCCACTTATGCTATGTACGCTCATCGAATGCACCAGCAACCTATGAAACACCAGGCCGTATATCCTGACCACAGTAAGTCCTGCATTACTATGCTTAAATTTTTGAAATTCGACTTGCCTTGAAAACACATATACAATTAATTAAAAATATTACAGGAATTGAGGAATACTGTAAAGAATCTCATAGTGAAAATAAATATTATATTCTTAGTATCTAAGCACTTGTATTTCATAGCGTAAATAGTAGGTATTATAAAATAATAGGGTTATTTTATTACTGTTATGCCTTGTAATTTTGTACTAGTAGAACATGATTTTAATGTTTATGTGTGAATCTTTGCAGAAGTAGAGGATGGGCGCATGGGTCGGCAAATGGCCCGCGCAGTGCTTTGGAACAGTGAGTTTAATTAGAGATTAGAGAGTTGCTCACTAAATGGCCTCATTGTCGCTTCATTCCACGCTTGACATTTTCCCTTTGTAATTATATCCCTGTTTTTCATCTATTACTTCTGACCTCTTTTCTGTCTCTAATTAATATTTAATTTCAAAACTTTTTTCCTTCTGTTTTTTCATGGTGTGTTCATCCTCATTGTTTATGTTTTGTTTGTTATTTACATTTACGAACTGTCTTGTATAGAATTTCGCCTGTATTTAGTGGACTTACACATTCCTTTTTTTTTTTCAATATGAGATACACCAATTACCGAATATCAAAATTAAATCTATCAATATAGTATATACAAAATTTACATAGATTCATGCGATTGATTGCCTAATTTAAATTAGGACGAGATCTAATCATCTGTTTTTGTTAAGACTGGACATGTTCCCACAAGCTTAAGAGATATCCTATGTTTCATACCAGAGTAGAGTTATATAGCAACATCAAGATAGTGTTAGGGTATATTAGTAACAAAAGAATATAATGTTAATAAAAATTACTGAAAAGTATTTTCTTACAGAAACAATTCTGTAATTCATCAACATTATGATTTATCATGACCCTTAACTGTCCTGCCGCTGGGCTGGGTCACCTCTCACAATGTGAAATGTCCAAGGTCACAGTCAAGTCAGTTGCCTCTCTGCCCAAGTGCAGATAATCAGTTTCAATATGCACAGTGTAAAATCAATATTCAAAATACTAGGTTATTTACTGCTGTATCCAGTAATAATTATACTTTAATACCTTCCATTGTAAGAATACTGAGGTGCGCTATTTAAAACCGCTTACCTACTAACAATTATTCATTAAAATCATAATTCATAAAGTTGCTTGAAATCATGTCAATAAAATAACCTACTGCAATACATTAATCGGTATAATTAATAACTCAAAAACGTACCGACCATGTGTTCATAATAGTGATCGGTAGAAATCAAAACTTTATTATTTTCTGTTATTTTTTCTATATTCTTGTTTATTTTTAAATTTAAATGCGGTATAACTAAGTCACGCAATACATTAAGCAACGTTAATTTATAAGATTTCTTATCAACACCTATGAGAGACCCAATTCTGGGCCATGAAAGCCATAGTCCGCGCCAAGTTGGACAAATGACAAATTAGCTAACTTCACACACCATTGAAAACATTACGGAGGTAGTTTTGGTGCGAAGGTTATCTCACGACGTTTTCGTTTGTCGAGGGATATAATTAATTTTATTATACACATAGCTTGAATAATTCGTGGTGCGTACATAGTGCGAAGGTTATCTTTGCTTAATTACAATAGTATACACTGTATAATCTTACATACTACATGGTATCACTGTGTAGTGTATTTAGTAAAGTATTATTGTATTGTTAACATAATGGTCCATAGGATCCATCGGTTCCATTCGGCGTAAATGAAAATTATTGGAATTCATTTTCTTAACTTCACTTACTCACTATACGTCACTGTTTTGTTTTTGTAACAAACTAAATCCAATTGTGACTAAGAATATAATACTGATAGTAGAACAGAATAGTAATCGCTGAGTAGATTAATATTTGTAGTATACTTACATACAGTGCTGTAAGTTTAAGTGAACAAAAAGAAAGTGTCTTATTTTTTAAGGTCAGCAAAATAATAAATAGGATATATCATAATGCTACGGCTCTTTAAATTCTCGCAAAATATTGCCATTTAGTACTTTCAAATACAATTCACATCTACCGCCTTCATAATGCGTATTAGTATTCATATTGTAATTTTATTGTATACTATAATTTTTGTGTTATCGATCGCAGAATCCTCTCAGTACGGTTCTGGCGTGAGTGGTTCGGGCGTATCGTCGGGTTACTACGCAATGCCGACCTCGGGTGTGGTTGGGGTGGTCCAGGAGCGTCCACCACCCTTACTGTACGCCCACCACGCGCACACCCCCCACACACCCCATACACCCCACCACACGAACCTGATGTACGCGCCGGCCCCACAATCTCACGTCTACTTGGACATGTTGAAGAATCGAGACGGTCAGCAACATCAGGAGCCCAAAAAGGAGTCACAGGTAAAAAAAATAATTTTATTTTATTAAAATTAAGATACAATTTTTTTTTATCAACTGGAGGAATTCTTCAAAGTATATATGATCTCATTGTGAAGAAACTTTAGACATATCCAGCGCATGTGAGAAGGCCCTAGGATCTCTTGTAAACGCATCAGTCTCTCTCCTGCGCAATGCTCCATATGTTCACCCAGGGAGCTCTAAAAGCCCTTCAATTACATCGAAAATATAGGCAATTGACCTACTTTCTATCTTATTTTAACATAAATACTTGCAGAATTAATCTAAGAATCATCTCTTTGCCATTATGTTTTTTTGCAAATTTTACAGATAGCCTTAGAAATATGTAATTTGTCAAGAATTTAATGATATTTCCAATTATGCAATCGGGCTATGATAAAAAGGAGCAAATCAAAAGAAAATAATAGTCCCAATACAAATTTCTATATAGTTTTTTTTACAAAGAATGCCCATAAAACGGTGTCATTTGAATTTTGCTGCATATCGAACTTGTAATTTTTTTTATAATAATAACATTCTAAACTGAGTCCTGATCTCCTCCTATATGGCAAAATAATATTCATAATAATCTGTGCCGATTTATATATAACAGTATAATAGTTTTATAATGAAATTAATACATTGTATTGTACATCAGCCCCAGGTGCTGATAGGTCTGAGTGAGGCGCAGCATCCAGCTGTCAGCAGCGGAGGTGTAGTGTACGCGCAACCCCCTTCTAGCCGCCATATGGCCATACATCCACCGCAACACAACGCCATGCAGGTAACCATTGCCACAAGCGGTACTAATAATTTTAAGCATGGATCTCGTAGTAGTTTCGGGATGTTTAAATCTTATTCCCCCATGTTGTTCTGGTATAGATTGATAAAATTCTAATTAAATGTCAGTTCTTATACCGAAGGCCTCGATGTCACTGTCTAACTAGAAGTGTAACTCGACGTGCTTTCTGAAGTACTGAAGTCCGTGACTAGAGTGAGTATAAAGTTATACCCCTAACAGTCACCCATCCATAAACTGACCGCCCTATGAAGCGCCGAACACGGTCTATCATTTACCATTGGCACTTTTATGTACACATATAGTAAATGTACTTTTACAATTTTTATTAAAGTTCTTGCGCACTTTCTTGCCGTACCGAAAACATGTGATTAAGAGGTAGAAGGGAAATAAATTTTGTTAATAAATAAAGGCTTACACACTAACATTAGGATTCCTAGTGTTGTGGGCGACATGGACACAGAACAAATGAGACATTAGAAAAACCACGATCCGAGAACAAACATTTATTTGTTACATAAATATCTACCCCGACCAGGAATCTAATCTGGGACCCCTCGCTGGACAGGTGGGATGTGTCTCAACTGAGCAGCACAGTCGTCAAATATAATAAATTTACTGGCACTTATTCATCGATTGGTGTATCACTGGGATTCCCAAACAATTTTGAACAAGAGACCCCTTTTTCAAAATGAAATGATACCAGACCCCCATAGCCAAATTACTTTAAAAATATACCACTATCCACTAACTTATAAAAGCCTAAAAAAATAGGTAACATTACTAAGGATCAATTTTAGACCTATCCGACCCTCAAAATCAGTTTTCGTTTATGTCGTCCTCTAGGAAACCGATTCTGACCAGGGTCGACCGAGGGTCGATATCGACCACTTAGGGAATCCTTGGTGTCTCATATTGATGTCAGATGAATAAATAAACAATCCTTGACATTTTCAGACCGCTAAACCGGGGAGTATTACACAAGGCTATCCAGTGCAACAGAACAATCCAAACGTTCAGAGTCCAAACATGTACCCGAACAGACACCGGTATTAAGTGATCATTGGCTCATTTGTCATACAACCTAGTAATAATAGAATAGCCAGCCCTATGGCTACTCTACAATTCTATAATTGTTACAAACGGTGAAGGAAATATATTAATATGCGTTTCTCATACAATTTTGTTTATCAATTTCAATGATTTGTGTTCTTACAATCCCATATAATATTTTTATCTACTCTGGTGTAAAAAATGTAGATGCAAATTCATTGGAATGACCACGTAACGTTATATACTAAAAAATGAATTGTTAACCTCTATTGATATTGTTATTTTCATTATATTTAAATACTTTGTTATGAATTGCCTAATGAGAAGTTTTTTTTTAGTTATGTGAAACCCTAAATTAGCTATTTGTATTTCTAGAGGTAACTGGTGTAACAAATCAATCTTAAAACTCAACATTTAAAGCATATAATATCGAAATGTAAAATATAATCTTATTTAGCAATAGATAATAGCTATTTCAAATCGAACTCTTGTCCTGTTGATTTCATTAATATTTTCTAAGCAATCAAAATGCCTTTTTAAAAATGTAATATGATCACCTGAAGTTCTAAAATGTGTTTATTAAAATTTTGTTATAAGAGTATTATTGGTTTGAAGTATGTTGTAACTCTACGTATGTATATATAGTTGTTAAGGGATTAAAATGGTTGACTAATAAATATAGTGGAACTGTAATATTATAGTCACTGGACACAATAAAGGTAAGTACAAACAATACTAGATTATTTATTATGCTGTATAACTGAATAGCTTATTTACTTGTTGAGACTGAAAAATCTTGATAAATGATTGGTAGTCCTTTTTAAATACCAGTGCAAGAGTTTTTATTTTGACATTGAACGCAATATTTTTCTCAAACTCAATGTCAATTCAGTCGTCCACTAGATTACTTAAAACTAAATATATAACTTATTATTAGCAATAACATGTATAAGATAATAAGTACTGGTAGTTTGAATGTTGGTCTCTCGCACGGGAGATTCTAATTAAAATCCTGAACGCAAATCTTATTTTCCGAATCATGTTCGTATTTTAAATTAATTATCGTTTGCTTCGGTGCAGGTAAATAGCATGAACCTGCGAACCTGAAATATGTACATAACTCGAAAGAAGTGTAGAACTTGCTATTACAACCTTGTTTATATCGACGGGTGAAAGGCTATTTGGTTTAAGCGACATTTTGGGCGATATTGAGTTAAATACATATTCGGAATCAGTGAATTTTTATGCGTCGAATGATTCCGGATTTGTTCAAATCTGAGCGCTTTTTTGGCGTTTGAAACCATACACTTTTAAGGATGCTTTGCAAAGTGACAGTGTATTCGACGTCAAAGTTGTATTTTTTTTTCAGTTGTGTATTTGAACCATACAATAATATAAACACGCTAGATAAAAATCAACTTGCCTTTCGCAGATAAATAGTTGAATAACGGTTAAATCGTTTTGCTTGTTGCTAATTTTTATTGCGACATTTTGACTTACACCACTTGACGGTATGATGTCGCTTAAATAATTTGTGCGTCACCGAAATACTCATGAAATGTCGGTCAAGCTTTTTCAGTTGCATCTATTTTCCACTCAGAGTGGTATTTCAACCAAGTAGTCATTTTGTCTGACATATTTTGCTACAATAATAATAACTGTGAAATAATGGTAAATATAATTAAAGTCAATGTAGGAGTACATTGAGACAAACTACTTCGATTATTATTATTATACTGAATAAATACTTTAATTGATGTTGTGTTATGTGTATTATACATTACATTTTTAAATATTACGTGTCGTGTAAGTAATTTAGCCTGCACGTCATTTTAATCGCAAGTGGCAGTTGAGAAAAATAGCTTCTACTATTCACTTTGGCTATATCATGCTTTTTGACTTACTCTCAGAATTTACTGGGGATTGCTTAAATATTTTTTCTTGTTCCTAATTGTAACTATGAAGTCACTTATATCCTCTTTCCTTACTCCCAAAAAATAGGGACTAAGGCAATTTATGTTAAACGACAATTATCTTTGTATTATAAATCGATTTTATTTGATGTGAAGAACATCAACAACTCTCCACGTTTTTAAATAAATTTATATAATGTTTACCCATTTCAAATAGTTTATCATCATATGTAGTTTTTTTATTATGATTTTTTCGAAAATTTTAAACCTTAAATGGCTCTCCTGTAAAGTTTCAAAAATGTCCCTCAAACCAAATAGCCTTTCACTCCTCGAGATATTTTCGTAAGCTCATAAAAGATACTAATCAAAATATTGACCATATTAGGATTTTGAAGTTAAAACGACAAATATGTATATTTTTTCACTAAAAACGCGTTTTATAAATGCAATTTATTATTATTATGTCAACTGTGGAGAAATGTAAAGAAGAATGTAATCCCGTGTTATGTTAAATTTAAATCCTTGTAGTGGTATATTTAGAGAAAAATAAATATTTATGTAACAGCGACGATTTTTATTTTGCTTAACAACTTTCTAATAACCCGAATTACGATAGTTAAGTAAACTTAATATTTCGACCAGATGTAGAAGAACTTCGCAAAATTAGAGTTGTGGGGGCGACGCATGTAGTCGTGTACAATTCGAATCCTGCTGTACACTCGAGTTGACGGCTCAGTCCATCTTTTTATTTATTTATTTATACATGTTACAAGTAACATTACAGGGGACCTAATTCGTTATTGTTACTATCTTTCATATCACTACATCCATATGGCAATGTACAGATTTGATCCGGTCAATATTTGAAATTTAATTTAGGTATAAAATATAAATTACATTTATATTAAACTGGTTAATTAAATTAATTTTAATCATTACAACAATCAATTTTATTAGCAGATACTCAATAATTACAGAAATTCGTGTAACTGGTTTCGACGCTATTATTTCCAGGCGTCCTTGTCAATAATATATTTATCTTATACGTACCATAATACGCTTTACTTATAAGCTGTGATTTAACGCGTCGCTTAAAAGTTCCAATAGGTAACTCACGTATCAACTTGGAACCCAATTGTAAAAACAATCCCCAAGCCCCATAAAAGAACGCTGAACCTCTTGAAAACGTAACCAAATTATGCCTATTTACTACGGTAACCAATTTAACCGTATTTTTAATGAAGGAATGTGAGAGTTCAACGTTTTTTTTATTGGTGGTTATTTAATTTATGTGTTTTGTGTTTGTATATCGATGGACTTTCAAGGATAGTCTGATAAGTATCGTAAGTACTAGTATTAAAATATATCTTTACTGATACTGACATCTTATCACTAATTTAAATTATCCTCAAATTAGTTTGTTGTCATTTTGTCTTCAATTGCTTACATCACGCTTAATTGAAGCACAGGTTACCCACAAGTGAAGATGCATACGCTGCTTCAATGCGGATACTTAGCGAACGTTATAAGTTGAATTAAAAAATTAAAAATAAATAAAAATTAAAATTACGGCCGACCAAAGGCTTTGCAATTTCCATCAAAGTACGTAAGCCCTCTAATAATAATACGTATTCAATTACCTATGGTGCCTAAAGTTGTTTGAGTCGACCTATCACTTACAAGTTGTAAGTTACAACAAGTTCTGTAGTGGAATTGATACAAATGGATTATAAAGAACACTTCGACTGCGGCCACATAAACTGCGTGTTGTGAGATGCTTGACGAGGATGCGACTGGGCGTGAAACGGTGTTTTCAAATTAAATCTGTACAGACATGCGGCGGTTCATATATGTTGTGATTTTGCTAGCGATACGCCACTACAGGGAAACGCAAACATTATTGTTTTGTTATCAAACCAACTGCGTCCTGATTATTTTTCGAGTCAATATACAGGTGACTGGAAATATGTTAGCAACCCGTTGGGGGGATGTAGGGGAGTTCACTTGCAACCAAATTACCACTTATAACCCCTATCCAAATATTAACCATTTTCGGGTTATTCAATATTTTAAGTTGAAGTATGAAAATTTTAAAGATTTGTAGCTCTGATTTAAAAATTGTTGCAAACATTTACCATGTAATGATTGATTATTATGTATAATCAGATAATAGAAATAAAATCATATTTTATGCTTAAATCTAATATACTAGATTTTATGCATTAGTGTTTTTTTTTTTCATTTTCAAAGTGGAATACCGTAAATTCTTGAAAAAAACAAAAAGTTAAATAATTCTCTGTCACTGTGTTTATAATGATTTATAATAGTGATGTTCAGCAAGTAGCAATAAAAGTAAACCGTAACAAATATTGATCTTAGATTGTGAGTATTTGTGACCTATAACTGTCCGTACTACTAAAAATCACATGAGGAGTGTTGTTAACTAATATTATTGTACATTAAAGGTACAATCCATACCAATATTACAAAAAGAGAGTGTAATCTGGGAGTTGGTACCTAAGAGCCCTGCCACGGACGGGAATGGAATTTGACAACGAATAACATATATTATATCCATCCCAAAACTTAAATCAAACCCTTTTCATGTCAATAGCCGACAAACGAGCAGACAGACCACCTAATGATAAATGGTCACCACCGCCCATGAACCTGTTGTGTCGTTGCCGGCCAAAATGGAAGCGGGTGACCAACCTGGTCGTCCAATAATATATTGAAATACATAAAAATAATATTTCACGACTCATACCAGTCAGAGGGTAAAAGTCCCACAACCGCGCACGAGTAATTTTCGGGGCTAAATAGACTGGCCCAGTGACTTCCAACATAAAGAACTGTTTCACATAATTCAACTCGTCAGTTATTCAGCAGTGCACACCACGAGTAGGGGAAGTTATTTGAACTATCGAGGATGGGTGGAACACTTTTGTCCCAAATAATAAAAAATGACACATATTATGTCAAAACATATTATATTAAGTTTTGTTATTCTATAAATCTTACTCTACTTTATTTTATTTACTTACTTTAAGTTTACTTAAATATTATATAAAACTAATAGCAAAAATCTGAGCTTTCATTTTTACACCAACCAATATCTGTTTGCTCGGAAAGTTCGGGAACTATCTGAAATTGCCAGCGAAAGCTTGAATGAAGTGGGCGGTGGGCAGGCAGGCGGATTACGAGGGGAGGTAAAAGTGCGCCGTGGGACGTGGCGTGACCTGCAAGTAGGTCGTGCACGATCGATGCACCACTGCATTAATTAAGCCACTGTCATTTAATACAAATAATTTATGGATAATAAGTATTGACTTACCTGAGTTTTATTGTCATTCTTTCGTTCCCGGGACTTGGATTAAAATCATGTATGTGCAGTTATTTTATGAAGTTTATGTATGTTACAAGTAATTATCATTTGCTTGGTCAAACAAATTATCGTGACTTGTATACGTGAGAGTTGTCCATAATGTTTCTAAAGGTATGTTAAATCGGCCAACTTCGATTCTATCACGATACAGTTTCTCAGATTGACTGAAAAATCGTCGCCGGCCGCGAGGCGCGTGCGACGCCGCAAGAGACAATCAGCTGCTTAGACAATTACGTCACGCGATGTAACTACGCGAATATAGCACATGTTATTGTATTTTATTATTTACTAGTGGCCCGCCCTGACTTCGCACAGGTGTACTTTATCAATAAGTCCCTGCGTATGCGATGAAAGAAAACTTTAAGCAAGTTTTTTACACCTTGGTTCGTATTACTGAAGTTTTATTGTTATTGAGAATTTAAATGTTAACATCTTAACGCCATCTTGACATGGGAAGAAGCTGTCTTTATTCTTTTATGTTATTATATATATTATAAAACTAACTGGTCCGGTAAAAGCATAAAGTTAATACACCGATGTGCGTGACTTTTAGTGATGTTAAATTCACGTGCATGCATTATCGACATGAATGTCGACTATTCCATCACAGGTTTTTTGCTATATTTAATTCGTTCTCTTAATTAGTTATTACATGTTAAATTAATAACACCATGCTAATCTTAGTAACTTCTCTTTACTTCGCTTCTTCTAAACTTAACCTTATTTGACAGGATTCTGTATAT
>PDGT01000015.1:3410698-3432046 GCA_003671415.1 Megathymus violae | reverse complement strand
ATCCAATAGCCACTACCGACGCGCTCACTGAAGTAAATACATATAAAAGTATATACATAGTTTATCGCAATGTTTAAAACCACTGAAGCAATTAAAAATATAATTATTAATTGCACTTATGATTTATGCATCCATGATGTCTTCTGTAAGAGTTGGAACCGAGCCAGACTACAGCCCTAAAACAGACATAATAAATCGGCATATATTTATATGAAATCTTGTTTTAAAAACGCTCATATTAAAATTTACAACATTGTTATTGCAATTGGTTGTTAAATTTCTTTAGTGGTTTCATAGAATTTGCTCACTTTGGGTACACGGTATTACTAACTTATTTAAGAGCCACTTTGAATCCAAGCTTACAGAGCAATTTTTGCTCGGTGTCTCTAATTTGCAGAAATGTCACATCTCAGAAGGATCTGGTAAATTTTTGTATTGTGTCATAAATTGTTTCAACAAATTATTGAAGTTTTCGTTTGAATGATAACTTAAAATGATTTTTAAATATTCATGGAATCAGTGTGTTTGCTTAAAATTAGGTACTTGATAGAAGTTGTGTAGTGTTACTCTTTAGGTGGATGAAAAAACACGGTATAATATAATTTCTATTGTCTTTCTGAATTCCTTTGTCTGGTTACTAAGTCTTAACCAACCGACTTAAAATATAACTGAATAAGCAACCTTTTCTACGATATAATAGAATCTAATATCGAACGGCGTAGTTCGTAGTGCGTTATCTCTGATCTGACAAAATTCTAGTAGATATGTGTGCGCATGCGCGATCCTATCGACCTCCCCTTCTGAACCTGTAGTGCTTACAGGACTCCAATAAAGGGTGGGTATGTAGTACATAGTACTATAAACTGACGATGTAGAGATCCTTACTTGTGACGTAAGGATCTTGTTGTGTAATCGCCAACTTATTCCAATATCTTTTTGGGAATGGAATTCCAAAACACTGTTGTTATGTTATTTCATAACTTATTATAATTCATGAATGTTTCTTAGATTTATATATTTATTTTTGATAGTTTCTTTATAGTTCTTTTATTTTGAGATTCCAAGAACTCTATGTATCCTTGAATTCAAGCCTTTGTCCGTGGTGTGTTTTTTGAACAACGTACGAAGCAAGACCTCATTTATTCTAAGCGAAGACGATCCCAGCAGTGGGACAGTGGATAACGAGATACTGTGCATAATATCAATAATAAATTGTCGGTAATAGACTGAATACCGAGATAATCTATTTCGGTCGCTGCATCGGTTCCGCCAACATTTGTGTGGGTTTCATTTGGTACAGAACTGGAGCTTATCACACGGTAGGAACACGAATACAATTGGCTTACAACATTGTCCAAGACATTTATACGATTTAATTAATTGTAAGCGCTGTAATATGTTTTCATAGAAGCTCACTGAATTTACTAAACAATATTATGGCACATGATACTAATGGTACGTTCCCAACTCGTTGATTGAGTATCCCGATATATGTATTATGTTTTTAATTGAGTACACTAATTCTGTAACTAAGCCATCTTCTAAAAAATAAACGATTAAATTATCTTTTCAATAAGTAAAACTTTTTTTTACTCATCATACTTAGAATAAATTTAGCTATATTAAGTAGTTGCATCTTAAGCACGTTTGACAATGTTGCATTCCGTTTTTAATAATGTGATTGTAGACTACGAGTATACCCCATCGTTGACGGGCGTGATAGACTCCCCTCCACCATACCCCTGTTGTCGAAAGGAGGCCCGAGTACGTAACAATAGAACAGTTATGGTATGATTATCAACAATAAATTTTCCGTCGTTGGCTGCTCTTCAGTATTTAAATACGAATAAGAATCATTCGAATCGATTTCAAGTTTTCCGAGTAGTGTTTTATTCGTACGCACATAATTCGCGAAGTTTCTTTTTAACTATAGTTTTGCTTTAGGTATGAAAATAGATTTTAACACGTATATTTTTTAACAGAGCAAAATCAGTGAATGAACATTTGAAAGGATGATGCGATTGTCATTAAAATACTTTAGTATCTGATGACGTGTTTAAAGATAAGTTCTCAAATGTAATTAATCAATATACTGTTGAAGAAAAATGTAAGGGAAAGAAAAAATATATAGAGTTCTTTCTTAGTAATACAAAACTTGTAATGCCAGTTTTACAACATTTCTACCACATTTCTTGGAATTACTATAGACTCACGATTACAATGGAGTCCTCATACTAAAACCTTGTCAGGGAAACTTAGCTCTGCTGCTTACGTTGTTAAGAAATTGAGTCTTTTCACGGACGTAGAAACAGCAAGATTATTATTTGAGCTATTTTTACATTGTGATGTCTTAAGGTCTGTGGTTATGGGGCTCAGCTGCTGATATTGAGTCATTTTTTTATTACAGAAAAGAGCAGAACGCGCTATTTACAACCTCAAGCCTTGGAACTCGCCTAGAAATATCTTTAAAGGAATCGATATATTAACTGTTGCATCACAATATATTTTCAATAATATTATGTACATTAAAAATACTCTGATAGTTTTCTTAAGAAGAGTAATGTTCACAATATTAATACTAGGAATAAGGCAAAACTAATTGTACCAAATTTCAAACTTAGTAAAATTTGTAGCTCTTTAGTAGGTAGATGTGTAAATATTTATAACAAAATTCCTTTAGAATTGACAAAAATGCCATATTGTAAATGCCACATTAAAACTCACATAAAGACATTCTTAGGCTGAAAGATGAACAACTTGATTATTACTTATAACAAACTTGATGATTACTTTAAGGATAAGACTGTTTGGACATGAGTTTAGTATGTAGCTATAAGTTCGTTCTGTAACTTTGAATAGGAAAAAAAACTCCTTGGGAATTTCTTGCAGGTTCATTCTTCCAGGGCCACTCATGGTAGGGATTTGTTGAAGCGATGGCTTAGTTTGACTTTCAAAGTGTTTGTAAAAACCAACTTAGAGTAAATATTACTTCATTCGTTTCATTTATTAAATTGTGATAAACACTTTATGAATTACTAGCTGCCCGTCCCGGCGTCGTTCGAGTTCAACAATTCATTATTATACACTTTATAGTCTATGTCTATTTCGTATAATCTACTCTTTAAATGGTAAAAGAATTTTCTAATAGGTGCCATGGTTCTGGAGATAACTTTCCGCATATACACAAACTCACAAAATTCGCATTCTCTCTTTATAATAATTCGACTGAATTTTTGTCGTCGAATCACTCAAAGTTGTAGACAGAGTGGTCATTACTTTGTCAACTTCGTTCATGTTTAAAATTATCTGTAATAAAGCGTAGCATCCCCGACGCACTGCCAAGGTCGCATCGATCCGGGGGTGGGAGGGAGTTCGTGGTATAGTGGTTACTGGTTACTCCTTGCTATCCTGCCTTCGGACCTGAACGAATGACTTATTCTGGCAGCTGTAAAATTTGTTTTGACCGTCAACATAAACACGTTAAGGAAGGAATTATTTATTTAGTATGATATGAACTGTAATTAAAGGTTCATTTAAAATAAATATTTCGTTTTCTTTTTATTTCACATTAGCGGTCAATCCTGACATCGTTCGGTATCAACAATTAATTATTATGACCATCCGGATATAATATATCTTTAAAATGACAAAAGAATTTTTCAAATAGGTGCCGTGGTTTCGCATATACACGATTAGGTACTTTCCGCATACATTATTCATCAGAAATCACTATGATACATATAAAGTATATGAAACAAAGAGTTTTATAACAACTTAATTAATTCACATCGTTTAGCTACTTTCGCACATTGAAATTAATTATACTATCTGTGCTTTTTTGTCATGTTTAATTTTACATTTATATATTTTTTTTACTTTTTGAGAAACACAGTTCTTAAGTTAGCCCATAATACTTTAATATTTACTCACAAACTTTTGTTACAGATTTTTTAAATTTAGATTTTATAATTTTTCCTTTTGGCAGTCAGTTTTCAAATTGCATGATTTTTTATCTAATTTACTGCAACAGCTACCGTAAGCTCTCAAGGCATTACAAAGTGACGCTTTGAAAAAATGCCTATATTAACAATTCTCTCCCGTTCGGCTTGAACAGTATTTTTTTAATAGAAAGAAAGTTTATGTTTACGGATAATATAAGTTTTATAAATGTGTTCAAGTAAGTACGTACTCGTACCTACCTTTAGATCTAACTATCTATCATCTAACTCTTTGTATATAGTAAGGTAAACAGGTAGACAAAATTTCAATAAATTTATGAACAGAGCCGAATCGAGTATTTCAGGCATTACGATGAAAGTATTAGTTAAAATCTCATAATAGTCTGTTTTCTGTAATGTACGTGAGTCATTGTACTTCATTCTTTGTATTCAGATCTGGAACAGTCTGTTTAGATGTTATGTTCAGTTCGTTAGCTAATGCTGCGCGAATATTATAACCTCGAATACAGGGTAATGAGCCATTCTTATTGCAACAGTAAAGATAAAGTTGTTTTGTTACATTATAAATATCAAAAGCCTCTGAAAATCGGACGTAAAATAAGTAGGTTGCGTTGCGTTTTGTAAGATCTACTGCGTGTTTTCTCTCTTCATTTTTACTGAACGGATCGTTCAACTTGAGTCTAAGTCAATGATGACGACAGCACCAGATTTTTTTTACTAGATGTCACTGCGCATAATACCACCCAGTTTAATATCTACGGTGATATGACAGTCTTCCTGCTTATTCATGTGATGTTACCATTGTACCATGATGAGCCATCTGCTATTAAACAGTTATTCGTACTTCAGCCATGCTATCATGGT
The DNA here is from genome assembly GCA_003671415.1 of Megathymus violae. Classification (NCBI taxonomy): domain Eukaryota; kingdom Metazoa; phylum Arthropoda; class Insecta; order Lepidoptera; family Hesperiidae; genus Megathymus; species Megathymus violae. Next base: position 3,427,223 of record PDGT01000015.1, on the reverse strand, counting down.
CGCGGGTAGCCACTGGCCGAGGGCAGCGCAGGCCCAATCGTCGTGGAGATCTTTGGGGAAGGCCTATACCCAGCAGTGGGCGTTGTCTGGCTGAGATGATGATGACTTCAGCCATGAACGTTAAACACAAATATTTATATTTAGAACAGGTTCAAATTTTTCTTATAGGTACACGTAAAAACTAAGAAAAAACGACTCATTCATGCTTCGGTATCTCAACAGTGTTGTGACTGAGACACATCAACATCATTCCTTGAAACAATTTACATGACGGCTTAATTAACATGTGTGGAAGTAATCCTGGCCCACGAAAATGTACAAATGTACAACCTTTGGATATTATATTATTTTAAATCATTTCAATATGGTATAATGCTATTACAGTTTAATAAAATATGTTATATCTGTCATCTAAATATTAACGAATCATTCAGTGTTAAAAAGATAAATATACTTCTTGATGTACCTAAGGAATTTTCTCTCCTTTTTAATCACGTGATAAGATTGAGAAATATGATATATTCTATTTAAAATTATATTTTTTAAGAATATTTAAAGTATACATCGTTTATTTATTATTTTACATTGAAAAGAGACTGCTTTTTTACGTCCGGCAACATCACCAGGCTTCAGTGGAAACAAAAAGGAACATTCTCGCTAGCAACTGTTTTGTTCAGATTTAAATTTGTTTTCTCACTGAAAAACGAATGTAAAACAACTGGAAAGAAAACTTTTAAATTTTATTTTAACAGTACTCACTTGTAAATGGAGTTCCCATAAATATATTGGTAATTTTCTTGTAAAACTTAATTGTAGCTCACGCTGTTTGTTCGAATGAACTTTGGAACCTGACATGGTAAATTTTAAATTCTATTATTAGTATCAAAATTACCTATCGCTTGCTTCGATTTAAGAAATCATCGTAAGGATTCAGAGAGATCTCTATGATGTTATCAAAGATGTTTGTCTATAATCTGCATCTGCCAATTGTGTGATATAGAGTGCTGGACTATACTTCTACTATTGTGCGAGGAGACGCAAGACGTAGACAGTTATGGGTAGAGACGGCACCCATTGTACCTAAACCAACACGACTTTGTCTTAATAAAATGTGGAGTAGGTCGATCGCCGCGTTACCGATGCGTTGTCGGCCAAAGAAGCGGTAATTAACTGACTCTCCAATACTGCAGCCAAAACACATCACATAACAAATGTATAAAACTTTTCACTGTGCGTTTTAGTTCTATTTAATCGTAGTAGACTATAATATCGGTTAGATAACTACCTACTATTCGTGTTAATTACTCATGTAATCAATCAAACAGTCTATAATAACAGATCGATCGAAGTATATTGGTGCGTTCGTCTATGACTTTTGAACCACAGCTGCTGTTCGCAAGAAAGGTTTAATTTGGTTTGAGCGATATAAATGCGTTCTAAAACGGCCGTGTATTGGAAAAGCTCTAGCTTCGCCTACAGAGCTAAACTACATGTTTACATCGATAGTGATGTATCGTAGACTATCGATATTTATAGGTTTTGTATATTTTATGGTGTAATCTAAATTAGTAGTTAAATATTATTTTGAAATGCTCCGACTTCAATTTTAGACACCCCAGGTAGAATTCGATCATAAAAAAACATTCATGGCACGTTGTTAGCCCAACTATCGGACAAGCTGCATTTCGAGATCATCGCGCCCATTTCCCTAGCGACTACCACTACCGCCACAACTTCCCACACTACCGCCCGTAACCTTGGACGAACTGTTCAATAAACTCATGTCCATGCACCCAATAAAGGTCTCAGGTGTGGACCGTATCACAAACAACCACTCCCCCTAGGTTTACTTGTAGCTATGTTCAATTAACCTTCCCAGAAACTTGGAAAGAAGACGAAATAAAGCAGAACTAATATGTATTACAAAACCTGGAAAGCAATCTTCGAGCTATCATCCTACCAGCTGATTCAAAAATTTCCTATAATTTTTGAAAAAAAAGGTCCTATAATTTACAAAAAAAAAAGAAATTGCTGAAATAACTATTATTAATTAAGCACCTCCTAATGAAAAAGCAATTTGGCTTGAGAGCCAAACATTCTCACGTGCATCGCATAACGGAGTCATGCGTATTATCTCAACCCTCCTAGCCATAACCACCATCCTAGGCGAACTCACTTTATCACTTCAAACGACTAAATGACATTCAACGTGCACATCAGAAAGGTTTAGATCTGGCCGCCTTCGTGCTATAGCGTTTTTATCCCGTGATAGGCAAGAAGAGAAAAATGAAACTCCGTCACAGGACGGCACTTGCATACTACCCATCATGACCTACTCCAACGCAATCTACGCACATACTAGGCATTTTGCCATTTTACATGCTAATGTTAATTGATGATTGATGTGTAATATTGATCTCGTTTTACAACGGAGCCTAGTTAAGGAATAAGGTATATGGCAGGGGTTACTTGTGTTTCGACCATACCGGAGACTAGTGTCTCTATGCTAAGAACTTTGACAGCTTTTGTAATTATTGCTAAAACAGTTAAATCTTGTGAAAACGTTATTCTGCTTGAATTACTTAATTATCTGCCCGCGAAGAAATCTGACCATGACAACAGTAATGCTATCCCAGCGGTCAATATTATTATTTATAGAATATTCATGTTCCTTTTTAGCTGGAGGTGACATAACACCAAGTTACCAATGTTACCAAGGATTAAAGTCGCAAAGAAATCGCACGAATATTAACAAAGCAGTAAACGATCTTACTGTATTGAGATGTTTGCATTTAAAAAGTTAATTCGTTCTTTTCTAATACATTTTTTTTGGCATTAAATAATCAGTAATATACATAGCTTTATTAAATATAAATAGTAAATCAGTAACAAAACCCATACAAGAATATATATTTTTGAAGGAGAACATAGTCCCGAATTTCTTAATCCTTCGATACCACTCTTCTTTAAATGTGTACGCTAAAATACATAGAACTAAAGACTGATGCCCGTCCAGGTGTGAAACAAATATGAAAAACAAATATGTAAGGTAGTTCCACTTCATGTGCCGTTGTTCATATGAATTCAAATGAATCTTACATAAGATTATACGTCATATCACTTAAGTGTACCTAGGTTTTTAGTTGACTGAAAATATCCCACCATAATAAATTTATCGATAACAAACTACGCTCACATCCCTCAACCAGCAACAACGCCCAACCTCCCTTCAGTGACTCCCGCTAGACGCTCGCGACCGGACGTCACGCCGCCATTCTGAGCTGCGACGCCATTCTATGATCCATTTGGTTACTTCCTTGTTTATGTGTGCGCTTGTATTCAAATACTAACCAAGACTCGCCGGTTTCGGTAAGTCTGGACGTACTTTACAAAGTTTTGCCTGATTGTACGTAACTATTCGTAGTGAGTAGATATATACGAGATGCTTTGTCGAGATGAAAGCCTCCAGTACGACGATTACAGCTGTAATTTTTCTTTTACATTTGCAGATATTGTGTTGATTTTATCTGCTTGGAGTTTTATTTTAATGCTATCAATGTATACGTATGTTTTACATCAAAATATGTTAATATTTGTACATTATTGTTAATGTTGTAATTAAATTGATTTAATTTTTTTTGGAAATAGGTGAAATTTGATTATTTGAAAATAGCAAATTGAGTTACAATTTTATTAAAATACATATTTTTCTCACATTTCATCATCAGTCTATAATTTAAAAATGGTTTATTATTTAATATTACGTATTACGTAAGTATTCTGATATTTAATGGGTTCCACAGCACGGCGTACATATTTATCGCTGTAAATAAAACCTCGTCGAATTACCACTTGTTTTTATAAAAGAGACAACATTAATAAGTCACTGATAAAAGGAAGACATATTCCATTGATCTCAGCCCTTTCATCATCCAAGCCACGCCCACCGGCCGATACCCGGGTGCGGTGTACCCGCTCGAATCCGGGTCAAATGAAACAATGACCATTCAAATGTCACTGGAACATACGATAAATAAAGATTTGAGATAATTCTACGCGAAGAAAATATTTCTACGAACTTTTTCATCATAAGTGTTCATAGCCCAACGGCTCAAGACACACGTAATGATCGACTGAGTCAAGGAACTTCAGGCGCGGTCAGAAAATTGGGGTGAGCGTTAGTGGCAAAGCTTGAGCACTTCCATAGTTCAGAGGGCACATTAAGCCGGCGATCTCGATTGTTATCTTTATTATAACAATAGTTAAGCCACGACGAACTTGCAACAATTGGGTTGGCCACTAACGCAGTGAATCCGCACTGGAGCAGTGTGGTGCATTACGCTCTAGACCTCCCCTTTTACTTGGAGACACTCGTACACAGTAATTTTAAAATTTCTAGCATTTCATGCGACATCGAAATATATTACGTAACTTTTGCTCCGTTTAAATGAATTGACCTGTTTTAATTCCCACGTAATATACGTTTTAATTAATTGAACCGAGATAAGAGAATCTTCTAAAACAGCACAAGCCTCAAGGTTAACTCCTGCCGGCAACTCAACGTACATACATAATATTTATTCAGGAATCACTTTAACGATAGAGATAAGAATTGATAGGGAATATCCACTAAAATTTATACCTTTGTCCTCTTTTGATAAACTCTGCGGCGAGATTAATATAATACTTGGAAATAAGCTTAATTGAAGCATAATGTTGTATTATCATTATCAAGGGTAATAGCTATGATTAATTCAAGCACAACAATATTCTCGTAGCGTAATCAGCCGAAAGTTTGATGTAAAATTACAAAATTACCTAAAAGCATAATTTATTATTTTCTTCTGAATATAGTTTCCAGCAACTATACCGGTTTAACAAAATAATGTGTTACGTAAATATCATGCATTTTATGAGAAAACAACTCATTATTTAGTTTATATATATGTACCTCCTTATGATGTAATAACCTTGTTGCGAGCGTTAACAAGACATTGTTTACATCGTCTGCATTGAATAACACGTAATATATGTATATAATATCGTAGCTTTTCAAACAGATTATTATTGAGATACGACTCAACTTTTAATGGAATGGTGTAATTAGTTTGATTGTCAATGGCAATATTGAAGGTATTGAATATAACAGAGATAACTATAAAAAAATATTCTAAAATATTCTAAAGAACATTCGGAAATCAAACGATTACATAGTTACGATTGTTGTATGATAATCGTTGATAGTACCTATTGCTATTGAGTTCAATGTTAGAAGAAAGAAAAGTGTTTCATTGTCGCCTTTATATTGGCAAAAATAAATAAAATAATTTAAGGCAATCCATCTTACGCAAGTATGACTAGTCGCTTACTTTATAAATTTTTGTCAGACTTCTTATTATAACATATATATAAATATATATAAGATTTACGTGAAAAACCGTTCACGCTTTTGCCATCTAAATTCTAAATAGGCATTTAATGTGTATGATGTATGTTTATTTAAGACGATCCCATAGCCCAGTTGGTAGTAACCCAGCCTGCCGAGCAAGGGATACTGGGTTCGATTTAGGTCGGGGCAGACATTTATATGACAGATAAATGTTTGTTCTCGGTTCATGGGTGTTTGCATTGTCATATTTGTGTATGTCCATGCCACCCGCAATACGGAGAATCCTAGTGCGGCGGTGTGAGTGTGTAAACGTGTATTTATTTTTTATTTAGTTACTTCGTCCAGAAGAGGTTTAACCAACCGTAACTTTCATGAACCAGAACTTCAACAGTAAAAAAGGTTATTGCAGTTATTAAGATTTTTATACAATAATTGCATACATATTTCCAACATTTTCGGTAGATTTTCCATTTTATTTTCCACACAAGCCTTCTCTAGACAATTATTAACGCAACAGAAAAATAGCCAAATCGGTCAAGCATTGGCCTAGTGAGGACCGTTCGTACCTGCGGGAGTTGAATTTAATTTATATAGAATTATTTAGTACGAATAAATTATTATTATATAGTTTAAATAATTTGTTATATAATAAGACATACACATGCCTTCTTTATAGGTCTTGCAGTAACTTCAACTTTCATTGCCACTGCTGTCTTGCGTCCGTTCTCGTAGACGTTCTCATCTTATCGTATCAATAAATTCGATACAATTCATCGCCTGAGACATCGTCTTCACAAAATAAATTAAAAAACATATGAATCCGACCTCAACCGGACAAACTGTTTGTTACAACTTCACGAGTATTACAAAATGATTATGTTACATTTAAAACTAATGCGTAAGTTTCCTTAAATATGTTTATATATACCTGAGGCCTACCTACCCACTGGAGGGATGTTTATTGAGCGAATTTCGGTACTCTAGTGTATTGTTAGAGTATTTAAATAACTTAATATTACATATTTAACAAGTAAAATATTGCTATTTGAAAAAATACTGAGATATATTTACGTCAATAGAAAGTAAGTAGAAATAGAACAAATAATGTAAGTGCGTGTCTCGTAGGCGCTCTACGACGCTACGAGTGTCTATGTACGTCGCGGGGTTTGTTCGAAGCCTTTGTTATGTAACACGTTTCACAGAATGAGCAACTCTGTGTCTAGTTTTATTTATAAATACGGGTTACATTTACTCTTTTATGGTGACAACGTGCTTGTCTCTGACCTCTTTTTATATAACAAATAAACTTTAGGGTTTGTAGTCTTTGCAATCGCGAATTTAAACGTGAATTTAAAATTAAAACTCCTAATGTTCTTATAATTCTTTCATACGTTATTAGAAAAAATATATATAACATAAAATCCGTAAGGTTTTTTCACTGAGGACGTTTTGCCTTTCTAGACAGCAGCTTATGTAATATTTAACTTATAATAATCATGGATGTTATGAAGGTCCGTTACTAGACCGATAAGTTTTGAACAATTTTGGATTTTCGAAGGGGCAGAGTCTAATTGAAACACGTTATGACAGTTTTCCGCCGGCCGAGCCGAAACTTCAGCCGCATCGCTCTCATTTTGAGACAATTTTTATATTTAATTTGTATGTATCCGTATCCATATCCAAATCTGAAATTCCTACCGGTAACATTTTTTTTAACAGACAAACGAGCAGACGATCCACCTGATGGTAAGTGGTCACCGTTGTCCATGGACATCAGCGAGACCAAAGGTATCAGTAATACTTTGTCGGCCAGGAAATGAGAAGGTAAGAAAGAAAGTACTAAATCTCGAGCCCTCAGTCGGTATACGACGAGTTGTTAGACGGCTGACTCAACCAGGAGGGTGGAAGGTAGCTAGGCAGGGTCCCAGAAAGATAACAATAACAGTGTAATAATAATAATAATTTAATAATAATATTGATAACATAATCCTTACGCGAACAACTACCTACCAATAAGCAGGCAGGTCTGTTGCCTTTTACGTGACCCAGTTCTGCCAGCATGAGATTGGAGGAGTATTTGAGGCCATCCCAATACATATATCTATAATATTTTCATCCCGGGAAATGGATCTGTGAATAGGAAATAAATGATAATGTAGACGTTATGTTTAGAGGGTGAATAGCTAAAGTAGTAAGTGTAGTAATAGTTAGTTATAAATTTCATAGAATTAGGAAAACCGTTCTCTGAAATATGAAAATGGGGCAAACATTAAATTTATTAAATAACAAAAAAAAAATTATAAATGTTTCTGCTGCGGGTGCTATTTATAAACTTAAGGGATAAGTGGTGTAAATCGAATTAAGAGTGGATTGCTAGTTTTAAATAAATTATCTTACATTACTTTTAAATCAAGTTACATTAATTGTCAAGTCCAGTAACTGTCTTTCTTTTAGCGTAATGTTTGTAGAATTTTTAAAAACATTGTGAAACAATACAAAATTCTATTCCGTATTTCAGTTTATTATTCCCAAATTTACTGCATAATGCACCTGGGAAAATATTTGTAAACAAATATTTTTTTCACCGTATGAATTAAGCTGAAAGTATTTATATCTGTATAATTTTTTGTATCGATCAAGTATGACAATAAGAAACTGTAAGGTTTCTCGTGTATTTTTTGTAAGTAACTTGTATGTCACGCACAGGAGAACCTAGCACACGTTAAGAGAAACCTTACTTTAAGTCATTTCAGTACCAACCTTCGTAATCTTCTTGAACAACAATTTGAAGCGATCAGCAGAAGTTCAGTTAACATATACTATGTTAATAATGTTAAAAATGATTGATTTTTAACTACGAGTAAAAATCATACAATTTTTCAATTGAATCTTTAAATAAAAATGTAATCATCTCGTCCATTGCCTTGTAAATACATATATATCATCCGGACAAAGGCCACTCTCTAGTTATGGTATCTCAAGGTATCCCGTCATCTGACTATGTTGAGGTCTTCGTTTTATCAGTCTGACTAACTGTGATGCATGGTCTAATGGACAGTAGAACGCTGCTTCTTTATTTTATGTACGATCGATTTTATTCTTAACCTTTAGTTATATTTCTGAGACTCATTCCAAATAATTATACTAGGCTTAATAAATGCACTATATTGTTTTATATTGAAAATTCAATTTAAAAAATGATTTTGTATCGAAATCCTCCGATTCGAATATAATCGATTTGTAGCATAGATTGAACGCTTGGCGGCGTCGTTTTAATGTCATACTTAGTGTTTACGTAAGTTCTTGGCGTCATGACAAAAACACGTATTTGCTATTATGAAAGGCAGACGGGATTTTCGGAATACATCAAAGCTACAAATATCACATTGCTCAAATTACACATTAACTTTTCTTTACAAAAACTTTCCGGGTTCTAACTAAGATATATTAAGCGCCAGAATGATTGAGTATTTAGTTAATTAACGGAATGTACATATTTCTACGAAGCAATAATCTGGTACAAAAAAATTAATATTACTTACTGAGATACAACTCTCTCAATGTATTGAAGAAACAAAATAAAAATGCAACAAAATCTATCGTATTCTTTATCACAATAATAAGTTTATTTACATCCCTAAAACTAAATAATTCATGTAAATTTTGTCAGTATTTGCCGTAACGGCATAACCTTGAATATCAGCCAAATACCGAAGCCAAAGTACTGATCAACCAGTTCGCTTTACGTACGAACATCAGCATTTATCAGTCTTATGTCGCTTATTTAAGGTTAATAATCTACATATATTACTAAATATGAATAAAACGCTTAAGCTTATTGGATTAGTTTATTATCTGCCCACGCACCCTCCTTTTCGAGAAACATGATGTCATTAATAAAAACCGTAAATAAATAATAAAAGTACACGATACAAGTAACAATTGTTTACTATTAACCCTATGTACTTAAAACTTTTTTGTGAATTGATAGCTATTTCTACAATGCTATGCAATTAGTAAAAGTGTAATGAGAATCTGTGCAATATTTTTTGCAATTGTTGCGTTCCGACAGACAGAGGCAATGTTTTATACTGTTTACTAATGAGTAATAACAAAAGAACACTCCGATATTTGAGATATAGTATGCATAGCCCTATTGTTTAGTACCAGTACAAATACGTGTACATGGAAATAAATTAAAATATTTTAGCAAGCAAAATGAATTACATCAAGATAGAACTTTTTAAAACCTAATTACCCACACACCACACTCTTATATCTTGGATTCTGTCTTGTAAGAACAAATGTATAAAAATGTCAGTACTACATTATATTCGTAGGTACAGATAAATGTACTTCGATAGACTTATTTAAAGAGGATTTACCTCTAGAAAGTTCAGTTCTTATGTAATCAATCACATCGCCAGAATACATTACCCTGCAATGTTGGAGAGGCGTAAAGCGCTTTATCTGCTTGTTATCGATAACATTCATTAAGTTTTATCCGTATTCTTCGGCGGATCAACACCGAGTTGTCTGTTAATCTTATAACTGTATTGACTTAAAAATCAATAATCCTTTTTCTGTTTCAGGTTTCGTTTCGTGTAAAATTTGAAAAGTTTAAAGTGGTAATTAATTCAGTGAGACAAGTGAATACAATTAAAAATGACAGTTGAAGACAATTGAACGTTTACGATCTTTTAACTTACGCAAGTACATCGCGATACTGAAAATGATTGCTATAAAGTTATACCACTAGCAATAAAAGCTAGGTGTCCTACAAACAACTGTTGATCTATCAATGCTAAATTACAGACTGGTGTCAACGCACTTTTTGAAGCAACCATAACTTTTTAAGCATCACATACCACTGTAAAGACTTTGGGTGCCGTACCAATATGTGCCGGGATCGAGATATGTCGGTGCAAAGAAGTGATATCATCAAATAAATGTATATACAATCAGTAGGCATCGCCTAGTCTAGTGTTTTTTCTTCCGTCAAAACGGCGCGCGAGGACGCACCACCGTTTCGTTTTATTTCGTTCATTTTGTTTTACATCAAAGGATAAAGCAATAGCCCCGCTAACTAGTGTTTAATCGTGGATTACCGGGGAGGGTTTACCCAAATCCGTGCTTAAAGAGCGCGACCCTGGCCAGTCGCGCCCGGGAAAACATTTCCAGAATCTTGGACTCGATCGCAAACGCTGCGAGATATTGCATTGTAAGTAAAACTGTCACATAATCGATTGCATTAATATAAATAATAATATATATATTAATTAAATTAAATGGTAATTAAATGGTAAATTTGTTATTCGTTATTACGGATAAGACTATAAAAAAAGCAGAACTTTAAAAGCGCTCTTTTAATGTCATCAAATTATAACATTCTTTTTGGCAGGGTTGTTATATCATATAAAACTAATGGAATGAGTAATAATAGTGCGGCTCGTGTATAAATTTTACAATGTGTTTATCTATAACGGTTTCCCAGAACGTGGTATGAGATCTGGGAACGCGTCCCGCACTATTTATCGTCTAGATAGACGATTACAAAATCATTTGGCCCGTTATGATATATTATGCAATGCATTTTGATTCCGTTTTATCATGTCTTTTTACATTATTCATGAGATTGTTTCTCGACTTTCTTGTTACAATCGTAACACACTTAGAAGCAGACCTGGTTTAATTTCAGAGTCACGTTTTGGCTGAAATCTTTTGGAAATTCGGAGAATTAGTTACAAGTCTAGAATTTAGTGTGAAGCAATCATGGTACTATTGGAAATTCATCAGGTACTTTTAAAAAGTTACAGGCGATGGGTGACACACTATTAGTAAAATTTTCTTTTGTATAAGAACCTATACGTAGTGGTTTACGACTATATATTTATGAATTTAAAAAATTAAAATTGTAGCTTTAGCTTTGCTGGGTTAAAGTTTTCGGAAAAGTTATACGTAACACAGATTAAGTAATGAAATAATAATTGTTAAATATTCAAGCTCATTTAGTTAATTTGTTTAACACGGATGTATTTTGTTTAGAAGAAATTATGAGTAATATTTTTATTTATCACCACAACATTTCCGGCGACTTTAACACATATATAGGAAAATTAATAGGTATCTTTTAAGAACAATCGTAGAAAGTGTGGCGAAGTTTTAACTGAAATAGTTTGGTAATATAGACTATTGCTTATAAGCAACAAATATTTTTCCCGTTATATAACTTAAAGTTACCTGTTATGTACATATGTACGATACAAATTAAATACAACCTTTATTTGGCATCGTTCACGTTACATTCACGAAATCGAACATTACAAACATCAAAGCTTTTCCATATCTTCACGATCAACTCTGGCATACAACAAGATCAATGGAACGCAGCGTCCACGAAAGATAAAATCGGTTGACAGAACGACTGTACGAAAGGATTAAAGTTTTAGTGGGTTTTGTTCGAAAGGTCACGCTTTAGATAGTTTAGAGTAACCATCAGTAATATTTAGCTTTCAAAGCTTATTACGTATGTATCTCAAAGCTCTGTAATTATATAGCTCTCTCGTGGACGAGGCCCTACACTGGACACGATACATAATACATTTAACATTCGAACTATAAACATGTTAGGGATTCGGGAACGAGTCAGAGTGCTCGAGCGAGCGTCAGATTGTAATATCTGGGCTCGGGTGGCGTGCGCAGTGCTCGAGCGAGCGGGACTGCGAGAGGGAGACAGAAGATATGGCAGCGCCGGAGTGCGAGCGAGAAGCCCGCAAGCGACGTGAACGTCGCGACTCCGGCTGCGCGCACGAGAGGAAGGAACGGCGCCCGCACAGCGAAGAGCGCCAACCGCCCCCACCGCCCCCCTCTCGCCTACAAGACTGTAACCGACTTGAGGTTCATATTATAATTTTAAAGATTTTGCGTATCATTTACTCTGTATATTGCTGGAGAAAACAGACAGAATTGTATAAATAGTTTTAGTAATTGTAAATGATGACCTAGCAGTATAAACAATCAAAATCCAAAAGCTACATTTTTCTCTTCTTATTAATAAGAATCTCAACCTTCTTTTTGCGTCCGAATAAATATCTTAATATATTATATCGTATAATAAATATCTAAATATAATCGTAAATAAGATCAAAATGAAATTGATCGCATTTGTTTTCAGTCCAAAAGTATTTAAAAAATTGACACAATTAATTCCCTGGACTAAAAAATGTGATATGTTCCATAAAATCTTCATTGCCATCGAATCGACAGTGTTTGGATAATAATTTCCAGTCGGAACGACGCGCTGAGCGATTGTCGCGTGCTAGGCGACCGCAGCTGGGAGGCAAACGGCGCCGAGCCCCCACTAGGCAACCACGACACCCCAAGGAGATCGAACACTTCACCAATACTGAGGATCACCGCTGCGGAACACCACCACACTTCGAATATGTGGTGCAACAACAACCGCAAGGTACGATGTTAGTTTTCACTTGATGTTAGATTCGGAGATTGTTGCTGGTCCAGGTGATGCGTAATCTAGTCCAAGTTACGTGATGCACGTCGATATCACTATTGACATCGTAGTCTGGTTACCGGTCAAGATAAAACTGTGAAACACACATATTAACTGATTCTCAGCCGCGGCAATCTAAACATTAAAAAATTTCACGATTGATTGTAGAAAGTTGATTACGTTTGCAAAAAAGGGCAAAGTATGTGATTTCGTAAAATCCCCTCGATACGTCAATCGTACTGTCCTCACAAATCAATAAAAAGATTGCTTATATTGATCTTGTTTCTATCGAGTGGCCTAGTCTGTCTGATTGTTCGTCATTTACTAACATTAGATTGTTTTGTTATATAGTATGCGAGGAAGAAGATCCTTCCGTGGGGGAGAGACACGAGGTGGCGATGCAAGCTCGTCTGGACGAGCGTAACGTGCCACCCCGACGCGCGCAGCTCAGTCCAGACCGACGCCTGGAAAAAATTAACAAAAAGGTTATTCACTTGTTTTACGTACCTATTAAACTCTAAAATTAATTAAATTGTTAAACTTACATAACGCAATGTCCAGTAACTCTCCCTCGTTTCGCTTTGGAAAATTCCGCGGCAACGGACCCAATTCAGGAGATGAAATTTATCCTAAATCATGACCCATGATATAAGCTCATGCTTTTCCAAGTTATATAAATCCGTTCAATGATTTTAGTGCATGTGATAGTGATATGTGTACAAAAAAATTAAAGAAATATGCCAAGGCTTTTATAAGAAATGCTAATGAAAATATTCAAAGTACAGATTTGGCCCCATTAGATATTTATTATTAGTACAGACTACAAAAATAATAACCCGCCCTAACGAAACCTACGTCTTACGTTTACAATTAGCACTACAATGTTTTTGGGATGAGTTGTTTTTAGTGTATGAATTGGAAAAATCACATATTATATTAACTGCAGACAGGAAATCAAAATGTATGCTAATGCCACGTATTATCAAAATCTATTAAGTAATTTTAGTGTGATACGTGGTATTATACAGACAGTCAGATAGACTGGTTATAAAAAATTTCAAAGACAACATGTTTTGAACTAACAAAGCTTACATAAAAAATTCCAAAAAAAAATTAATGTTAAATATTCGCCCCGTTACAATTTTATCATTTATTTATTTTTATTCTTTAGATTTGATTACTAATAAATTATTAAAAACTAGCACACTGCTCTCCCTCACTTAGAAATAACACATGCATCGTTTTAGGACTGTGTTTACCTCGTTCTATGAATTACAAATTACAATATAAATTTATAATTTTTTTGTTTATAGACGGATTGCCATCAAACTTTAAGTATTAAGTGATGCTAACTGCAATACATTTGTGAAAACAAGAACGTAATCGCTTAAGCCGTTTCTGAGGATGAATGAGAATAGTGCGAACAAACGCACAGACAAACAGACAAAAATTCTAACAACTATTGTTTTGTGTTCTATCGCGTTAATAAAAGTCCCTAATAATATTTTTTCTCATATATCGTTCATGTACAGAAAGTGATCAGTTAGATATGTATTATATGTATAGATAAATAATAATTTAATAATGTCATTTTTTAAATTATCATGAATAGTTTTTCTTGTAACATTTGCTCATTTATTTCTGGAAGGTCAATTTCTAAGCAGTTATTATATATTGTTTAACCTGCAGTGTTGCTCTGAGGGCCCCAATAAATTCAATGCAGTCTTACAACTGCAGTAAATGCTGAATTTGAACTCTTTTTACATTATGCTGGAGTAAAATTTTTCATATATTTTTTAACGTTTTATGTTAATGTTGTAGTATATTCGATCTTTGGTGTTTTTTTTTTTATTTTAAAGTTTATTTTCACTTTGTTGCACAATTAATTTTCAATGTTTCTTTTAATCCCTGCAATACACGTTTTAGCAAACAATTATTAGAACTTATCCGTAAAGGATCAAAAATCCTCAAAGGAGTTAGCGATTCCGCGAGCTGAGAAATTAACTGAACCTTACTGTTTAATACTTCACTTGTTCTATGCAGTCTAGTGGAAATAAAATATTCCTAATTTTTATTACAGATTGGCGTCTTAAAAAAGAATATCGCAAAATACGAAAGCGACTACGAGTTGGAGAACGGCCACCCTATAGCTCCGTGTGATCGTATTACTGATGTGCAGCTCACTCGCATGTACGAGACCTTACGACTGCTGCAGGAGGAGAAACGCTGCATCAAAGCAGATCCTGTCGAATACGCTCTCAAGGTTCAAGCAGCTAAACTTCAGAAAGCGAGAGACGACAAATTGGACGCAGCGCTTCAGAGTGACCAACCTATGGCTGAAATTGTAAAAGTAATTGAAGAGGTGAGACGTAGTGATTGATAATGCCAGAATGATACTGCAAGATTATTCTCGTAGTATGTTTGTTATCTTGAGCTTGTATTTCCTCTTACTATCAAAGAGGTTAAGGCTATATATAATATTTCAGTACGCTTGCCAAGTGCGTGTTGGCAGACTTCACACCTTTTTAAAGAACATTATGATGATCTTTCAGATCTGCAGGTTGACTCGCTTTGTTTTTTGTTTTACGGAGATATTTTATTACTATCATTTATAACTTACAGTACGTTAGGCGAGAATCTTTCACGTTTTGGTTTGAAAAATTGCTTTGTTTACTCAGTGGGTCGATGGTTGCCGTCAAGCAGCGGGCCGTGCAGACGTCCCAGAGGGAAGTTGGACTCCTACCCAATTGGCTGCCGAGAAGTCTTGCATCCAGCGTGCCCTCCTTCGCCTGGAGGCCGCGCGTGGTCGTCCGCCAGCACACTCCATTGAACGTGGTGCAGCCAGACATCTTTATGAAAGATACAGAATCGTCAAACGTGCTCTCGCCACATCTAGGAATGATGTGGTGGGAATTTTTAATTTTCCATTCAATAACGTTTAGCACTTTATCAACTACGGTAATAATAGCGTGATTGCCTCGGAGGCCTCACTCCAATTTAATCGACTGTATACTAAAACCCTAGGACCAGTGGGTCAAACATCTATGCATCAAAGTAACTACGAGTCGGTACCCCTCTCCCAATACAAAACCACGTGCCTTGTGATTATTCTTGAGCCGGCCGTTGGTCGCTGCCACTGCAGGTTATGATGAGAGGTACTGACGTATTTCTTACAGTAGTAAATGGGTGAATATTTAATTTCGTGCATATTATGATGTTTTTGAAGAAAGATAAATAATGAAACGTTATTATGTTCTTTATACGATTTTTAAGAAGTGAATAATAATAGTAAACAAAATCTTAGAAAGGGACAGCAATCACACTTACGGTTATGGAATTACAGAGCTTTTTATTTTTTTACTAAACGGTAATGAGATTTATTACTTATGGGGATTAGATACAATTTATGGTAATGAGAAAAAGGTGAAAATGGGAATTAGAACTAAAATAGTGAATCAGCCTTTTATTTATTATAATTACTTTAAATTTACATAGAAACTATAGTTTTCATTAATAACACAATTATGATCCAAAATCTTAATAGTTAAAATAAATAAAAATGGAATAAAAAGGAAAAGAAATTAGTTTTTCTGAAATAAATTAAATCAATAATGGGATTACTTAAA
>PDGT01000015.1:3371484-3410219 GCA_003671415.1 Megathymus violae | reverse complement strand
GTAAAGACTCAAGTAAACTATACGAAAATAATATTAGGTTTTAATTCTATCAATATTTTATATATTATTTATCGTCTGACGCGTAATATGCACGAAATGAAATATTCACCCAAATACACAAACAATTCACAAAATCCTAAGTAATGAATCTGATATATCATCGACCAAACTTACTTCACCGGTTCTGGCGAAAGGCCGAAGAAGCCCGCCATTTCTTTAAACATACTCGTATCTGTCAGTAAGATGTTTCATCAAAAATAATTACAAGGCCGCGGTCGCTGTCACATGACCATAGACAAAGGCAGCTATTTTGAACTACGTAAAAGGTAGCCGGTTGCGTGCCTGAACAAACCGTATTGTCGCATGAAATGGCCATGCATTACTTATCAGATATACGAGTGTTGCGTTCCGCCAGCTGTTATCGCTGGATGTGTTGTATTGGTTTTGTTTCAGGTGATAGGAACGAATGGTGAACTGGCCACAATTCATGAACACGAGACGATGCTTTTTAACTCCAGTGTGGACAGCTCCAGCGACTCGCAGGAGAAGCCGTCCGATTCGTCCCAGGTAGGTTACCTTTACAGAATCTAGGAATTGGAAGTAAATTGGAAATTTAACTATTATGTTTTTTTATTCTTAATTTTAGACAAGCAAAAATTCCGAAAGAAATGATTTTTGAATGATGCATGCTACTTCTCCTACTTATCTAAAGGAAAAAAATTTCAATATGTCTGTTCAACACATGACAGAATACTTCGTTCCTCAACAGATCATAGATTCAAGATTCCACCACATAAACCGATTTTTTCGGAAATTCTGTCACTATTCAGGCTATACTACTTTGGAACTCCTTGCCCTTAAATATCAGAAAGGCACCATCAAAAAGTTCATTTAAGAGACAAGTCCGGCAGCACTATCTAAAACGGGCATCTTAAATCGCTATTGAAATTAATTGACATCATTTATTTAATTTAATGTTATGAATTAATGTGTATAATATATATATTTATTTGCAATATATAACTATGTATTTGTGTATATGCGTATATAATTATACATTTGTATCTATATATATTTATGTATAATGTATATACATATATATTCACGCCTACCCCATCTTTTCACCAACGCCCACCGGTTGACTGGTAGAAAATGCCTTAAGGCATTAAGTCCGCCCATTATAACTCTTTGTAATAAGGCTTTATAATAAAGATGAAATAAATAAATAAAAATAGAATTTATTTCGATTTGGCCTGTCTGAATTAATTTATATAAAGGTATTAAAATTTTTGTATTGTCAATGTTTGTTAATACTTATACAAAACTATTAGTAATTTTAATGTTAAGAAATCAGTTAAAAGTGAGTTACAAGAATCCGTTACATACTTACACTAATACATTAATAAATTTATACAGATTAAGATAAAAGTCATCAGGTTAATAGAAGAATTAATTATCCTATTAATTATATAAGTATATATGAATATAATTTTGGTTGATTTTGCAAACGAATAAGTTTTTCTAAATTTCCACAGACAAGTCGAGTCGAGATGGAATCATTGTAATAAAATTCTAGACACTGGCGTAGCACGAGTTCACAGAATATTCAAAAAAAGTCGTAATCGAACAATGCTTTATCTTTTAGGAAACTGTAGAGACCCCGCTACAGTCCCCACCCACGCGAGAAATCATCGAAGAGATACCTTCGTCCACATCGTCGACAGAGGCTCCGAAGGAAGACGTGACTCCATCCAATGAAGGCTTGCACTGTCTCAGCCTCGATGATTTGACCAAAGCTCTATCCGAAGCCAAATTACTGAAATGCGTAAGTATTATAACTTTTTCTTAATTCGGACAATGAATTGGGTTTGAGAGATTTGCTTAAGGTAACTTCGTGCATTAAGACTTATTATCTGGTAGATATTTTACTAAACATATTATTAGTAACTAACCGCAGACCTGAAGGGTTTTCCAATCCGCAACCAACCCACAATTGTTCTTATCCTTAGTCCGAGTCTCCTTTCCAATTGCGAGAACAATAGGCTATATACCACCATGTCGGCCGATTAGTAAACATCACACACCTTTGAGAACATAATTGAGAACTCAGATTTGCAGATGTGTCTTCCTTCTTAGCTGCTTTCTTTGTTTTCGTTTCCCGAAACAAAGAATATGTACAATATAAATAACTTTGACATATTAGATTCCATAGTTAGATTATTTCCACAATATATTTTAATATGAATTATTTCGTTTAAAAATGCAGAATTTAATAATTATTATACCGTCAGCTAATATAGCCTGTTTTATAGAACTAGCTCACGACAAGAATATATTAGACAGGAGACATTACAAATATTCAAGACCCTTGAACGGAGATTCATGTCAGAATAACATATGCGCGAGCCAGACTCGAACCCGGGACTTCTTAATCGGACCGAACAGACATACCAACATGTATGTTAATGTGAATTTTACAGACACTTCGCCGTATCATCAAGGAGTACGAAGTGACATTCGAGATGCAGAATTCGAGGAAAGTGCAGAGAGATGACAAAAAAGGACACGAGGAAGAATATATTCGCTATAAAGCAGTCAAAGCGAGGATCAAATTGATCAATGCTTTAATAAATAAACAAAAGGCCTTAATGAATTTATCGTAATATTTTGCAACAGACTCTAATGATAATAATAATTTATTTAATGGGTATTCTTTAATTGCAATAAATTACTTGTGAATTAGTATCACCAGTAAGTTTGAATGTCGATGAAAATTTCATTTATACCAAGGGAGTTACATGTTTGTTAAT
The DNA here is from genome assembly GCA_003671415.1 of Megathymus violae. Lineage (NCBI taxonomy): Eukaryota > Metazoa > Arthropoda > Insecta > Lepidoptera > Hesperiidae > Megathymus > Megathymus violae. The sequence continues at coordinate 3,407,409 of PDGT01000015.1, read as the reverse complement.
TTTATTTATAATATTAACAATAATCATTGTTACATAATGTTATATGTATTTTAAAACTGCTATAGTTAGTACTGCAAAAATAAAATTGGTTTTGTAATAGTGCTTAGATTGTAAATTTATTAATAACATAATAGTACATTTATAAACATGCGCATTTTATACAGAGCGAATAACGTAGTAAATGTTAAAAATATTATGTTTCAATATAGTTATAAATTAAAATTTTATTGTCAAATTAAAGCTTTGTAAAATTTCTTACTATAATATAAAATAAGATTTTTGGCGAGTTGTGACTATGCAATTGGAAAATATGGATATGAAAAACTGGCCTTTTACTGATATTGGCCTACAACTAACTACATTGACTTTGACAATGGAAGACCTTGATGAAAAGTGTTAAACTTAAAAAAGTAATCTTATAAAGTAAGTACTATAGAATTTTTTAAGTATTGTGACAAACTTAAAATTGAAACGACGCCCTTATTTTTAATGGGGTTAGAACTTAGACGAGACAAATCTTTATGACATTGAAAGGAGGAGATTTAAGATTGAGAATCGTGATACATCGTTATTTAAATAATTCGAAAAATGGATTGAGACAAAAGTTCTAGCTTATTGGGTAAATATATGAATACGGCAAAATTCAATTATTATCAACGGTACGTGTGTAAAGTGTAAGGATAACACGATGATGATATGAATCATGATATTTACCTTATGAGGTATGTATGAATTGACAAAAAATTCATGCCCGAACATCCAGGCTACCGATCTGCTAAAAGTCCAAGAAACTGGGAATGTGCGCATATATAAGTACCTATAATTAAGCCAACTTATATGTAAACGTTTAACGTTTGGATAGCTATATTATTGCATTTTATATATTTTGACTTGTGTAAGTGTTTACAGATGTACAAACGAACTTGATAAGTCTTCTGGCGTGATTAAAAATTATAAGCGCATAAACGTACCTAATGATTAGTATAAATTCCAATATTCTCGTAACATGTAACTCATGCCCGTTAAAGCAGAACAGTCTCAATATTACTTGCCTATTATTCATGCATTGTTCGTCTTTAATTTATTTCTCTAGTCGTATGAAGTACCTTCGATAACCTATGATTTGAATCCCATAATATACAATGCTTGTGTTATTAAATAGGGCGCGTTAAAATAAATTCCTCTGAGAGAGGGACGTTAAGCATTAACTAGATATAGTCTTAAGTATTTACCTGTGATTTACTTATTATAAATATTCTTGTGTGACAAGACTGTGTTTTATCATTGTTGTAAAATATTTGAATAATTTAAATTATTTTTGTTATGACCATGTCGATATGTTAATTTTTGGCTATACATTTTCTACGGGAAATATATGAAAATGATACCTATCTACTATAGGTACAAAGATTACGTTCCTTTAAAGTTTTCTTTTTGTTATTATTTGATATATTATTTGCAAATGTTGTTTATAATAATTTTTATGCTAGTTGTACCCAATACTGTACAATAATATTGTTACGTCGGAGTTTACGCATGCCTGTGAAATTAATTCTAGCCTTACCTTAGATTATCAGTAATAGACAACCGTTTTTCATCTATGAGATTCGAGAATTATCATGTGAGGAATCAATTAAAGAGCAGGAAACCATTAAATATACGTTCAACATGAAATATAACGAAAAAAATATTGTAACATGAATTTATGCTTTACTTTACAATACTAAGTACCACTAATTATATTTCACTTATTAATTGTGATGACATAACTGCAATAAAACACGCAATTATAATGGTTTCGTACGTTGCCTTTAGAGGAGACAGATTATTGTCATTCGTGACGAAAAGACAGATGAATGACAGCCGTCCATTCTGACCCCACACAATAATACCAGAAGGCGTCTTCGCGAAAAGTGTTATTAACAGCCTTCATATTAAACTACTTTGCAACTGCGTGCAAACACAAAGAGCTCATACATTGTGCTCGCGGATTGTTACAAAGTACATTAACATAACAATAGGCAAAGTGACGCCTGATACTATTAACTGTCGTATTACTTAAAGTCGATCCTTCGATACTGACTTTGTATGTGAACCTACATTACGAGTACTTTATATCTTTTGAAAACAATAGTAGTAGTACCTTACCAAATGCATTTGAAGGAGTGTTTGAAGTAAAACGTATGAAGATGATGTAAAAAGGGAACTGGAATCTATAAATTTATGCTTCGTTAATAAATATTTATGACTGAATACTCTATTCGCCTGGTTTAATAATTGTGAAGCGAAGGCTCTGATTTACTTAAAATCGTGTTTGTAAAAAAGGTGAATAGCTTACTAAAAACATAGTACTTGTATACTTAGTTCGAACAACATGTAGTATTCTATTAAATGTATTATAAATTCATATTATTACATATATGTTTAAAATTAAAAGAATGATTTGAAAAAACAATATTGTCTTTTACCTTTTATTATGTATAACTGCATCAATGGACCTGTTATCTGATACTATGGAACAATTAGCATATAATATATCGGAGTATACAGTACTGGGTCCAAGCCAGCTTCCCCTGGTCATGGCGCAATATGATGAACGATCGACGAGACAATTACGCACGATTTCTCCCGCTGGAAGCCGCCGGACTCAGGTTTTGTATCACAAATTTCAATCCCGATAGTGCTCTAGCATGATAATATGATTTATCATCCGCTGAATATCACCTTCGCAGAATAGTTAACAGCGAAATAAATAACACCTTTCGGTTCCAGTGGCGGAGACTATGTAAAAAAGCAGGTCTTCCGGGCGATGACCACTTGCCAATTAGCCCGTCTGCTCATTTATAGGATAACAAGACCTTATTTTGTATCATCGCACAATGTCTTATCTATACTAATTATAATACTGTAACGAGGCCGAATCTGCACATAAAATATTTCTTTACAAATATTAGTGTAGGTAGACTTTGTTGTCGATATGGAGGCTTAAACATATTTTGTGGAACTTCTGTCGGAACAAGTGTAACATTAAAACCACGGAATAGATTTAAATTATTCTTGACATTAATTGAAACTCACATTAAGCCTACATCTACGGTTGGTTACAAATATTTAATGATACATAATAAAAAATGCAAGGTCTTATCAATTGACTAAGCATAACTTCTCAACTAGTACTTGACTAGGGCGGCATATTGAGTAGCTTGTCTTCCAGACTTCATGACATTTGTGAGAGAGATTATATTCTACTATTCCCCACGCTTGGTAACGACATAGCTTACACATGGACAAAAGTTATTCATAATTATACATTGTATTTCTATAATTTCTCCCGTTAAACAAAACATTAAATAAAAAAAGGCACCCTAAACAAAATTATAGACACATTTATAATTTCAGACAAACTTCACATACAAAGTAATAAACACAATGAACTTTGACGGGTTGTGTTATGTTTACAACAAGAATGTATTGTTCTTCTAACTCGCCTCAGTAACAACGACCGGGGTCGTATTTGAGTCAAATCTGTTCTGCAACCACTCCGCTGGTAACCCAACTCGTTTCGCCGAAACACTTTTCTTGCTCAACCCGTGCATCAGCCCCAACTCCACTGGGTCCAAACTTCTGCTGTTTGGAATGGTACTTTGAAGAAGATCTATCAAGTCCAAGCCGTGTTCTACGTATTCCTCGAAATCGCCTTTACTTTCAGCGTACGCCGCCGATGTCACCACGACCACAAATATGCACATAGCTTCAATAAAACCGGTGAAAGTTACCATTTTTTAAACTCAAAGCCACAAAATTACAATACGTTTAAATAATCACACGGTTCACGAGTTCTGAGCGAATGCGACGTAATTAATACGGAAAATTATATTACGATGTGGAGACCTTTTATCGTCTGTATTACAACTTTATAACCTACAATCATATATATATGATATACCTATATTTAGTTATATGAGTTTGCAGTACGTAATTGGAAATTACGCTTGTAGTTAGGAAGATATTTATGTGGTATGTCCACATAATTATGATACAATACAATACGAAAGCTTTTTATTGTATATTTCACTTATTGTACACCAAAAAATCAGTAGTTTTTACAACATAGTCGCATGGATTGAACATACTCGCACAATAAATATATACGTGTGAAATAAGCAATGAATGAAATTTGTATTTTAGACCTCTGTAAGTATGTCATTTAATTATATGAAATCCATTGAAGTGAGAGTTTTGTTATGGAATCTTTGACATGATTAGTTGTCTATTTAATGAGTAGCGCGACAGTATAAATAACCATTTCATGAAATAGATGGCTAAGCATTTCATGAAAGTATTACATTGAATGTTCAGTTAAGGTAATTATAGTAAATAAAAATAAAATACAATCTAATTTAGCTCTAGCAAATTAACATATAATTTGATAACAAATTAATTGACAAATCTAATTTCTATAATTATAATTATATTTTCTATAAATCTAAAATAGTAAGATGGGTAAAAAAATAATAGTTGTAATTTCTTGTTATTGAAAAAAAAAATAACAAACGTATAGAAATTTTCTATAAGTTAAGTCAGGTTTGGTAAGGGTTCTTAGCGAGAACAGCCATGACATAGTTTTGTTAATTAAGGATAATCTGTCATTACTGCTAACATAGATAAATATTATTACAGTTCCACATACGAATGTTAATACGTAATTCTAAAGAATGTAAATAATAATATTAAAATCTGTACTTATATATTATACTAGCGGCCCCGTCCGAGTTCGTTCGTGAATAGTCCAACCATACTACATGTACATGATTATTAAAAATTTAATATTTTTTGCCTTAATCAGTTAAACATCATGAGGTCAACTAACATTTTATGTAGCCTATCATCTGGACAATCACGTGTTCTTACTACATACCAATTTTCACGAAGATCGATCAAGCCGTCCTCGAGTTATAACGGGATATACAGAGAGACAGACGGAAATTTTTTTTCAAAACAGTCAAATTGATGTCAGTGTGTCATAAAACGAATATTCATGATCATAACATGATCAGATTTAAATAAATGGATAAATTTTATATATGCTATAAGATTTTATAACTGCATAATCACATACCAACTTTTATTAAAATCGGTCAAGCCGCTTTTGAGTTATATGTATATAGATATAGGTATTATCAAGAGAAAGTTCCTTTTTAGTGTGTGTGCGTAGTTTAATCTTACCACGGTATATATTTGAAAAATTATTCCACCATTTGAAAATACATTACTCCAGGTGGACAAAATGTATATCTACTATTTATTTTAATTATTTGACGTCGTCATATTTCAATTATTAACGAAAGGTATAAAAGCTCATAAGACAAAACGAGGCAATAACATATTGTTTATTCTGTACTAACCAAAACTACATTGATCTTGGTTGTTTTCACAATTATTGTCGTTAATTGTTTCAAGAAAAGCGATAACGGTTTTTTTTAAATATCCGCTACCGCGAAGAAATCGCAGTAATAATTGCCCACGTTCGCTTCGATTATTTCATTTGTTTTTCTGGGATTCTGCACGACAGATAATTAAGTCCTTATCGGTATAATTGCCTAATATTTTTTTTAATAATATGCATCATTCTTATCGATGCTTTTTCGCATGAATATGGGAAGTTTTTTGATGCCTTTGCTAAGTTTAAGTTGGAGAGTTTTTTCCTCTTATTTTGCTACTATCTATCTATCTATTGTGCAGTGCATAGCTGAGCCTTGCTTGTGTCGGTTGACTAGTGTAACGACATACTCGACGTGGTTTCACTAGTTACTCAATTCATGTGGTGTCTTTTCTTCACTTTCTTAATTTACTTTAATTAATTACTTAACACACACACATACACTTCATCATTGCAGAACATTCCTTTTCAAGACATTCATCAAATCTCCTCCGTGTTCTATATATTCCAAGGCCATCTTATTCTCAGCGTACGCCAATGATGTTAATACCACCGAAAATATGCATATTGTTTAAAAATTATTCGCAATTCTCACCATGTTTAGTAATAGCTGCAAAAATGACTGAGTGAATTAAAAAAGATAAATTTTAAAATCTAAATACTTTATCTTCTTTATTGTATTCAAATACAAAAGTGGATAGTTCAGTTTGAGTGTAATTACAAATTCCGTGCGTTGTACGCAACGAACGGATTTATATTGTAGTTTGGATAAGGAAATTTTACACACTTGAGAAATAAAATACAATTTAATAAACAAAATACATTCAAGTGAATGTAATTCACTAAATTGCATTGTTAAGTAGCAAAAAAAAGTAGCAAAAATCCATGGAGTTGATATTTTTTGTTTGATCAACCTGTGAACACGTTTTAAATATTGTCTTAACAATGGTTTTTAATGGTTTATAAGTTAACAGTATAGTAATAGACATACGATTCCAAAATGTAAAAAATTGTAACCTCTGTTTTAATTCTTTACATATGAACTGTAAAAAACGGAAACAGTTGATAGTATATTTTATAACCATATTACAAATTCGTTATAGTTGTTTAATAATATATTGAATATATTCAGTTAAAAGTAAAGGATATTACGTTATAGTTATAGATAAATATATTCGCGAGTCGCCTGATATGCTCGAAGTTAATGTTATCGCTTCCTGGGATTCTTTATGCCCACTATTGTATTCTGTAAGCTCTTCCAGGACCTTCGTAACAATATTAATGACAAGGACGCCTAGAAATAACATAACCGAAATCAGTTCTTACTTTATATTTGCCATATATGTTGTTTTAAAAAATGTGCTGAGGATTCTTACACCGTTTCTTCCTTTTAAGGTCAAAGACCTTTTCAAAATGGTAGTAGAAGCCAAAAATGACGTGTATAAGGGTATTTACAAAAAAAGTAACGCTGTCTTTCTTGGTATTACTATGAAGTACAATTTTTTTTTCCTTATCCGATACGCACTTGACCTTCTAATTGTAATTGTACTTCTAAAAAAGCACAATTTCATCTTGGGTTTCAAATATTGGAATTTCAAACCAAAATAAATTATATAAAGTTCAATAAGTTAACCAGAAATCATTAGTAAAAACAATACTTGAATCAGGTCCCACAGATCCCAAAACATGTACCGAAAAAAATCTCTCTTTTAATAAAAGTATACAAAACTGATGCCTTTACTTTTTTTTTAATTTTTCATACTGTTGTAATTGAGTTTGCATGCTATCTGTAGCAGGCGCATCAGAAATGAAAGTGTTAAGAGATCTGCAGGTGTGATATAAATATCTTTAGTTACGAGCACACGTACATAAATGTTCTTAAATTTGTAAATGTGATTAAGTAAAAATACGGCAATCACAATACATTAATATATGATTTAAATAAAACAAATATTGTGGAGCATAAACCGTTATCCGTTCGCTTCTATTTAAATTTAATTATTTTTACATTAAATCTAGAGTAAATTTCATCTGTTTATTTATTAAACCGTGAAACTTGTCCTGAGCCGATGCTGATTCTAGTAAAAAGCAGCAACCACTTAGGTATCGTTGCGTACTTAGTAATTTACAATTAGCAAATAGCCAGTGTGTTCATTTATCACGAGTATAGTAACATAATATAATTATATGTAAAACGAAACTCGGCTCGTTTGTAGTTATATCATATCACACTAGTACCTAAGATAGTAATAAAATAGTAATTTTTAAAACTACATCTATAGTACTATTCAATGTGTTATTAGCTACAAGTAGCTAGGTAAAAGGGCATTAACATTGTACTTACTTTATTTTAGTTTGTGCTTGAGATCACTCTACTGTAGTAGAATGTAGTCTAGCTGTATACCAAACTCATTACTAAAAATTATTTTCTTAAATATAAATAACCGACAACCGGGCACACGAGCCACCTAATGTTAAGGGTTAATAGACGACGGAGACCTCTATGAGCATATTAGTAACAGCAAAAGTGACACTGACGCGTTGTCGGCCAAGAAATAAGAAAATAAGATGAAAATAAATTACTGGCTCTAAAGCCCCCAGGCGGAACACTAGTCGTTTGGCGGCTGACTCAAGCAGGTGAGTGGTAGCTAGCCAGGCAGATTTCACGGAAAGATAAAAATAAAAATACCGGTATTAATATTCTGTCAGTTATTTAATGTAATGAAATAAACTTATTAGGTTATATATCTAATAACTATGAAATTTATTCAATGCCTGACAAAAAATAATAGCATAGATGATGCTCTCGGTGATCGACAATGATGAACTTGTTCAGAGATATTATCCGAGTTACGTACACATGGCGTTAACTACAGTATATACTCGTAGTAGTAACTATAATATTTATGTAGTTGGCATTTTTATTCCTGAACTAGTAGATAACACTCGTTTCGCTTCAGAAAAACTACGCCATATAATTAGAAATAGCACCTCCATTGTTTCGGACTGGGTTTTTCTGATTGTGTGAGTTAGAAATATGTTAATTTATACTGAATATAGTAAACAAGAATTAATTAAGAAATATATTAACTGATGCTTAACGCAATACATTAGTGAAACCATAACGAAACGGTTAAGCCGTTTCTGAGATTACCTCGCACAAACGCACAGACAAACAAACGAAAATTATAATAACTATTTAGTTTTAGGTTCTTTTGCATTAATAAATGACCCTAATAATAGTTTTTTTCAGATATGCTTCAAGAACGGATAGCGATCAGTTAAAATTGTATTATTATGTAAATATAGATTGGAGCAATTAGGAACACAAAGTTCATTGATCATCTCAAGATTATAAATCTAAAGGGTTCGCAGAATACAAATCTAAAATTACATAATATAGAGGCAACTCTATAGAATTATTTAAACATTTCTAAGAAATTTACACAATCTGTACCAGTCCCCTTTAGGCAATTAGATAACAATAAATGCGGTCACCGTGAAACTCAATAAAAAACCAATCTGTAATCTTACACATATAACGAAAACGTATTCCTATTTCACTTATTTCGTAAAGACTGCTTATTATTTAAATATATAAAATATAAAAAACTGGCCGCATCGGTCCCACGTGGGATAGAGTCCCGTTCTACAAATTGATCCTACGCGGCATGCGGCCTCTGAGAGCGCGGCCTCCAGGGCGCGGCAGTTCCTCGAGGGGATCAAAGACACTCTCATAACAAACCCCACTATTGAGCGAGGGGTGAGTCTAATTTTTTCGTGTTTCCCAATATATAAACAATAAGGAAGCCTGAAAGTAAAAGTGGCGCAACAGATTCAGTGCAGGTTGAAATTTACTTTGTTATTGTAATATGTTTTTTTAAAGATGTACTGAAGAGTTTCTTTCGCCGTTTCTTCCCCTCAATGTTATAGCACCTTTTCGGAACACTAGTCGAAGAAAAAAACAATTAACATGTGGATTGAAAAAATCCTAAATCAGAATTAGTGTATTCACGATGTACTTTCATCTTTGAACCAACAAACGGTTGTGTGTATCAAATATCATTTGTATTCATGGTACATTATATAAGATACTTACATTCAAAAAAATCCAGAATATCGATTGTCACCAGACCAATCGTAGCCATAGATTACAAGGACGATTTTAGTGTACGTTTATAATTCTTTATAAAGTGTCATGATCTTGACCCCTCAGAGTGATAGCCCTCCTTATCGAAAGACAACGCTGCGTCGCGTCGCGGCGGCGGTCGTGTCAGGCGAGCGATGGAGCCGCATTACTATCATCACTACTCTTACTCTGGTCACATGGAGGCTATTCTCGAATATCGATAAATTACGCGAAATCCACATAATGTCAAAACGACTTATAATAATTTTATTTTGAGTTTTGAATACCTTTTAAGACCTACAAATTACTCAGAAACCAAAAAATATAAAAATATTAGGTAATGAATAAGTAATTTATTTAACACAAAATGCGGGATGTAAATTCAATATTAACATGTAATCCGAGTCCATTCTTATAGGGTGCGTTACCGCGCTCCAAATTAAGTTACCTTAAATTTTGGTTGGTAAAATAAATCGCACGACCTAGGAGCTGTGGTTTGCATCTAAAGCTAGTTCAGTTCGTTCCAGTGGCCCTACCAAGGAGTAGATCACTTAATAACAGAGGGCGCATCACCTCTTGTTAGCTACTAACATACAAAGTAATGTTCTTAAAGGATTACCTTTTTTTTTTTTGCTATGATTTATCATCTTTGTATGCTAGTATTATGCCAATAACCTACTTAATTCAAATAGATAATTATGTTTACGCGTAATTAGTATATTGACGGAGTCGTAAATGGTCATTGCAATTATTATTGCCTTATATCTCTTCACATCGTTATGTGGTACTTACAAAGACGCTGACTTTGAAACGTGGATGTGCGTATTTAACGTTCTTTGTATGTTTTGTCCTATTTTTATAATCGTTGTTTATTAACCCATCAATTTTTTTTACAAAACGGTAAATGAGCAGACTTGTCATCTGAGGACATCTGACGATCTTATTGTCGATGCTTATCAGATATCACGAGAGTCATCAAGGCATTATCACCTAAGGAAACGTCAACTCTTTTATTAACTGGCTCTGCAATTTCGCATTAAAACATTTCACTGTTGATTTTACAAGGAATTAATAGCCATGTTTTCAGTCAACCGACTTGAGCAACTGGCGCGTTTGGGAATTGAATGTGTAATTGCTAATGGGAGATGGCAGATCATAAGCGCTTCCAGTGCAAGAGGGCCCGTTAGAAAATTGATCTTGATCTTGAACTAAATTTCAACTAGTTTTGACACAGGGCTCGAAATTACTCCAGACTTGTTGGAAGTCCGCATTGAAGCAACACGATTGAATTAGCTCCGGACCTCCTTAAGTGGAGACAGTTATGCTTTTCGGATGACATCGGTAGACCAGTAACGATTTAAAACTAATATATAACTTTAAGTACGGCTTATGATATCCTAATAGATGAATCAAGTTAAGTGTGAACTGATATTGGATATTTTACTATACATATTAGTAGAGTTACCTAACGCAAAACAATAATATTACACACATTATGGCACATGAAATCTTACGTAAAAGCTACATAGCTTCCAATTATATACTATAGATATAGCAGATCAAAATAAACATAATAATAAAAGTAATACATGATAAATAAGACTGATCTTCCTTTTTATCATCCTTTATTCATATGTACCATCTTGTAACAAAAAGTACTTATTGCAGAATAATGGACGCAGAATATATACTTTAGAGATTATAAACGTTAAAAAGTAAACACATTTGAAATTCTAGGATTTACTTAACATCACAGTTTTTATAATCAAGCATACGTCGCCCATGTCTTCCATGTAGGGTAATAACACAACGGCTAGCGTCAATAGAATTCTGTCATTCTTACACTGCATATAACAAAAAAATTACGTAAGTTATTTATTAGCCTAACCACTCAAAGCTAGTAAATTATACATGAGAATGCTGCGTACGACAAACATATAAATTGGCCAGTTTGTTTATAATGAAAATAAATAAAACCAAAACCATTCAAACTGATATGCAAACAAACAAACTGTTCTTGTCTAGAAAATCTAGATGATTATGATGAGGAGTCATTACTTTTCGTAGACTGTTATCATAATTAGTATAGTTAGCTTTTGTTAATAGTGAATTAAGGTATGATAAATGTTTAATTTATTCGATTAGTTGTAATAGATTATTAATATTATTTATGTAAATATCCGACAAACAATAAGACGGGTCATCTGATAACAAGTGGTTACTGCCGACTATGAACATCTGTAACACTTAAAGCATTATCGACGCCAATAGGAGCACCACAAGTAGGAGAGGTTAGCCTAAGCCCAAAATATGTGATATAAAAACTTTATCTCGTTCATATGATCGTGATTCAGCTTTGTACCACTCAGTTCTATCCTGATGGTGCTCATGCATGGCTTGTTCCCATTTCGGAAAAGTTTTAACATGTTACGGTTACGGTTACGGTTGATTATTAAATAAAAATTATCACTAATTTATTACACTTATATATTTTGCTATTATGGGGTCATTTTATTCATCGTGCTAACACTTACAGAAATATAATGTCACTATGAAAACTGCCGCGGTTTAATCTGTGTATCAGTTAGGGGTGTTGTCCTCGTCGCCTGCATAAGGTATTGCAATTCAATTAATAAGTAATGAATTATAATATAGTCCTCTTGATGCTCACATAACGTGGTTGTCTTATCCAAGAGCGGGTCAAAACAGTTGCTGTATTATCAGAGGACAGGTCAATTTAACATGTAACATTTGAATTTTTTTCAATGTTTTTCAGCGACCACAATACGCCCAGTAAACGCACCTTAAACATCTTATATGCTGGTTGGTATACGTACGTTATCCGATTCTCTTAACTTCAGCATGCGACATATACTCGTACAGTATCACGCCATTTAATATCTTATTCCTACTGGTGATAATATATCGAAGGCGTTCGGAATATATCTCGAATGTAATACGATGACGTACTCTCATACCATGTCTCTTTTCGTTATATAACGTGTGACTTAGGAACGGAGCTCCAGTTGTCAGTCGTCTTTGGGGCAGTTAGCTTGCTGTGGCTAAATTATCCAAGTCGAATTTAAAATGATCTGGAAAACAGTTTTACTGGTGGTGTTCGCAGTTGGTAAGAATTTTGTTTGACGCTCTTAAAGGAGCATTTTATATATTTAGTTTCCTTTTTCGGAACTTACTTACAAATTTACTATAGGTTTTATTAAATTTTAGACAACTATCGTAAATATAGTAATTATATTGATGTGGTTAATTTATGTCGGGTATAAAACAAGTTAAAAAGCTTAACCATTTAAAATTCAGTCTCTTAATCGAATGGTTAGAACCCCATGTTCTGGTGTAATTTTTGTACATTATATACTTATTAGTTCGATACACAGTTCTTCATCTTTACACAAGAGTGTGTAATAAATTAATAGTACCTACAGGCAAAATTTGTGCCAAAATAAAATCCTAAAAATATGAAATTAAGTTGCACTGATTACCGGTGCAAGATCCCTGAGGCTCTCTATACACAGCAGCTGGCTTCCAACTTTTACTGGCTAGGAGTCCCACATTACCCCGGTCGATCAACTAAAGATAACGGGTGTCATTTGAAGATTGACCCTTCTCCCTGCTTCTTTCCATTTGTTATCAATAAAATACCAACTGTTAATCTGTTTGTCTGAGCTATCTTCGATTATATATGTTAATACAAATAATTTTACAGCTTTGGTAGAATTCCATTTCTAAACTATATCTACGTTTATTTTTTATTCAAATTTTGAAACAGCTTTTTCTTAGGTACGAAGAATTTTATTCATACGTTATCTTTTTACTATTTTGAGAAAAAAAAGTTGGCATCCACGTCTTGGTAAAAGAACAATAGGATGTGTGTTGATCAGATCGACTGATGACCTGATCATGACAACGAGTAATCGTTGGATTTAGGAGTGTCAGAAGCGATCAGATTGCCATGCAGTTAGCGAAGGTCTATGTCTAACAGTGGACTATCAAAGGCCGATAGGCTGAGGGACTATGAAAAGATAGACCTCGTTACAAACTTTATCCTATTGTGTAACCTTTATTACTGAAGCCATGTAAATAACTCGCCGTGTATAAATTAGAATGTAAGCCACTAATCCAATCACAGGATAACGTCCTCCTTAATTATAATATCCATATTATATTCTCAAATATAATCTTTATATATTCGAAGCGTCCACTCGACAGATCAATGTAATATTTACACTATATTGTTAGCTTTATCTAGACAAATTCATTACTTGGATTGTGTTTATTTGCTTATGTCCAGCGAAGCCGCCCTATGACGGCTAGTGACTGTATATAATTTTAATAAATAAATAATACTATTAATCTTGATTATATTACGAATACAAATTTACAAATAGCCTACATTGTATCCTTGTAATATGTATTTATTGTAAATATTCTATCTCCACCTTTCATACAAATAATGACAAAGAGCTCGATTTAATTATTAAAAAAACCTATTGTAAACTAGAAGAAATGAAACCCGATAAATATTCATCAAATTACTAATTTCCTACGAGAAACCTAATGTACTCTGCTCCAATTCTTGTCTATTCGTACAGGAACGCGTGAGTGACAATAAGTGTAGCTACAGGTGATGTAACTAACATTATTGATCGATGATGAAAATCAATGATGAATGTTAATTCTCTTGTCTACAATTGTTATTTAGGATCAAAATTGATATACAAGTTGGTCAACGAAAGGTGCAGGTAACAGTATGAAATAGGTGCAACGACTGTGTTCCGTTACATTAAAATCTGTTATTTTCTATACGTTCTCCCGTATGTTATGAGTGAGGACCTGCATATGCCTGTAAAGAAATCTTAAACGTAAATATGTAATATCACCAAAATTCTTTTGCATAATTTATAAAATAATAGCTTATAGTATTTTTCTTATACCACATAAGTAAATCTATTTAGGAGTTGTAATATAAAATGGCAGTAACTAATTAAGACTAGTCAACGTCCTGTATCAAAGACAATGTTGGTATAAGTCATCTGACAACAGTCTCCCGATGCTACAATCTCTATTCACACTTCGCACAGCTGTCCGTAACCATCCTGTCTGGTGCAAGTACTCGGTACACTCAACTCGACCCCTCTTCCTGTGCAGTGCCCGACCAATTACCAATTTACGTCCTCCCGACGACCTCATAATACTGTTCACAACGGTTTTAAACAGCTATTTTGGGCTAATTTCTTCGAATCCGTAATGGCGATCAAAGAAAACTGCCAGGATCCGTTAGTTCCTCTAAAATGAATCAGTGATAAGTTAACCTCATAGAATTTCGACGGGACCTTTCTAGAATTGAATATAAATGTATTTATGTATATATCGGTAATATTCGAGCGATTTCAGAGACCGACCAAAGGTTCAAGAATTTGGTACTGTGTTGGCCACAGACAAATAAGTGTTCACTTTATATCTACACTCTGCAATGGATTTACATACCAACTCGAATTAAAAACCATATTGCAAGTTATAAAATTTTAAAATACACTTAAAAGTTAAGTCCCACCCAAGTTCCAGTTTTATTAGTATATGTCATAAAATTTAGAATTATCGTTAACAGTAAAAATTGCGCTTATTTCCGACTATTTGAAGCCTTTAGCGACGAATAGGGTGAATATTTCATTTCGTGCATATTACGCGTCAGACGATAAATAATATATAAAATATTGATAGAATTAAAACCTAATATTATTTTCGTATAGTTTACTTGAGTCTTTACTAGGTGCAATCGTTAAAAAAGAAATTTTTTAATTAAAACAACATAAAATTTTAAAACAAAAAATAAAATTCTAATTACCAGCAATGTCCCATTTCCCAGATTTTACTTTATTGTTACATCTTGTTAGAAACTGTGCATGAAAAACAGATGTTTTATCACTTTTTAATATAATACAATAGGCAGTATATTCATAGTACATTTTTTATGAATAGAAGAACATACTAAAGTGGTATCTTACCACTTTGAAAAATGTCCTTACAGTTCCCTATAATTACCATCTAACGATACTTTCGCTCTGATATTTTAATATTTTCGCGTAGCTGTGTATCGTGCCTAACATAATATATTCGGCGACAGTCACCCCTTTGCCACCGAGTCAAACACACACCTGAAAGAGAGTTTATGGCTATAGAAATTAAAATTATCCTATGAAATTCTAACGTTGTTCAAAATATTTCTACTAACCATTCATTTTATATAAAATATGTATGTTCAATATTTTATCAATATTAAATATGGGATTAATATGGATGAGTGCTTTTTTTTTCTATAATTTTTACAAGTCTGTATACGTACGGAATATCGTTAATATATTAAAAATAATAGAAAATCTCATTACCAATCTACTAATTACCATTACTTACCATTCTCTTTTACTCGAATGGTAATTAGAAGAAATAAATGGTAATTATTTATATTATTATTTAGTATTACAATTTCCATCGGTATTAGAGTCTTGACCCTAATCCCATGCTAGCAGACGAAGGTGTCGTAAGAGGCGACAGCAGCCGGCACCCCTGTTAAGTAGCCAATCGTGATTCAGTTGGAAGCTTGAGAATCATTACTATATTCCTTTTCTTTTAATTGTAAGCGATGCCTTTAATGTTGCTTATGTTCATGTACGACGGTGAGTGATATTAGATGGCTTGTCTGTTAGTTTGTCAGCTATAATAATAAATAGAATATTTATTCATTACTAGTTATACTTTTCCTTCGAAACGGCTTGACCGATTTCGAGGAAATTTTATATGTATATTCAGTAGGTCTGAGAATAGGTTGTTATCTATTTTTTATACTCTTAAGTGATAAGGGTGGTCTACCCCAATTTTTTTTCTTTTATTTTTTTGGATAAAAATTTTTATTTTCATGTTTTTAGGTGGTGGCATTAAAAATACACACAACCCTACATTTTCACCTTTCTACCATAAACCCCTATTTTTTACTAGCGATATCAGTAATTAATAATTTTCAACCCAGGTACTGATTAATTATCACTTGATCAGTTATCCCCGCCAGGCGTCTACCGGTGTCACTTCTGAGACCCAGTAAACATCACGGAGTAGGGATGAGATCTCTTTTCTCACTACCTACAGTTTTCGGCCATTATTATTATTATTTGTGCATCAATCGTAATAGTGACGTTTACAATTATCATTTTACTATTTCAGTGTTATCTATATCTATTCTAATAAATAAAATTGGAATGTTTGTTTGTAATATTTAAATAATATTTTTACAATATGCATATGAATGGATATACGATACATATACCAAAATAACATTTTTTACTATTTTTGTCAGTCTGTCTGTCTGTTTGTTCCGGCTAATATCGGAAACGGCTGTACCGATTTTGACGGGACTTTCACTGGCAGGTAGCTGATGTAATAAAGAGTACTTTTATTTCTACCATATAACTTTTTTGTTAAATTCCATGCGGACGATGTCGCGGGCACAGATATTTTTTAAATAAATTTATCGTTAATTCATATCACACCATGTTTTTCACACTGACAATTGTACGTGGAATGCTCTCGAGTGGGCAAACCATCCAGTTTGTTTGTGTTGGCTAAAGATGGGATAACAAAAAATATTGTGCACTCTATTGCGTTAAGATATTGTTTTTAGTATACTTATTATAAGTAGCGATATATGTAATTTATAATTTATATGGCAAAACAACGTTTACCGGATCAGCTAGTAACTATACATATAATTTTTAATAAGTCTACTAAATTATTAAGGATTAATGAGCAATTTAAGTAATCCCATTATTGATTTAATTTATTTCAGAAAAACTAATTTCTTTTCCTTTTTATTCCATTTTTATTTATTTTAACTATTAAGATTTTGGATCATAATTGTGTTATTAATTAAAACTACAGTTTCTATGTAAATTTAAAGTAATTATAATAAATAAAAGGTTGATTCACTATTTTAGTTCTAATTCCCATTTTCACCTTTTTCTCATTACCATAAATTGTATTTAATCCCCATAAGTAATAAATCTCATTACCGTTTAATAAAAAAATAAAAAGCTCTGTAATTCCATAACCGTAAGTCTGATTGCTGTCCCTTTCTAAGATTTTTTTTACTATTATTATTCACTTCTTAAAAATCGTATAAAGAACATAATAACGTTTCATTATTTATCTTTCTTCAAAAACATCATAATATGCACGAAATTAAATATTCACCCAATAACATACTAATAAAAATTATCTTTAATGCCAAGTTTCGTCCCAAAATCACCATACGAATGTTGTAATGTAGATAAAGCTGTAATCAAGCAAACTATTGCAAAATATTGTTGTGATGGAAGTTTCCATCGACATTAACGGCCTTATTAATTCTTTATCAGGAAGTTGATGGCAGTAAAAATCCGATCAAGTCCGTATCGTACTAGCGAATAATACTGCATTCCTTGCTATTTAATCAATGCATTCTACAATACAAAATTTAATTTGTATTTCTCATAAAGAGCACCATAACTCGTTTTAGATTCTTTACCACTAAGCTTAAGCTTGATTAAACTCATAAACGGTGATATGCTTTTTACCTTGCCAGGATACCACCTACCTATCACATTATTTCTGAAGTCATCTATAAAATGATATATCATTAACGTACTTCAGTTATGTTACGTCCTGCCCCCCCGCGCTAATTAGCACGGCATGTGACAAAGGGGGCTGTCGACGCCCCCGAGTATGGAGGTACCGTGTATAGAGATATTCCTCGAGTTCCGTACTCGCTACACAGAGCGCCCTCAGTGACCGCGCGCCGCGTAGGGAGGCAACGTAAAATAACGTAACTTGGATTACAATGTATGAAAGTTAATGAACAAGTTGCTTCCACCAATTCGTTTTTCGTTATGCAAGGCCTGGGGTGATCATGTAGGCCGCCTGCTCTTAGTTTGGGTATTTAAATAAGAGTAAACGTAAACATTTAGATTAATGATATTAATTTAGCTACATAACTAAATCTATAAGTATAAATTAGAGATATATAGGTTAGCGACCCCATAGCCCAGTTGGTAGTCACCCGAGTTCGACCCGGGAGCAACAGGTCCCGAGTTTGATTCCCGGCCGGGGCAGATATTTATGTGACAGATAAATGTTTGTTCTTGGATCGTTTTTTATGTCATATTTGTGTATGTCGATGTCACCCGCAACACAGGGAATCCTAGTGCGGGGGTGTGTGTGTGTGAATGTTTATAGGTATGATTATTGAACAGCATCCATACAAAAATGTATTTCTGTTGGCGTTCATGCATTTTAATTTTATGGAATTAATATAATAGATATAATAATAGATGATGGCATGTTCAGTATTTTTAATATGCCAATATTGACAATATTTCGTTAAATGCAATCGGCCATACTTTTAATTCCATTTCATATTTTAATATAAATACGATTTAATATGAATCGTGTAATATACGATAGGATTTACAGAATTAAACTCCAAATTGCATATTCTTTGTTGTAAATATTTTATTAAATTACATTACGTAACAGTTTCACATTGCATTTATAAAAATCAACTGTTCTTATCGCAGCCACAATTGTTTGTTCAGTAATGACCCAACAGATATCGTTTACTTAGTTAGACGATGATTGGGTGTAAGGGGTTATGAGGTCTTGATAATGTTTATTGGCAGTTAGGGAAAACAACGTGAACACTTATACCTAACTCAGGTTGTGGAGTTATCACTGTTTTAATAAATAAATCGTGGTAAATATCATTGGCTTGTAATAATTAGTAAATACATCAAAAAGTTGTTGATAAGTTTTATGACTACACAAAACCGCAATTAAAGATTTATCTCAATAAAACGGAATATTATTATGTTGCCATTCAGTGATAGCGATTTCATCCGGCAATAGCTTAAGGAAACGTAGCTATCAATTAGTAGACAATCGATTCAAAGAAACAAGAATTTTTGTATAGCTAGAACTATCTGAGTGTAGATTAAAAAATCCATAAAATATGATAGCTGGAATAATTTTATATAATAATAAAATATAAAATGCGCTGGTTAACATCAAATTGCACAAACGTTGAATTGGTTTGACAGTAGCAGTGAATTTATATTTGAAATCAGCTTACATGCTCATATTTGTAAATTGACAACCTTTGATTTACTTAATTACAACATCGAATAACTCATAATACAATTAGTATTATGACGAAATAAATGGTTCAATTTTCTTTAACTATATTCACTTTTATGACAAGTGGATCATTTCCAAATACATTCCTATAAATGACTGTTATGGACTATTCCAGGTATCCTAGCCGAGTACCAAGTGACCGAGGAACAGCGAAACCAACTTAAAAACGTTATAAAAGATGTTTGCACAAAGAACGGCGCGGAAGACAAAATTGGAGAAGTTGAGGTGAGCGATTTACTAAACTATTTAGTGAGCTACTGCTGCATTTTGTAGGTGAACTTATCAGCTCTTAAGATTGGTCATTGTATATGAGTTGTAATGGTTGGTGTAAGCTTAGTATTAATAGTTTTAACAGAATCAAATACAACACCCTGAGGATAAGTAAAGCTCTAAACCGACAAATCATTATACGTAGTAACATAAAGTCGTGTACGGTCACATTCGATTGAAAGCGGTAATGTATGTAACTATGTTACAATACACATACATAATTGTAACCAAAAATAGTGGAGAAAATACTTCACAGAAATAAAATAGGTCATGCGTTCCGTGGACAGTTTAAGTACGAGTAAGTGAGGAAGACAATAGTCTCAACCTTACCTGTATATGTATAAATTAGGTAATGTTGATGTATACAGAGAATGTAGATTATACACAAATAAATGCTTCAGACTATCGTTACGTATTATTGAACAGTCTGTCTGTGTGCACGCGATACCGAAAACTGCGCCGATTACGATGCCCTTTTTTCTATTGAATGGGGATATTCTATTATTTGAAAGGTTTAGATATATGTATAAGGGAAACATGAAAATTTACAAAATGCCTGACAAACATGAGCAACAATTGTTATAGATGCGGTTACTACTTCTGAAGCTATGGATCATGTTAGTTATAAGTTGTACATACATTACACAGTTACATACATGTCCGTATTGGGGGGGCCTAGAATACGCCCCTAATCCCATACTGGTAGAAAAGGGTGTTTTAAGAGGCGAGAGAAGCAAGCCTGCTTGGTGCTAGGGCTTCGTAAGGATTATATTATCACTATTATTATTAAGTCATTAATATTATTAGTGGTATTATCTTTCCGTGAAGCCTGTCTGGCTAGCTACCACCCTCCTGCTTGATCCAGCCGCCAAACGACTCGTCGTGTTTCGGCTGGAGGCTTGAGAGCCAGTATTTATTTCTTATCTTCTTCTCATTTCCTGGCCGATAACGCATCGGTGATACCTTTGGTCTTGCTGATGTCCAGGGGCGACGGGGACCATTTACCATCAGGTGACTCGTTTGCTCGTTTGTCGGTTATTAACATTCAAAAAATTGTTATTAATGATTTACCGTCACTCTAAGGAGTCATGGAGAATAACTACTTAGGCTGCTTGTTCAGGTAGCCTGTACATGTCTTCAAATGTTGCCTAAAGAAATAGGGTACCTTAGTGATGAGGCCAAATTTTTATATGTATCATACCCTTTTGAATTTGGTCTTCAAATTAAGAAAAATTGTATAGTATTATTGTAATGTTATAATGTTATAATGAAAATGTATTATATTCCAACAGCATTAAACTTTCATCGTCTGGAAAAAAATTATCTGTTCTACGATAATATTATATCAAAAATGAATTATTTTTTCAGGAAAAGATAAAGAACTTCGCTGATTGCATAAAGAGCCTGTTTGACGCCAACACAGTCAAGAAAGAAATTGAGGAAGCCAAACCCAATGGCTCTCTTGACGAAGTATTCAAAAAGTAAGCCCATTTTTACCATACAGTTACTTTTATTTGACAGCCTGTATAGAATTAGAATAAAAATGTTTGAAAACATTTGTCATACAAGCATATTTTTCCTCTCCTACGAACAATCAGCAAGGTAAGTTAAACTTCTTAAGCGCCTAGATGGCAACCTCTTTCTGAAATCGATCACGATTATGCAATAAACGTGTTTCAATTGCAGTTGGCGAGCCAATTAACGAAAGAGTACATCGCTATATTTTAGGTAGTTAAAGGATTAGTTACTCATTTAATGTTACAGATGTAATAAGACGGCGGTGACCAATAGTCATCAAGTGGACTTTCGGCGATCACCGATCATTACTATAAAAATAACTTGACTTATAAGCTTGACAAAATTAACGATCTAAAAATGTGAGCAATAACTTGTAAAATAGGTGTTAATATATATATTATACTAGGTATTGCGCCAAGACTCCCCAGCTGAAGACCTGTATTCACTCGTTGTCGGCTGGCGTCACGCCGTGCCTGGACCAGTCCATTCGCGACCAAGTCGCCGCTGCCGACAACGCCACTGACCAACTAATCGACTTCATTTGTTATAAGGATGGAGACAGGATCGCTTGTGAGTATCTGTAGAAGTAGATATGTAGTGAACACATGTGAACGACAAAGTGGCGGAGTATGCTCCAGCCTTCATTTACGACAGGTCCAAGCACTGCATATATAATAGGATTGGAAAAATTTGCTCACCGTGATGTTCCCATACAATTATCAAGTCTAGATTAGATAAGTAAGCCTGGATGAATTCAAGTTAAGAGTGAATATTATTTTCTTTAAGTTAGTACGCTATATCATCTAACACTACATCGACGTTTACCATCAGGTGGAGTTGTAGCCAAAAATCGACTTATAATAATTTAAAAAAACGAATACGATCAGAGATGGTCCACGTATCATACATAGCATGATTATGAGTTCTTCCATGGTTTTGAAGGACCTGTTACGATCGTCCATCCTTCTTTCTTTGTTTCGAGCCTTTGAATCTTCCGACATTTGGGTTAGTTACTAAACCCTCTCCTAAGTGCAAGGAATACAGTATAGAGGACGGTCACCCACTCGGTGGACAGGCTTAATCAAGTTCCACCATCAACTGTTTCATTAGAATTTCGGAAGACAGAAGAACCTGGTGCTTTTATTTAAAATAGAAACAATCGTATATTACAAAAACCTCAGTCATGCGGAAACAACGATAAAGAAAATTAGAAAAATATAATTTTTTGAACGTATCACTGATTTTTCTAAAATACATTCATATTAGACACATTTAGAACGTAATATTATGTACAAGAATATCACAACACGTCACATAATGTCTACCTGCTGTATATACCATTTTTATGATGTTTTTTCAGTGTTCATCGCTGAAGGCGGGCCCGAGTGCTTCCAAGAAAAGATGATTCCCATCCGCGAGTGCGGTGCCAAGATCAAGGACAGCGTCCCCACTGTTGAAGCTGCCAAAAACTTGGGTGTTGAGGTATTATATTCGTCTATATCGGGTACCTACTTCGCCCTATACATGTACATATGTACCAAGATTTCTGTCCATTATTAAATCTAGATATCTTTTATTCGTAACGCTTAATGAGTTTAGGGCCTTTAAAAAAACTAACATTAACAAAGAATAATCAACAACGACTTTAAGGGTTTTAATAACCCTGTAGCCAATTAGGTGTGACGTATCTTGCCAAAGGGTTCGGAATTCGATAATGTATATTTTGGGTCTATGCCAGCCACAGAAACTAATTTTTTCCTCACGAACATTTATTCTTCTGTACATTAGGTATGTAGGATCTCTTAAACAATAATTGATTCCCTAAAATACTATTAATTCTAAATAAAAATATGAGATGGTTACTTAACTCAATTATTAATAAACAGGAGCAGTGCAAGAAGTTTGATGAATTAACCACTTGCGTAGTAACCGCCCTGGAGGGTTGTTCGACACCCACTCCGGCCAATATGGCGGAATCCCTCTTCAGATACGTCCGCAAAGGGACTCCTTGCAAGGTAAGCCTAAGATTTATTACTTTTGCAGTTACTAGAACAACAACCGTCGAACAGCTTCTTCGTAGCCTTTCCTTAAATGTTACATAATTATATATGATTAAAAATCGTATTATAAAATAAAATATCCCAGTAGTAAAATTTCTTAACTAAATTAAAACCACCCCGTATTACGAATTTCATCAGTTGAATAAAGTAAAATCGTTACTAACTAAAACCCCTAAAGCCTACACCTTAAACATGCTACGGTAACAACTTCATCTGTAAAGTCAATCCGCCTCCCAAAAGGATTCCACGACTAACGTACAATCTTTAGTTACAAATATTATATAAGAAGAGTAACAGTGTCCGCAGCAAAGACTTAATTAGTAAACAATTCCGCTTACTATAACGATTCCAATACTGAAGTAACACTGGCCGCAGCAAGTTGACATCAATATATTTAATTACTCGAATATTACCATTTTCAATAGGTTTTTACTATTTCTGTGTCCGAAACTAAATTTTTGAAGAAGTTCGTTATAAGCATTACTTTAAAACTATTTCACTATTCGTCGCCCTCAATCGCTTAATATTGACATAAATTTAAATAGTTGTTTGCCTTTTCATAACACGTTATAATCTCTTGTTTTTAAAGTTAATAGAACGCGCTGTTTGTCCGATAATTGTAAATATCCTTATTTCAATATATTATTGTTCAATTGTTTATTGTTTCCAGAAGTGATACACGGGCCTGGGAGGTGATAGTACAAGTGTGAAGATCTGATAAAGTGCCATTAAAATTTATGTATACAATAAAAACATAGAACTAAATCTGTTTAATTTTTTATTGTATTATCATTTATTACCAGGAAACGTCCACAACTTAGTTTGCGCAGATATTTCAAATTTCGATTTCACACCACCACCGCAAAATTGAATTCATCTTTAATATTTATTTATTCTTATTTCTCCAACAACATTCCACAATTTATATGGTTTAAGATAATGCTAAAAAATTAATTACTAATAAGATGATCGCATACAAACAAATGACAATCGATTAAATACAAACTTACTTAACCTATTAGTATTTAAAACAATAAAATGAATTAACTGACAGGAATATATAGCCAATAAATTATAGAAAATTAAAATTAACAATGGCCCTTGAAAAATGTACACTAGAACGATTGGGGCGTTTTAATGTTTCATAGAAAAGCTTATGTACGAACAAATTAAATATGTGAAAATTTCATTTCATTTTAATTAAATAATATAGTATTTACTAGATTTTTGTTACCCTGCCTGCAAAAAGATTTATGCAGCAAGCTCACAAAAATATTTAATTCAATTATAATGCGTACCGCGAATCCCAGCAGTGTGAATGAATTCAAAGCAAGAGTGAATAAGCTTTTTCTAAGTTAATACACTTTACCATCTAAGGAGATTACATCGGCGCTTACCATCAAGTGGGAGTGTAGGCAAGCATTCACTTACTAAAGGTAAAAAACATGATAGATATTATATAGGATAATGTCCTAGATCAGAGGTCCCCAGAATTTTTTTCTCATAGATCACTTTCAAAATTTAGCTGATTCCCGTGGACCCCCTGCAGCTACATTTCTACCATATTCCTAAAACCCGATAATGTATAGATAAATGTGAAGATTAGATCTAACTATGGAAATTTGCGATGTGGCTGGATTCTAAGCACGAATTAATAGATTTCGAAAAAAAAAAGAGAATTGATTGGTTAATTATTTAATTAATTGTGCTGTGAGTAAATGTCAAAAAAGTTACAAGTAACAGACCCTGAGCTTCTTAAAATATTATCTGCCTACATTGATAGGTGAAGTCAAGCCAACATTTTAGTTCTTCATTATCAAAAGCAGATAAATTTTCGTGGACACCCGCTTACGAATTGTGAATCCCCATTTTTTTGTTACGGTAACGTAGACCCCCGTCAAATCTCCCATGGACCCCTGGGGGTCCACCTGGACCACTTTGGGAACTAAAGTTCTAAATAATGAGCAGACGTCACTAAGTTATGTGGCCTGATCAGGGGTCCTCTGGTTTTATTGACCGTAAAATATCAGTTACTTAGGGGACCCATGGTGTTTCCTCCGACGAAACGTTTTAAATACGAAGTTGGCCATATTGGGGCGGCCTAGAATATTCCCCCCAATCCCATACTGGCCGAGCAGGCTATCGTAAGAGGCGACAGAAGCCAGCCTGCTTGGTGGTAGGGCTTCGCGTATGGATTATATTATCAGTAATATTATTAAGTCATTAATATTATTATTGGTATTTTTATCTTTCTGTGAAGCCTGCCTGGCTAGCTACCACCCCCCTGCTTGAGTCAGCCACCAAACGACTCGTCGTGTTTCGGCTGGGGCTTGTTGAGTCAGTACTTTCTTTCTTACCTTCTCATTTCCTGGCCGACAACGCATCAGTGATAACTTTAGTTTTGCTGATGTCCATGGGCGACGGTGACCACTTACCATCAGGTGGCTCGTCTGCTCGTTTGTCAGCTATTAATATAAAAAAAGTAAACACGGCCACAACTTCTCGCAAACACAAAAATTATACAAATCTACAACATTATCGAAAAGTAGTCAAGTTGAGTTAATCGTGTGATCAGTAGACATGATTCCTCTTCTTAATTTTTTATTTTATTTTACATGAGACCGCATATCTAGTGTGTGTAGTATTGGTAATTATGAATAATTATAAATCAAACGATATTAAAAATAAAACACTTTATTTTTTCTGCATTTTCCTAAGTATTTATCACAAAGAAACACCCAATATCTATCCGAAATGTACCCGAGAAACTAATGTCGAGAGTAATGGCTTCATCCGAATGTCTTAAAGTGATTTTATACATTAAAATGGCCTTTTTTATTTTTGGTTTAGATATAATATTGCAAGCATATATTTTACTATGATATAGGTACTCACTATATGAATATTGTAAGTAAGTACACCTACGTGATTTAGGACGATTTCAACAACCAAACTATCACTAACAGACCATTTCTTTTAGCCTAATTTTATTTACCGTTTGTTATCTTTCGTAAATGATAGGACTTAAAAATGAGTTGTTATTTATTAATTGCTATTAATAATCGGTTCCTTAATTTCATGTATTGAAATGAAAACTAAAAATCTCTATCATTTTTACTGAAACGCAAAAATGCCGCTACACCTACTATACTATGATCTTTTAACCAGCAATAAGGAATAGATAAGATATTGAAACCGGCCTTTAATAATTTTCATATCCTCAAATGTTAAGATTTAACTACGGTCTATATCTGAGTACACCGATAAATAGTACACATGAATACCGATATCATAGTAATGCGTGTACACTCCACTACAATTGAAGATTAAAATCATATTCCAAATATAACAAAGTCAATTATAGACTCAATCTCATATAAACTTTGTTCAACTTACAAAACGACTATTAAGAATAACGAAGTCGACATTCGCTATAACGTCATGATCTTTTAGAACGTGATATCAATACATGCTGATATGTTCACATATTTTTTAATTTACATAGGTATTAATGTATAAAATCACATTACATGAATAATTAAAAAAATCGTCCAAAAACAAAACTGTCAAATAACTTGGCAACAAAGACAATCCACGTACAGCGTCACCTCGTAAAATATAAACTATAAATTCATTCAAGATTATAATATAAATTTGCAACAGTACGAATATGTATAACGACAGAATAATAATATATATCAATATATTTTTTTTATAATAACATTGGTATGTATTTATGTGTAAACATTTATGTATGTGTATACTTAATATGTATGTTTAATATATTCTTGTGCTTCCCCTGTATCATTTTTCGTGTATCAAAATGTTTTGTGCTACCTACAGTTTGTCTGGAAGAGATCGCTATCAGCAATGAGACCGCCTATTGCTTATACTGAATGCTAATGTTACTGTATTTACTGTTTTTATGTCCTTTCATGGTGTGCGATGAAGAGTATTGTATTATATAAAATTAAATTTGATCATAACAAATTCCGCTAACATTACAATAATACTAGGTTTCCCCCGCGACTTCGTCCGCGTTGACGTTACAATTAGGTGCAGATAAATGAACCATGTGCGAGTAACAAACAAAAGCATAAGTCTCAACTGTCATGACACTTGCTCTAATGAATGATGTTGAATTACAGTGCTATTATGAATCTGATATTATGACAAGTTATGGAAACTTAACGTACTGCATTCACCTATACAGCGCCATCTAGTGTACTTATTAAGAATTACATTTCATAATAACGTCCTCTCCCGACTTCGTTCGGGTTGGACAATTTTTTGCCCATGTCCTTGGAGAATAATGTACCTTTCGAGTGGTAAATTTTTTTTTAAGTAGGTGTCGCAGTTCCGAAGATCACCTTCAGCATATACACAAACTCTTTATAATATAAATTAGTAGACTAGATCGATATGACAATGTCTTATGCAACCGACACATCTATGTAACTATCAATTGGATACGTCCCCTAGAAAGTTTTTGGATAATCACGGGAATCTAATATTTTTCTGGTGTAAAAAGTATCCTATGTTCATTTTCAAGTAAGAAACGTTCGTAATTCGTGTACCAAATTTTATCCCAATTCGTTCAGCTATTGTGCGATTTAGTTACAGATAATTTAAAATGTTAGTACGACTAAGTATAATGATAAATTTGATTTTAATTTTTAATCATAATTGTAATTATTATAATAAGTCTCGCCGAATAAAATTGTTAAGATTCCATAATATATTCCATTTTAATAAATAGGCTCACTGTCAACTGTCAGTTTTAATCTTCCATGAGCACCAAGGTGCATAAATAATTCAAAATTAACATTAAGTGCTAATAAATTTTGGAAAATTTAACCAGTCTATAGGTTGTCTGGAAAAAATCGTTTACTAAGTGACAAGACTGCCTGTTGCACTTAAGTGTTTTGTCCCAATATTGTTGTTGTAGTTGTCGTTGTTACGATAGTTTACTGGACCATAATAAATGGGTAATAATAACCACAATAATAAATAATAAGTACAGTTATACCTGCAGTAGATACACTGACCGTATAATGAACAGTGATTTTAATGCATGAAATTCGAGAATTTGAAACAGTTCTTTATTAAAATACAGCAAACATTAACGGTCCCTGGAAATCTGTAAACGAGTCAATGTACAATTTATGAACTTACTTATTGTCACCAAACTGATATTTTTATATTTTTAAATATTTTACTTTCATAGTGTAGTAAATATTGTCGTCACTTAGATAACATTAAATAAGTTTTATTTTCACAACTTAGTGACGAGAACTTTACATATATAAATAGCATTTTATTCCAAGTTATATTATTTTATCCCCAGGATTTCTTAAGGGTCGATAATACCATATGTCAATTTATACTCTATTCGTACTGCGGCATGGCCCAACAACTAAGAGAATAGGCAATATAGGCCTGGCCATACTTGACCAAAGTTGCCCATTTAGTTCGAAAATAAATTCACAATGGAATGTAACATTTCCCAAAACATCCAGCTGCTATAAAAATAATTATTTAAATGTTGTACCTAAATTTCAAGTTAAATTTAATCATAAAGTAAACTTTTACAAAATATAATTGCAATCTTAATAACACTTTATTTAAATTGAAAGGCTCATACGATAGTCAATATAATGGTAATTAATAACGTACAAAAATATGGAAGTAATTAAATGCATGTCGCACACAGGTACATTATGAACTAACTTGATAATATTACGTATATCTATGACACTTGCTTCACTGTCTATATAACAACTGTGCCAAAGAATTTTGAAAAAAAAAACCTCTTTTATATACTATCTATATACGACAGTACATAAATGTTTACAAGACGAAATCTTATCTGAATCTTATCTGGAAGTTAACGATCGATAGCCACGTCTAATTGACTCCATTGTATAGTGTTAATTATAACGTTTGCCTATTTTATATTATAAGGATCATTTGTACGCGAATGTTTCTATCATTATATATATATTCAGATATACCTTCAGGATGTTTGCCAACATGAAATCAAATGGCAATTAATTTATAAAACTCACAACAACATTGACAAGATGAGAGATGCGTGCAAGATTCAAACACGGGTCCCCGACGCGGCTAAACAACTTTGAATCCACCATAGACCATTACTGCTATATTAAATCAATATTGAAAAACATAAATGCTAATTGTGGTCTTTGCGAGACACATTCCCTTCCCATTTATGTCTCTGGACATTACTTTATCAATACAACCCATATTGCCCCAATGCTGGGCACGGATCTTCCCTCTCAATGAGAGGTGTTAAGACAATAGTTTTCCAATTTGGCTTATAATACAAAGGTTATAATAATTAATAGCAGGACTGACACTTACGAGAACAAAGAGTGAAACAAGTGTCAATATTTTATCCTAGGATGGATGGAAGCGACACATTTGGCAAGATATGATGAGGATATGTAAATAGCAAAACGGCGTAACTCTAGAACTACTCATAACCGGAACCTATAATCTAATTAATTGAATGCGTCATGTCATCACATAAAGCTAACAATCTATTCCCTTTATAATAAAAATAAATGGTAACACCAACCTTATAGACTAGCAATTTTCATTTCGTTGCTTTGAATCGAATTATTTTTAACGTAAGAAACATTGTATATATTTTAAAGTCATTTTTATAAATAATAATTGATTTGAGACGATATTTCATTGATTTGTGCTTAACTTTAGCTCCGTTTAAATAAACGATAAATTCTTAAAATTATTTAAATATGTATAAGTCGTCATTTGTAAAAGAAAGTTTTGTATCTCATACAGATCCAAAACCAAAAAATATGTCAAACATCTCATAATTAACTGCCAAAAAATTCATAATTTTTATACAATTTGAAAAATGGATGAATTATAAAAGATTTACTGTAAATATTTTCTATTGCTGTTGCTTCAATAATATTTAAACATGAGACAATTGTAAGCAGTGTCTACACTACACAAAAGGCTTCTATTTCATTACTTATTGTTATATATTTATGGTTTTAAAAGTGATTTTGTGGTAAGGGTCTCGTGACGTCACATAATCACTTTTAAACACACTTAATTTTCTTGTACTATAAAAGCTCTGTTTAAATCGATACGAATAGTGAGAAGCGAGATTGTAGATAGTGTTTGCAAATATGCAATTTCATCATAATAAAAAAGGAAAATGAAAAGAAAACCACCCCTTTTTACCCACTTTACAATGACTAAAATCTTGCTTCTTACTCATCATTCGCGTTAGTAAAACCATCTCTGTCTAAGTACCAGGGCATAATGAACGGAGGGTAGATGACATGACACCGCAAGGCGTTTAAATAACAATGGCCGTCAACGTCGCGGCGAGTGTTAGTGTTGGCACCAGAAGAGCATTCGCCGCGTTGGGGTTCTTCGCTGCGGTTTTCTCCTGAAAAATACATGAGATTATAAGTTCTGACTTGAAATAGAATTTAAAAACTCTCAGACTCAATGGGTACGATTCTGGTGAAGCAAGGGATCAGGGTTGGGTAACCAACTTTAAACAGCACTGTGGTACATTTTGAGTTTCCGTTTCGACATAAATAAGATATGGTTGTGTAGCAACATATATACTATGTAAACTAAGATGCGCCTGCCTCTGCGCTCACCCCTCGCGGGCAGTCGTCTCCAACGCGCCTCGCACGCATCTCTATTGTAAAGCGAATATTACCGCAATAAAGTGATATCTTCCAAAAATTACTTTTAATATCTCACGCAGATACATTATACAATCACCAGCCACACACAGGTTACTGCACAGTTGTAAAAGTAAGGTTGCCAAGTAACTTTTTTCATTACTTCGGTTATCTTCGATAAGCATTGGCAAAATTTATCAATCAATAATTTATCTAAAAATAAACAAAATAAAAATAATAAAACTCCACATTATAAGATGCATAAAAGAAGCGTTACATAATTGGTACTTTTAACGAAAGCAGATTTTAAATTGCTATTGAATTCCTTTTAAAAAGCTAAAACGAAGATACTATAAGCGTTTCATTTTATATTAGTATTTAAAAATAGTTTCTTCAAACACAAAATAACTTTTTTCCTACAAATTTTTTTATTCATTTACATCAAACATATAATTCCACTTGTTTATGGTAGATATAAAATGAAAAATATATTATGTGAAAAATGCATGCATTGGAGTTCTAGTTTTGCATAGGCACTACATCTTAAGTTATTTTTGAATAGTGTTATAGATGATAAACTCCTATATAATATAATGTACATGTCAATATCTAAATATAAGTTCATAAACATTATAGGTGGTTCCATTGTATACAAAAGCAAAACGATATTATTCAACTACATCAAGAACTAAATACAACTTCAACACACATCAAACAATATTCAAGAATGAAAACAAATCTACGAATGTATATAAAATTCAAACTTACATCATTCTCAGGCCTTGGGTTACCTTCGGTATTTGGCTATTTCAAATATAACATTACCATTTAAACGTATTAACATGATTCGATTGTATGGATTTGGATTTATATGTTCTTTTTCATTTTTCTTTTAATGATTTATCGATATAATAACTTCTGATAGGTGGCGTTGTAATCAAACAACAAATTCTATGTTTAAAAACCGAAATAATTCACGTCAACTAAATAGCAGACATTCTATCAGGTTCTGTTAGAACGTATTAGTATGAATCAAGAAAATATATAACGTTTGTGACAGCTCTAAACAATGAATAGGATACTCACAATAATGGCGTGGTCACTGCACGGCGTCGCCTTGCGCACAAATTTGAACAGGGAATCGACAATGTTAGCTGTGGCTGGCGCCGAACATGTCTCTAACGCTTTCACAACACACAGCTGCAGCTCCGAGAACTTTCTGCACTCCGTCTCCTGGAATATAACAATTTAAATTTATATTTAATCATGTATGTCAGTCTTACAACATTAAGCAATTACAAATGAGGATACATATTTTAAAATAACTTATTAAACAAGTAAATAATTTTGTATATAGACACACACAGCACACACGCAGGCACGCACACACCTTACATACACACGCGTTCGCACACTTACATATTGCAAAAGATATACGCATATAACAATTACAAAATATCAGTATAAGATATAATTTACTACATATTATACATACATACTTTTAAAAAATTATCGTTCATTTTAATTTACTGATAACTTACTACTAGCCTTCAGTCATCAACCGTTATTGATTTTTTCAGACATTAATTGGATTTTCTAATTTAAATATTTTATTCTTTTAAATATCAGTTTTGCTTGTTCTACTCGTTAGTATTTTAGAATCAGAAACATATTCATTTCCTGCTGTTGCAAAGCAGCAAACAAAACATTATTAACATTATACAACACACTAAATTTTGTTTCCATTTCCAAGTGAAAAGATTAACTTCCCAGGATGAAATGTATCCTAATTAGTGAGTCATAATAGAAATACTTATAATTGGCATCGCTTGGTGCATGTCAGGTGACATGACAGTGATATTACCAAAATTTTATAAATAATATGCTAAGTTGCTACTGTGAAAGTAATGTTGTAATTTTTTATTTTATTTTTGTTGTTTTTGTTGTAATTTCATATCCATAACATAACTATTTAATTGTATAGCGGAATTCATAATAGGTGTAATCACTTTCCCAGAGCAAGTAATAAATGGGTAATGCCTTGGGTAATGGGTGATGACCAGGGTCAGATGACGAGTCTACACTTTCTCGGACATTTAGTTAAAAAAATTCTTCCAAATACCGTTTCTAGTACCAATTGCCCTAGATTAAAATCTATGTAATATTCTAACACACTGATAAAATTATATAAAATATTAAGTTTCGATTTTACTATTTCGTTATAGAGCCATAAAATTCCTCGTATAAACAAAGGAGACTCACTCCAAACTGGAGATTAGGTAGACTGTCAGCGGTGAAATTATTCTGGTCGAAGTTGACATTACCGCCCACCGTCTCGTTCACGCACGCCTGGATCATTTCTTGTTTCTCTTTCAGACACTCTGGCCCGTTCTCAGCTATGAACACTAAAGTATAATAAACAAAACCATTAAGTTTTAATAATAATTCTACGAGCTTGTAGATTAGTAGTATGACCATACGAAGGATAAAATAAATAAATAATCACACACACACACATATCCCGCTCTACAATTAATTTTAACGGGTAGCATGAAACACAGAAAGCGAAAATAAAATAATAGTCGATTATATCTAGCGCAAGATATAAGTGTGTACGCAAATGATTATAGATTACTTTACCAACCTTGCCCCAAATATAACATTTACAACTACTGATACCTGATAAACCTGAGAACTAACTGTAATTGGAAAAGAGAAAAATAATGGAAAATTAGTAAACCAAAATTTAGTTCCGTCGAGAACCCGCACGATGGCGTTGCGTGTCACACAGTAAAAAGATAATTGACACAATACAGCGTATCCACTACATTTATATCAGGGGCTAACGCGGAAATTCTGGAAAATCACAAGTCAAAATAACAGGTGACTCCACAGTGAGACAATTATGTCGATTTCAACCTAACCACTAATGTTAAAACAGCCACTAAGATTCACCTTGAAATCAGCTGTCAGCATCAAACTCAATGAGCTCATTATTGTACTGTGAATGTGTACATATGAGTGAAGTATAGATACAGTACAGATTTTGACCGAGGGACGAATACTGTCAACTCACAAGCAATTCTATCTCCCTCCTTGTAGCAGATGAACTCCGCGAGCTGCTCCGAGACGTTGTAAACCGTATTGAGATTCTTCCTCTCCTCGATCGAGAAGCAAGGCTTCACGGCTTCGGTCATGTTGCGGAAGCAACCCTTAAACTTGGGCGTCTTTTCACAGTACCTGAAATAGATTTGACCTTGTCTTGATTCCATTATTAAGCTCACCTGCAGCTCGCTCACCGGGCTATTGTGGTCGGCCCGTCTGGTGTTACTTTATTTTAAACCATTTTGAATTTCGCGCCTAACAGAAAAATTGAGAGCCGGCTGAATAAACAGGTTCCACACGACAGACACTACAGCGCCGCGGCTTGCAGTGCTGTTATTGATACGGTAATTTGCTGTAACGTAAGGAAATTTATTCATTTATTTTTTAATTTACAGCAGACGTCTGACTGTATCACGGCACCACGTCATTTTAGTATTTTCGTAAATACGACGAATCAAACGTTTGGATTAGCGATGTTTTGCGTTAGCGTTTCTAATTTCGTATCGAGCGAGCGGACCTGCGCAGGAATCCCCTTTCCTTGGCTACGATACGTCTCCCTACTTTTATTTGCGGCCCGCGACACCACGACTAATACGTGTTTGTGGCTCATGAAAAAAAAAAAGTTGATCCCCACTGAACTAGAACCTTTATACCATACACATATACTGTAATCATAATCAATATAACTCATACAATTTCCCATTTCGGTAGATTCAAATTAAGTACAACGCCATCTAATAACACGACTTAAAAACGTTATTAAATCATACAGTCTGAACTAAGAATTTGTCCTGAAGGTTGTCTGTCTTTTATACCATACACATATAATGTAATTATAATCAATATAACTCATACAGTTTCCCATTTCCATAGATTCAAATTCTGTACAACGCCATCTAATAACACGACTTTAAAACGTTATTAAATCATAGTCTGAACTAAGAAGGTTGTTTGTACAGTAGAGCAACATATAACGTAGTGAGAACGTTTGAGAAGTGACATATTTTTGTATTTTGTTCCCGCCATAATAATTTGGAAAAGATAGGGTTTCTTAAAATATGGACGGATGGGGACAGCCAGTGTTGGCTTATTAAAGAATAATTACTAGATGAACTTCTAAAAAAGGAGTCTACCTACATCGCTTATGCTACACACACAGTCAAGCTGAAGTAAGCACACAAACAGTAATTAGAACTACAGTTTTCGTGTACGAGCTGTCACACACGCGTTCTTATCCATTCTCAGAACAGAAAACAGGTCGTCAGAGACAAAGTGACCTTCATTCCGTCAACCAATCATATATTATAACGGGATGTGGACCGTTGTTGACTTTGTAGTGTCGGTAACCACTGATTTATGACGACAGATATTTATATGACATCGGAGGTTACCCACGTACGAGGTGGAGCGATCGAAACCAGACTTTGGGTGGAAGGGGTACGGGCGAAGACTTGAATGGGGGCGCCGGAC
>PDGT01000015.1:3296916-3371478 GCA_003671415.1 Megathymus violae | reverse complement strand
GGGGGGGGGGGGAGGCGACAAATTATTAACTAATTAATCTATGCTACTAATCATAATAATAAGAAGAAGAAGAAAAAATTTAAACGTTTTGAGCAAAAATTGCATCATGTATTACATTTCCATAATTATAATGAAATGTTATGTATACTCAAATTTTGAGTGACAATTAAGATTATTATTATTATATTAGTCATAATTTTAATTTCCATTTTAGTTCATTCATAGTCAATTTTATTATATTTAAGTTAATCATTATAAATTATTATTGTTCTATTGTAAGTTTTCAATTGTATTCTAATTTTAAATTCAAATTTTAAACTGCATCCATTAGCATAATATGGTTACCTATAATTTTAAGAAGGATATTTGAATGACAATATCAGTATAAACGTACAGTTATTTACTAATTTCTTTACTTTTAACGTTTAACATAACAACAATACAATACTCTAATACGATAGTGTTATCTAAACATCTTGCTCCTTTCCTTCTCCGAATGCCCTCGCATTCCATTCCCATTACCATTGTATGTACCATTGTAAACATAAGTAACACATTGCCAACATTTAAAAAGTGTGATTTCCTTGTTCTTTGTTTCTGTCCCCATGAAATATGGCCCCACTACTTATTGGACCCCCATAAAATATTATGCCAACACTCGATGAGTGATTTCGTAGTTCTTTGTTTCTGTCCCCATGAAATATGGGACCACCACTTATTGAACCCGATAAACTAATCACAGCAGATTTTATGAACAGATTACATGCGTTGATGTCACTTAAACGGATGAATTCTCGGAACAATCATAGAACGCCAACACTATGTCACAAACCTTTTAGAGTTTATATTACTTCAAAAGCGAATTCCTTTTAATTACAATACAAAATATGGTCTTAGCCACTTTTTTACTTTGAGAAGATCCGACCTTATATGTGAAATAGTTATGGGCTATCCTATGTTATGAAATAGTTATGGGCTGTTAGAATATTGATAATGCTTACTTTTTGAACACTTCGTCTACTTGTCCAGTGGGTTTTGCTTCTTCGATCTCGTTCTGCAGCACGCTAGGATCGATCAGCGACTTCAAGCAGTCTGTAAAGCCTCGGAAAGCTTTCTGAAATTAATATAAAATTGTCTTTTAATAAATTTAATGAATCTGGAGAATTGACTAAATTTTGTCGACAATACCCAATTTTGTTGAAATACTTGAATTTTTTATTACAATTATATTGTATATGTGATCTATCATAGCTATTCTAATAGCACCATAGTCACTGCGAAAGTGACTATTTCCTATGTTATGAAATTAATACTAATTTAATAACAATGAATTTCCGCAAAGTAACGCCTGATACTATCAACTCTTTCCTATGTATATACTTCTATATAAGTATGTATGCTGTGTGTGTCATAATAAGGTACTATTATTCTATAATGCCTATTACTACTAGTTTTCTAGAAGTTATTGAAATATGTCAGTTTATTTTTGAAATATTAATAGGTTACGTAATTTAGTTTTCAACCGGTTGCCATTTGTTTGTAACATATAAAGTTTAAATGTATGTAATTATCTTATTAATTATTATTCTTGAATTATGAATTAAACCATATAAATTGTGGAACTTTGTTGAAGAGATAATAATAAAAATTACAGATTAAATAAATTTCGCGTTGGTGAACCAAGTTAAAACAAAACTTGTAGCTATTTAAATATTTGCGCAAACGAAGTTACGGGTTACTAATGTTAGGTAGTTATGAAAAATTTTATCCCTGTAGCTCTTAGTAGAGGCACCTAGAAGTGCGCACTCCGCTAAACTGCGGAGTTAACAACACCAAGGGTCTGTTGTCCACCTCGAGCACAACGCCCGGGCAAGGAGGGTCCCCTCGAGTTCCGTATCCTCTCACGTAGGCCGGCAACCCCCTGCGGGGGCCGCACCCGTGTAGAAAGCTTCATGATTGATTGATTGATTGACCTAAAAGGGAACTTCCGGGGTTGCGGGCGGTAAGAGTGAGAGTTAGAACCGTCCGGCTAGCGACCCCGGGAAGGACGACGGTATGTGTGGCTACGTACAGTTGTTAAGATGACAACAGTTGTCCGGGACAAGATATGCTATCATGATAAAGGCACCGCGCTCAGAGGAGTCCGGTTGCATTCCTATGGAGATCCCAGAATCCTTTTGAAGGTTTCCCCCTCGGGAAAAAAAGCTATTAAAAAATCTGTGATGGCGCCGGACCTACAATTGTTAGAGTTCTAAAATTTGGTTCCGAGAATTCATCTGTTTATGCGGCATTGACGCCTGTAATCGCATGTGCTCACAATACTTGCTGCGATTAGTTTATGGGTTTCGTTAAGTGCCGGTGCCATATTTCATGGGTAGAGAAACAAAGTGTCACACACCGAGTGTTGGTGTAATAATTTATGAATATAATAAAAAAAAAACAATGAAAAAGGAGATTGTGTTTGTAGGTGGGAATGGAATATGAGTACATTCGGTCTTCGACAAGCAAGTTTTGTTGCCATGTTAAACTTCTATAAATATGAGTCAAAGTATTAAATAATTGTACGATTATACTGATATTATTATTCATGACGCTTCTGACAGGAGGCCTCCCGCACAATACAATAATTATATTTTTTTCAACATGTAGTAACACACGGCTCATTGAAAATTCATGTTTGTTTATTTGTAATTAGTGCCACTGTATTTTATTTACGTATTTCTGATAAAAAGAGGTATACATACATCCTTGGACTTGGATATCAAAGATGCGCTTACAGTTATCCTAAAATATCTGAAGTTTAAGACTTGCTATAGTTTACGACAAATGATTAATTGCAATAAATCGGCTGTGTACGTCATTTGAGCCATTAACAAGATCTTGATAATAATTATGGCGACCTGTTTACACCGACATTGAGACATGAAATGAGCGACACTTGACTGTTCAAAGGTTATGATTTATAACGGAACTGTCTCGTTCACTATACGTAACTAGAAATATAATAAGCTTAAACTATAAGCTACTTAAATTTCTGTCGTTTTCATCTCAAATTTTATAGATTCGCTATGTTTGGAATGTTCGCCAAATGTTTTTGTTGCTCTGAGTGTAGCACCAGTGCGAATTGGTTAATTTTGTTATGTGCTCTGCGTATTCGGAGAAATAAAGATTACATGGCATTTTAGTCACCGAAAATACTTCTACAACCTATTGGCGCATATGAAAAGGTTCCTGGAATTCGTTTGAACGCATCCGTGCATCCCCTCTATCTAAAACAATCTATTAGACTGGTCATTTAGATAATCATACTTTTTTACCTTTTTAGTTAGCTAGTGATACTTGTCAAGCTATCTCTGCCTAAGTTAGTCAATTCCCATACATCCTAAATTTTTGTACTAAAACCAAAACCTAATTTAATGCCGATAGAAAAATCCCAAGCTGGATACTGTAACGTACCTTTGGCTTTTTACTTTATTTTTCGTACCATTAGATGTGTGTGGGTTAGCGTTTATATAACTTACATTTATTTACTATTTCATTGACATAATTAAGTTACCTTTGTACTTAGTGAGCTATTTTATCAGTAATTACTACACACGTGGTAGCTGATTATACCTCTGCCTCAAGTTAGTCAATTCCCATACATCCAAAATTTTTGTACTACAACCAAAACATATTTTAATGCCGATAGAAAAATCCCAAGCTTGGTACTGTAACGTACCTTTGGCTTTTTACTTTATTTTTCGTACCATTAGATGCGAATGTGTTAGCGTTTATATAACTTACATATATTTACTATTTCATTGAAATAATTGAGTTACCTTTGTACTTAGTGAGCTATTTTATCAGTAATTACTATACACGTGGTAGCTGATTATATTTTCAAACATTTATAATCAGATATCAAACACAGATATATACATATTTATCAACTAAAGCCGTAGCGACCCCGACTTACATCTTTCTGGACTATTGCATTATCATAATGTGTGGGGCAATTCGAGTGTCGGAAGCTGTTATGCCACTCTAAGGTAGCTGACATGACTTAACGATCAACCATCTAACGATAATCTGGACAACGACAATGTTTAACGCGCTCTCCGAAGTGCGGAGACGCTCAAAAACGGCCTCCCATCTAACTACCGATCACGTTTGAGGTTTTCATCGTTTGTGATGTACATAAACATTAATGAATAAAGTAAGAAATTGTTACGTGTCAGGATGCACAGGTTCGTAAAAAAACAAAATAAATCCGCAAAAACTTTTTTACGCTGTTTTTTACGCAACACTCTCTAGCACAACTAAACAGTTGCAGTCACACTCATCGATCGCAGGTACCTCGCTTCGTAGAGAGATCTCTTCCATATTTGAAAACCGAATAAACTGCGGGCCGCCCTGCCCTCTATATTATATACTCCCAAAACTTTACACTTTTCTCGTCAATTAAACTATCTTTAGAAAACAGAGCAATGGATGATGCAGTTAATAAAAAAAACTGTGTGTGCGATATTCGACCTTATACACAAGACATAAGGGCGAGAGTTACCTAGAATGCTCGGGGTTTTATGGCACTTATTGTTCTAATATTTATTGGTTTCCTCGGAACTTTCGCCAACCTTCCCTAACGTAAGTTTTATTTCACCGTTTAATATTTCCACCGTCCAATGAACTAAGAACTAGCTAACTAAGAATGTACTAAGTGCTGTAATAACGGTGAAGGATAACAATTAATAACAATTAACAATTAATAACAATTAACAATTAATAAACAGACAAAAGACGAATCTGCAGTACCTAGTAAATGACAAAAAGTAACTCACTCTGCCGAGTGTCACTGTTTCTTAGTACGACCGTCGTCCATGTGGACCTAAATAATGTAACATTACCGCAAATCTGATTCTACACTGAAACAAGATTCTTCAAGCTATATTAGGTTTCAATAACAATGGTACCATGGTCTAGTATATTATGGTAATGGCTACTCATGTAACAGAGATAGTATTTTTATGTCTATAACAACTTGATAGTTGACACATATAAAACATTTCACGGCTGATTCTAGAAAGTTGGTGATAGTCAGTTAGGCGGGTAAAGAACCCAACACAAAAGTACCGTCAGAATTAAACTCTCTACAGAGCCGAGCGACTTTAAAAATTAGTAGTTCTTCAGGATGGATCACATGTAAGGACGTTGGTTTGAACTCAAGAATAAATGCCAAGATAGAGATAGAATGCCGCTTACAATCCAAAAAA
Organism: Megathymus violae; assembly: GCA_003671415.1. Classification (NCBI taxonomy): domain Eukaryota; kingdom Metazoa; phylum Arthropoda; class Insecta; order Lepidoptera; family Hesperiidae; genus Megathymus; species Megathymus violae. The sequence goes on along the minus strand of PDGT01000015.1, from coordinate 3,366,226 downwards.
ACTTACAGTCCAAAGACTAGTAGGCAGATTGGCTGTTAATCACCCCAAAAGAGAACCGAGTTCCAGTCTCATCTGCACCTTATGAATTTGAGATATGTATGTATGTTGATAACGCAATATAGGATCTTAATGGAAAAATGGGAGGGTTTTATTTAGCGTGTATATGTTGATATTATTTCTCACTTTCGTATTTACCTAAGTGTAAAGATGATTTAAACAAGTTATGTAAGATTAATTTCATTGACCTTTGTAATAAAATTGAAATCTATTAATTTTCTATTTTTTAAAGTCAAAATAAATAAATAAATAAAAATTAAAAAAATATATAAAAAATATATATATAAATATGTATAAAATACATGCTACTCCAAATATATACGTATGTACCTAAAAATGTTTACTGTTCAAAAAAAAAGTACAAAAATGTGCCGACACTCGCGACCTTTGGCCAGACTCATCATCTGCATATTATAAGTAGGTAAATATTTTCGTGCTATAGTTGTCATTAGCGACAATGTCTCGACATTATATACAAAGAAACCGGCCATACAATCCCATTCAAAGCATTGAATATTAGAGTTGAACAAAATTATTAACACCGAAATAAAATTTCATTTTCCATAATTTAATTATTTATTTTAATTTTCCATAATTTAATTATTTATTTTAATTTTCCATAATTTAATTAATCGGGTTTTCTTCTTGCACAAAATTATCCCGGGTTTCACCGGGATAGTTTTTAAAACCTCTTGCTGACAGACCCGAGATGCCTTTCCACTTAGGTAAATCCAAGCACACCCGAATTAAAGCCACTAAAAGCGCACTAATATGAAATCAATCGAATGGTAACTTTTAAAGTTAATCTAACAATTTATTATGGTTGAATTAACAATTATTACTTCGAATGATTATGTTCAAACCTACTATCTGTAATCTGTAATTTTCGAGGTTACGAAACTCTCGTACAGGCCAAGGCACCTATTTCCTTCTGCCAATATTAATTTACGTACGTGTCCGGCCGACTACGGCTAGAGGTTGTTCGGATTGCACAGTACATTGTATTTATCTACGTCAACAAAAACAACAGCTTGTTTAATTCTAAATCACTACCATACATAAGATATTGTAATCATGATTATGTTGTTAGATATTAATTAATAAAATAAACATTTACATCATTAAATACCCATAGAAAACCAGTTCGGAATATATTATGTTTTCTTTTAACATTTTTTACTATACAAAAAAGTTGACGAGATTGAATGTCTGGTTTAAGCTGGTTTAAGTTATAATATGTTTATATGATTGATACAGATATTTTACAAATTCCATGTACCCATTAATGTTTTGAAGTTTAAAAAATCATAAACAGTCCGTCCTCCTCCAAACTGAGAATCTAAATCAAAATTATTTTAACTATACATATAATAAAATTGTAACTGATCGTTTTCTATACATCAAGGATATATGAGATAAACTACTATTAACGCAATAGAACACAAAACAATAGCTGTTAGAATTTTTGTCTGTTTGTCTGTGCGTTGTTCGCGCTAATCTAAGAAACGGCATAATCGGTTTCGTTCTAGTTTTCACTAATGTATATTTCAGTAAGCATCACTTAATACTTAAAGTTTGTTTCATTGCAATCCGTCCATAAATAAAAAAGTTATAAATTAATTTAAAATAATGTATGGTACTATTTGTTAGCGTAAGGCGTAGTTTTCCCGGAAGCAAAGCGAGGGCAGTTTGCTAGTTTAAAATAAAATTCATCATTGGATCACCAAGTTCGGTTTATACCAAATTAAAAAAAAAACATTCAATAAATTTAAAATTAATAAAACACAGATTAGTTAAATTGAAATTAAGTATAATTATATACTTAAACATTACTCAAGAAGTGAGAAACTCACAAGTGAACATAGTTTTCATAAACAGTAAGCGAAAACCTGCATACACCCACGCCAAGTGGGCCATCGGACACTTTTGTTCAGGTAGCTCGGGAAAATCAATAGTGTCGCTATACAGTTTGGTATGCACCCAGCTGTCTTAAAGATAACACAGTAGCACACGTAGCGACAGCTTTACCACACAATACATATAGTTCTAATATATAGTACTTGAAGTATGTGTAGATAATTAACATACGAATTCCCAGGTTTCTTTCCATATCATCTGGAATGATGCACAGAGTAGACTAAATGCAGTAGTATATATGTATCTGTGTATTAAAGTGTGACTAAAGTTTAAACAACAGAAATAAATATAAACATCAATCTTCTAATGTCTTTGGTTTAAACATTAACCAATAACAGTATTGATAAATGAACTGTAATATATATCACTGATGTAATTAATATGTGGCGCATGTATTAATTACTAATTACTGACTACGATAGCCATAAGAGTAATTGCATGTCAAGCAGTAAAGATATTAACAATAAATAAATTTATTTACTGTATCATACGTTTACTGTATAATATGTAATATTATGATATTTTCTAACTACAAAATAACATAAAACATGTAATTTTTTATCGAGGTCACATAAAATTGATCCTTTTTATTTCGCCAATATACTTTAATGGTTAATATTCGTTTTTCTGATTTTATAATAAATCTTATCTTCTAACTTTGGTTTAAACAAGGTATATTAAAATTTGACTGATATTATTATTATCACTTACTTACGTATTATTCGGCTTAATGGTTAAAAGTTGCCCGATAATTATGATCAAAAAAAAGATTGCCATGCAATAAATAAAATTAATACTTAATAGTAATTAATGAACGTTAGGAGTTGTAATATAAATATTTTTTCATTTTTAGTTTAGGTCCGAGTTTCAAAATTAAGTTTTTACCAGATGTCACATATTAGCAACCCGGCCCGACTTTATTCGGATTAAACAATTATCTGTTAGTAGATATGTATTACCTACGTTTAATCATAAAATATAATATATCTCAAGTTCGTTTGGAATAATGTACTTACCATTGAAATTTGACATTTCTGATTTTAAATGTACTTCTAATATCATTGTTGTGACAGTTGCAGTAAAAATGTAAAATGTACGACCGTTTGACCAATAACCATGTAAACTGGTACTGTTATATGTACATGGAGAAGATTTGTATCTTAATCAGTTTGTTGCAAGTTTGTTACGAGTTCTAGATGGCACTGCAGTATAAAATCTTTTATCCCATACCATTCAGTCGATCCTCATGAATATTAATATAAGTAGATATATTTATTATTCTGTTATTGACTTTGTTGTAATTCGCCAACATTTAGTTCTATACCATTTTAACCAATGGCCAGGAATAAGGTTTACATGTATAAATTTAAACTTTAACAACCATTAACTCTATCCGTTTTCTTGTTCACCGCTAGATCGAGTTATTAATCTCTAGTGCAAAGAGAACAACTTTTAATCTTGTTTTGTTAATATTCGAGTACAACTAAACGAAAATCGCACGCCTCATCTCTGTCACCAATATTTGAAGTATTGAAAATGATTTGCAAACCCGCTTCGCTAGTACCTAGTAATAATACTAGTATTCATAAGGGCAACGTAATCAGCACATACCTAATAATATTAATACCATCTAGCATTAAGTTGTAGCAACTAGTTTGGTCAACTTCTATCCATGGACACATCAACTGTCGCTATTTAGACAAAGGTAAACTGCACTTTACAAAGTACGGGTGCAGAGTCCAATAAAATTAAAGCCGATAAAATTTGAAAATTGCCTAGTCAGACACAATCTATGTTTCTACATCATCGAGCATAAAAAAATCGAATATTAATCGAATATTATGAAATGGCGGGAACACATCAAAATAGATTAAACCAATTTATCATAGCTGGATGAAATTGATAGTATATACAGTGTCCTGTATAAAAAATTACATTTTATGTATTTAAATGCACATAATCTTAATACATAATAATAATGAGTGGCCATTGGTGGCATTGGATATTACGAAATTAAATGAAATAAAAAAATCAATCATGACACAGTTGTCTGTCATACAATCAAAATTTGCACTTAGCACATACCTCGGAGTTGGGATAAGCATCAGGTCCTCCATTCTTGGCACATTTTTGTTTAAAGATTTCAGTGGACTTATTTTTTATCTCTTCAACCTGCTTCTCGTCAACCTTTCCTTGAAGTTCAGGAGGCAAGGATGAAATGGCGTTCGAAAGTGAAGGTTCTGTTTGGGCAACAGCATAACCTGTAATCAAATTATTAGTTTACCAGATTGGACCTTAGTTTAGTATCCATTTAATAGATTGTAGGACATATAATAAAATTCGAACTAACTGGTTTCTGTACATGAAGAAAAATGAGAAAAACTATATTTAGGAGCCTTTATTAGTGCAATAGACCCCACAACAATAGTTATTACAATTCTTGTCTGTTTGTCCATGCGTTTGTGCACACTGAACTGGGAAATAGATTAACTAATCCCATTATGGTTTTCACTAATGTCTTGCAGGAAGCTTCACTTAATATTTATTAATTATAGTTATAATATGTTAATTATAGTTGTAAATTAATATTTATATCTAATTCATAAAATGAGAAAAAACCCAATATTAAAACAATGCAGGTGCTCTTTCTAAGAATAAGGCATAGTTTTTCTGAAGCGAAGCGAATGCAATTTGTTAATAGGAAAATACAAGTAAGATGACAATAATGTAATCAGTCATTGTAACCTAAGGTGAGTGTCTAATATACAAAAATTACATTTTGATTGTCATATTAGATAATTGAAATTTTAATGGCTTTAGGTAAAAGACATTTTTCAAAACCAGCCTGATGTATATTTTACTATCTCAAAAATAAAAAAGCCAGGAAATTAGAGAGAAACATCTGAAGTTTAAAAAAATCTTGGTTAATATTTTTATCAACCTTCAATACACAAATAATTTGCAGGAAAGGCACATTCTAGATATTTCTAAAATTACCAGTAAGTCTTTCTTAGTCAAACCCTTGGGTATGCAAGTGCATGTCATTTGAATTATTCATTATTTTATCCACTGTGGGAAAGGAATGGAATACATACAAGAGTCTTTGTTCCTTTGTAAGACTAAGTACTTCAGCTCAAGTGGCACAGTACACTTGTTGTAATATAAAAGTAAACTTACCTAAAAGCATAAATTTTGGTAGATTTTAGGACAGCTTTATTAGAATAACCTAGTTATATAGGGACAGGTACTTTCATATTTTTGTCAAAATGAACACCTATTAACCACGCTACTTTTTTTAACACTAAGCCTACCAGAGCGATCAAATGACTATTTAGTGTTTATTGTTTATGCTAAATTCTGTATTAATTACAATCAACTGGAAAAGACTATAATGTTTATTTCAAAAGCGGTCATTTGACCGCCATCGGTAGAAATAAGTATATATAATATGTTGGTAGGTTTACTGTTAAATTATTTACAACCTATCACATTTTGTTTCTAGGTAGGCTCACTAAATTAACATATACACTACCGGTCAAAAGTTTGAGACCACTAATAAAAGATTTTTGTTATTAGTAAATATTCTTAAAATATTGGTGATAAAAATCTGCACACCTGCATATTCTATTGTTTTTAAAGATTGCCTAAAAGCTAATTATTTTGTATATAAGCCAAGGAAAGGGCCATAAATCAGCATTGTTTCCAAACTGCAATGTGAGCCGAAGAAGAGCTAGTCCGATAATCGATTGTAAAAATTTTATTACCTCATTACCGCAGCTGACACTTCGTTTTTTTTTACATCATCTTACAATGCGATTGTTCTATATTTTTAAAATATGTTTTTAAGTTTATTTTAACCCGATATTTTCATGGTTATCTACGAATATCCGCTGTTAGTCTGATTTTGTGATTCCTACAGTCAAGACGTCTCTAAAATGGGAAAAGTTTGCGAAATTAGTATCAAAACGCGATCTGCCATCGTTGTTCTCCATAATGAAGTCAAATCTGAACGTGAGATTGCATCTTAACTCAAGTTATCAAAGACTTGTGTTCATCGCACTATAGTGCGGTACAAACAAACTGGCAGTAATCAAGATCGTCCGCGCTCCGGGAGACTAAGAGCTACGACTTCTAGTGAAGACAAATTTATTGTGGTAACCAGCAAGCGAAACAGACGCCTAACAGCCCCAGAAATCCGCGTTGAAGTCAACAAATCTCGGGAAAAACCTGTGTCAGTGTCTACAGTGAAAAGACGATTGCGAGACGCCAAGTTGTATGGTCGCGTTGCTGTTCGAAAACCTCTTCTAAAACCGCAGAATAAGAAAAAACGGTTGCAGTGGGCCCTAGCCCATCGAGACTGGACCGAAGAAGATTTCAAAAAACTACTTTGGAGTGACGAATCTAAATTTGAAATATTTGGTTCAAAAAGAAGAATTTTCGTTCGACGTTCCGCCGAAGAAAAGATGATGCCACAGTGTGTAGTCCCGACTGTCAAGCATGGTGGCGGATCTGTTATGGTCTGGGGTTGTTTCTCAGGCTGTGGGACTGGAAATCTGGTCCAAATTAAAGGAATTATGAAAAGGGAGGAGTATAAAGTAATTTTGGAGAAAAATGCTATTCCCTCCGGACTAAAGTTAATTGGCAAAGGATTTATTTTCCAACAAGATAATGATCCAACGCATAGTTCAAAATTATGTAGGGGCTATTTAGACGAGAAACAGTCAGAAAAAGTGTTGGAAAACATGACATGGCCACCCCAAAGTCCCGATCTTAACCCCATAATAGAGCTTTTGTGGGAAGAACTTGACCGAAACGTTCGGGAACAATGTCCTTCTTAACAGCAGGCCATGTGGAATGCCTTAGAAGGCAGCTGGAAGAATATCTCGCAAGAGACAATAAATAAGTTAATTGCTCGCAGGCCAAGATTGGTAAAACAAATAATAAAATGCAAAGGAGGATATTTTGATGAAAAGTCTGTGTAAACTCTCTTGTTTGTATTTTCTTTAGTAATTTAGTATTATCTTTTGTATTTGTAATTTTTTGATTTTAAATATTGTGTATAACATGGAAATAAAAACTGTATTTCATAATGATTTAAATATGTTGACTTTTATTTGTTTTCTTAATTTTTTTATAGTGGTCTCAAACTTTTGACCGGTAGTGTATATTAACATTTATCTCTTTAAAGCCTGCATTCAACTGCAGTTGGTGAGCAATGTGTGAAAAGTCATCTCAAGATTAATATTTAATGATTTACATGGCTATGAGCCAACTACACAGTATGATGGTACTTGGTGCATGAATTTATTTTACTTGTTAGTTAGAGGCCTAGAAACACAGAATATCAGAGTGAAGAAATGCTTTTTGTAGTTCATTTCGTACATTTTCTTTTCAATTACAACTATCTATATATTTTGTTTAAGTTAAAATAAGTTAATATTTATTGTTAGGCTGTGGGTATCATATCCTATTTATGTAATTCTATATGCCACACTACAGTGAATACTAGAATTTGAGGTGTGTACATTTTGAATAACTTGTCAATCAAATAATTATTTTTCCAAAAAGGTTCCAGTTATTTTTAATTATAGTATTAAATTACTGGAATACAGTACTGGGTACAGTAATTAATATCCCATATCGAATATAAATATGAAAAATGCCATATTTATTGTAAAAACTTAAAAAAATCTGTACAGCTCTATTCGCTAGTGAACTAAGATATCGATTTAATTTTAATTTTCTTTTATTCTAGAATCTAAGACCTGTTGAAATTATTATTTATTCCATACGTCATAAAGCGAAATGTGTCATTGTTTTTTTTTCTAATCATTTATTACTATAACTAAGTTATAATTTACACTCAGGGTAAAAGGCAGGGCCATCTTGCTAATAAAATTTATTAACCAACAACTGCATATTTTGAATTATATTTCGGGAAGCGACTAATTGAACTCTATTCTCTATCTAACGATCCTTCTTATATTTCCTATCATATGTAATCAAATAACTAATGATTAAACTAATAATTAAACATAAAAATAGGTGAATTGTTAGTGTTACTTACCTATAATCACCACAAACACAAAATACTTCAAAACCATTTTTCTTCTTAAACTTAGTACCGTATTCTTTAAAAATAAAGCGGGTATATATTGATACAAGTAATTAAAAACGTTAACGGTGGAGATTATCTGACAATAATAATAATCATTAACGTTTAACACACATCTAACACGAGTAATAACAAAGCACAAACTGAGTTGAGACTTTCAGTATATCAAAATGTACTCTGTGGCTGAGACCGAATTTATTTAATGAGTCGACATACGAGTTAACGTCGCACAACCGGAATAGTTATTTCAACCGTCGATGCAATAACGAGAAGCAGCTATCTTTCACCTAACTACCTATTTAATAGTAAGTTGCGCCCCGTTCATCCCAACGGAATATGAGAGAGAATGAGACGAAATAGATTATCAACGTTTCATCTCATTCTCATTTACACAAGTTATTTTTGTCTTTAATCTTTATTTTCTCATTGTATTCGCAATAACTTACAAGGATTTTATATATAATTTTAATTTTCAATTTAGTCTTCTAGATTTCTTTTTAGTCGACGTCTGTGGTATAATGAATAACTCACTATCTATAACAATCTCTAGTGATCTATTCCTTTAATTTCTTCTAAACATTTTTTTATTCGATTAGGTGTCACTCACAGGATACAAATACAAGTGTAAGAATTTAAAATTCACATCAAAGGCATTCTTATGCGGAAAGGTTATTACAAAATTGATGATTACTTTCAGGATAGGACTGCTTGGACATGAGTTTAATATAAAGCCAGTTTATAGCCATAAGTGCGTTCTGTAACTGTGAGTAGGAAAAAAAACTCCACGGGAGTTTCTTGCCGATTCTTCCGTGACCACTCACCCTAGGGATTTGTTGAAACGATGGCGTAGTTTGACATTATAAAAGTGTTTGTAAAAACCAATTTCGAGTAAAATATTTCATTGTTTCATTTCATTTCAGTGATAAAATAAATATCTCTTGATAGTCACGAAACACGCATCAAGAATGTTAAAAATAAAAATTATATAGTATTAGGGACATCAGTGCAGTGTCCAATTTGTGACAACTCTCAAAGAAACTTGCTATTATAATCAAGTTTTTCAAGCGATAGATACTCAGTTTTGATGTGATATTCGATGAACTCATTATTACTCCCTCAAGAAGTCATTATAGATGGATGTAATAGGTTGGAAATGACGTAACGAATAACCGAGTTATCAAAGTTTTTTTTGATTTAACGATTAGCAGTTAGATAACTGTCATTAAACATATTAGAAGAAGTAACTACCACTAATATTAACATTTGTGTTGTGTTACCGATAAAAAATATCGATATCGGACTATATTATGGAATATATATATAGTTTATTTTAATTTATAATTATGATTTTACTTGTCAACATTTATCGTTTTAGTATATGTAGCACAGCAATAAATATAAAATTAATGGACCACTCAGTTGATATCGGTTTTGAAAATTTTACCTATATTTAAAGTAAATTACAGATAATTACAGTCATCAGTTTAAGACACTCTGTTTTTGCAGATTTTACAGTCTGCCATTTGTAAAACCTATTTTTAAGTCACACAGAAAAGGTTAACTAAATAAATATTAATTTAACTTGTACAAGTAGCGTGATATGTACAGGTACTTGATTTTAAAATTATACATCTTACAGGAGAGCCACAAGTTAGACAACTGCTATAATTCTTCTTCTATTACGGTAAACCTTAAAATAAATATTATGTTGTTAAGTGCCATTCATATTATTCTGCAGTTAGGGACCTTTTCGGGGTTCAGCTTGTACCGTTTAGACTATTTATAGTGAAGAAAATGCGTTTTGATTAAATCACGATTAATAATAAGTTCAGAAAAATTGCTGATTCTGAAACGTAATTTCGGTAAGTTGGAGTTATTTGTCAAAAATAAGCAAAATGTGTGTGAAATGGAACGCAAAAGTTTCTCATGACTCATTTTGTTGGCTTCTGTCAATGCTAAATGTCGATCTTGTGCTCGTTTGTCAATTCTGGTATGACACCAAGAGTGTGTCATATTTATTCATTGTGTTTTTATCACAGAGTACATTTGTATATACTGTTATTTTTTTACTAGTTTTTATTGTTTATTTACTGTGTCGGCTGATTGTTTATAAGAAAAACTAATAATTTGAATTTTGGTGTTCGTCATTTGCAATTGTATAAAAGGAAATAAAATAATTATGCAATGTATTGTTCCAACATGCTACAACGACGACGACAGCTGTATTTCTCAAGGCATCACCTTCCACATGTATTTAGTATTTTACTTACCGTATTTATTAACGTTGCTTTTTGTAGAACTGGAAAAATCTATCGTCTTGCCAAGTTACTCGCATCAAGCTGAGAGTTTACTATAATAATTAAATATTCATGTACACATTCAGTATAAAGTCAGCAACCTTGAGATTGTAGTTCTCTTTGTGACAATACTAAAACTTGCTTATAAGAGTACTCTTGTTTTGTAGATTCCCTACAGATTCAACACAATGTTTGGCTTGGCTCAAAGCGTTGAACATGGAAGACTTGAAGCCGCTTGAGAGTAGTGTGATTTGCTCCAACCATTTCATTAAGAATGATTTGTATATAGCCAGAAATGGGCAACGCATGGTCCACGCAAATGCTGTACCCATTGTTAATTTGCTGGTATGTTAGCTTTGTATAGTATTATAGGTTTATTGTGTAATACAAACATTTCATGTATCAGCCTCTAAAGGTAATATGAGTCCAGAAACGAGATATATGTTGTAACAATGAAGGGCATTTTACAAATTTATTAAAATTGTTTTCTTTAAACTAAGGATTCCCATACTATTTTGGGCAAGAGACACCTTTTCCAAAAGTGATTACTTTAGACCCCCATAGTCAAACTACTTTGAAAATCCACTACCATCCACTAAGTTATACAAGCCTTTAAAAAATCATGCAACATTAGTGGGGGTTGATTTTTAGACCTCATCAGCAACCAAAATCAGTTTTGTTTATGTCGGCGCTTACGAAAGCGATTACAACCACTATGGGAATCTCTGCTCTAAAATATGTTACATTCTTTTATTTTGATTTTATGTAAATAGCCAACAAACTAGCAAACGAGCCACCTGATGGTAACTGGTAAATATCGCCCATGAACATTAGTATCACTAAAAGTATCACTAATGATTTGTCTACCCAGAATTAAGAACAAAGAAAGTATTGGCATTTAACCCACCTGTTGGAATACGATAAGTTGTTAGGTGGCTGACTCAAGTTGGAGAATGGTAGCTAACTGGGCAGACTGCAGAGAAAGATACCAGTAATAATATTAATATATTAACAATAAAATTGATATTTTAATTCATAAAACCTTACTGCCAAGCAAGCCCGCTGCTGTTGTCTCTTACGACACCCTATTCTGCCACCTTGGGATTGGAGTGAATATTCTAGGCTGCCCCAATATGGCCAAAATACATATAACATACATACAAAATACATACTGAATATTTAACTTTACTTAATGTGAGTACATTAAGTATTAAATTATCATCACATATGTTTTAACATAAACAAATTATATACGTTGCCATTAAATAATAAAACTTATGTTTTTATTTTTATGCAGAATATACCCAATGATGATTTTTGCATGACACCCTGCGATGCGAAGGTAATATTTTTTATACTGTCTCATGATACCTTTTCCCTTCTTAGTTCAGTGTTTTAATAAAAATCCCACCTGATAGAAATTAAAAAGCCCCATTGGCTGGTCAAGAACATTAATTTTGATATAATCGCACCTTCAGAATTAATGTGACTTAACTCAAAATTCCTGAAATTCCAGATTTTACTATAAATTTACTTAAAAAAGCCTACTCTAAAACCCCATGGTGAAAAAGAGCCCAAATTATGAGTGAGAAAGGGCAAAAGAGAAAACCTCATACATCAGTCTCTTTAAATTCACTCAAGACCATACATTTTTGAAAACTTTTTTCGTCATATCCCATAAATTGCAATTTTTGAGTTAAGTCACTTTAATTCTAAAGGTGCGATATGCTGTTCATGGTGACTTGAAAGGCTGATTTTTATATGGATGTCACTTGCAGGATATGACTGGAAAGGCATAATTGCCTTAGCAATTGTTGTCATAAATAGCATATTTTATAGACACAGACACACCCATTGATAAATCTAGGAAATGTTGAATTTAATGTAAATTATTCATCATCATGATCCTCGGTGCTCTTAAGACTATGATTAGTTAAAAATTCATGGACATTCACGTGGTATCGTACATACAATGTCATGTCCACACAAATGGGACTAACTATTACTATTCTATCTGATGTTCAAAAGGGTTTTTGAATTTTCAACTCTCATGTAATTTCATGAATATTCAAAAACACAATTCAGTGTTATGTAATTTTATTTAAAGACTCACTACACTAATTACTGACCTAAAGATCACATTGCTTGTTGACTGCTCTTGTCATTGAGAATATTAAACGCGAAATTTAAATATGTGTGTTAATGCATTAAGCTTGAAATATTAGTGAAGATAATGCAATTAAAATGTTAATATATGCTTTTGTGTGTTCTTGCTAGGTGTGCAGAATATGTCTTGCTACAGATTGTAATCTTTATCAGATGACCATGTGTAATAAATTGCATCAGGCCTACGAAACTTTGACAGAATTATCGGTAAGATAATAAAAAATTACACTTTCGTTTCACGTTAATACTCTGAAAGGAGTGGACAGGCCACCAGAAGGTAAATGACCACTGTTGCCCAGCTACATTAGACTCCTAGCACTCCTGTGCTAAGATTCCGCGCATCGCAAAACTATCTAACGCCGTTGCGCGTACATGATTCTGTCAGTCATTTTGATTCTTACATAAACATGGAATTATGTAGGCGCAATGCAGTTGTATAATTAAAAAGTCAAATAATTTAGGACTACTACAAAATTAATGATTATCCACAAATATTGTGCCTGGTGTGGGAACAAACGTCTCTGACGCTCAATATGTAATTGTGACAGCATTAAACAAATAACTAAATCATTATATGAAAGGGGAAAAAGTTTAATTTAATTATTTATTACTTGTTGGTTGAATTGGTTAATGGCGTAATTATAGGACAAGTAAATGATTACGAAATTCTTGCTAATGAATAATAGTATGTCTGGTCATTGCCACTTCAGCCGGCTTCTTATGCAAAAGTATCGGTGCCCTTGTTCGTCTCCGAATTTTATCATTGCTGTGTCGATCACGTAGAAAAATATCTAGTAAGCTATCTCCCACCTACATTTCCAGCTATTAATATAAAAATGTTTTTTTTTTGTAGATAGATGTTGACGACAACTTACCTTCGTATTTATGTGCGGAGTGTGCGCAACGACTGCTGAACTGCATTCATTTCAGGACCAGAAGCTTGCGTGCCCACTTAATCCTACTGGAAACTATCAAGAAGCATGATCAGGTAATTTATTATTATTTTCTAGCAAACTACCCTCGCTTCGCTTCGGAATAACTACGTCTTACGCTAAGACTGTTAAAATCGTGTTCACTAAAACGTATGCTCAGAGTTCGAACATTTTCTCACTTTGTATTTTGTTACTACAACACATTATAATTAATTTCAAAAGCGTGTAACTTTGAAAAAAAAATTTTTCATGCGCGCTTTTTTAAAATATATGTCCTGAACAGACGATGAACCAATTCCGAGCCTATCGTAGTATCGTCTTCAGACGATTTGAAAATGTAACGTGAAAATTTATTCATTTCAGATAACCCTAGAAACATTAAAATCTACGTGTGGGAACCTAGATTTATTCAAATCCAATCTTAGCGTTAAACACAACCCAATAGATCACTTTGATTTAGAAATTGATCATATAAATAATGATAATATAGAGAACAAAGAAAAAGACGGACAAACTGATACAAACGACGCAATCAACTTAGAAGCTGATGTCTTGTGTAAAATTAAATTAGAGAATGATGAAACATCAAATCAGGGCAATAGAGATACTGCTGCAGAAAACATAGAAACAGGCGAAGAAGCTAATATAATTAATGCGATCAGTGTAGAATCTGATTTGAAGCATAGAATGATGTTGGAGAGTGATGGAATTTGTAACCATGACAATAGTCGGACAATTATGTTAAGATTTAATGAAGATAGTTTCAACAATGATTCAACCAGCAAAGAGACGATGTATAATGATACAGTTATAGGTATGTATTAATTATGATATAATTCTATAAGTTTTAAACGATTTGACTGATTTAGGTGATAAAATATTATGTGTATTTGTTGAAACAATTGTTAATAGCAAAACTTTGAAACAAAACAAATGAATAAATCTGGGCAGTCAGAGAGACAGTATTTTTATTTTTTTATTGTAGTAGCTGACATTCAGAATGGATGTATGATGGAAACTTCTATCGTTATCATTTTTGTTGGTCTGAAATGGTTTATTAAAAAGCAGTAACTATCTCCGAGCTATGATTTATTTGAACCACTTTTGACCAAGTATCTCTGTTTTGTGACGTAAGCAGTTAGTTCTATCCTTTTTACTTCATTCTACGTGCAATATTCTCTTGTGCGTTGCATTATCGGACTTTATGCCAAAGAAAACATCTTTCGTCTACGTAGTGAATAGTTTTAAGTTTACCCTTCATTTTGTATTTTAAGGCGAATGTTACTTCTTGGGAGACAAACTACTTGGATCCAGAGAACAAACAATTAACCATAATGAGAGAAAAATTAAACATGAGAAGTGTGTATCAAACCATTTAAGTACAGGTCGAAATGACAATTGCCTCAACAAATTACCTGATGCAAATCAACTCATACACAATAATTTATGCGAATTAAGTTCGTCTGAAGTTAAAAAATCTAAGTCGCTAAGTCATTTAAATACTCATGCCAAGAGCAACATATTTTTCTGTGATATATGTAATTATAAAACTAATGACATTCGACGCCTAAAAATTCATAAAAAATTGCATTCTGACAAAAAAAAATATTCATGTACCCTATGTGAAAAGATTTTTAACATAAAGGGAAACCTAAAGAGACATATGATAATACATTCTGGTGAGAAACCCTTTTCGTGTGATATTTGTAGCAAAACATTTAACCGCCAAGACCACTATAAAAATCATATGAAAATGCATTCTAACGAAAAACCATATTCATGTCACGTTTGTAAAAAAGTATTTAGTCGAAAAGATCATTATAAAACTCATTTGAAATCACATTCAAACAAGGAATTATGTTACGCATGTGATGTATGCAAAAAAATGTTTGGACGCAAATCTAATCTGCAGAATCATATGAATTTACATTCCGGTGAAAAACCATATTCATGTAAAGTGTGTAAAAAAACATTCCGTAGAAGCAACAATCTACGAAAGCATTCTAAACTACATGGTAAGAAGCCATATTCGTGTGATATGTGCTGGAAATGTTTTAGTCGAAAGTCTGAACTAAGAATTCACATACAGTTACACTCAGTTGCGAGACCGTACACATGTAATGAATGTAAAAAGGTATTTACCACCAAGAATGGTCTTAGAATACATTTGAGAAAGTATTGTGTAGAGTAAGATGCTACTGCGTTATCGCTACCAGTGTAAAAAATACTACGTTTAGTAAAATATAATTAAAAATTTTATTTGTATGCTTATTTCGTATGGAATGTACCCATATAATATAACAAGTTATTTACAGATATTGTGTTTTAATTAGTCTGTAATCCTCTCCAATGATCCTGAAATTACCGAACTATTAATAGAATAGGAAACCTTAGTAGATATTCTTCTACACGTATAGCTACGTATATAATGCTCCTGGTTCTGATAAATATTTGAACTTTAAAACTTTAAATGCTCGGTGGCTAGCAACGGAATCGAAAAGGAGTGAGAATGCTCAGACAGTAATTCATTGATTGATGTAGAACCTAATATAGCGAAGTACCGCAAACGATGACGGAAGTAAATCTTACATGGTCTAGAGTGGATGAAATGGGCAGGGTTATCGCGTCATATTATAATAAAATAAATAATTTCTAGTGTTGGAGCTCCATCCATATTTGAGGTCTATCCAACAAGCCCTGGTCGTGGTGCACCATGCTGAAGAATATACAGCTATGACGAACAGTTCCTCATGTTAAGACTTCCCTGAGATCTGTACCACCGAATTTAATGCCAACGGTATTTATTCTACACGCCTGACTAGCTACTACTCTCCTAAAACGTTTCATAGGTGTGTCGGAAATAGTGATAATGCGGCTCCCACCAATTCGCTTTCGGTTGGCAATGCGTCAATGATGTCCATGGGCGATGATGACCTCTTGGCTAAGGTGGCTCGTTAGCTCATTCGTCGTCATTTTACAATGCGCTTACGATCAATGCGCCTTCTAAATTACCTAATAAGAGTATTATAAAACACATTTATTGGTAAAAGGTCCCTGACGCTTATATCGGTAACATTGGTTTGGCGTCCGCTATTTGTCTGTGCTTCAGAATTATGACGATATCTAAAGCACAGAGTACATTTTGATATACTGGTTAAAGAAAATACGACTTACAAATGTTTTATACGAAATACGTCCGCATCACAGATTACATAAGAGAAGAGAAACTACCTACACAGACTAACTGTTACGGGGAGGGAATATCTACTACATATGCATTTAATTGGGCTATTTATGTCAATATTTTTCAAACACATCTTTCATCTACACCATTCATGGAGGTGTTATCTGCTTGCCAGGAAATATACAATCGGTGGATAAATCGTTAATAAATATACGATACAGCCACTATAAATCATTTAATAAAAAATACCATTTTCAATAAATGGTCGCTCATTTTATGAAACAAATTCTACAGTCGTTTATATATTTCCTTAAGGCGTCCTGTCAACGTAGTAAAATCCAACATTCTGTAAATCTAATTTTTAATGTTCTAAATGTTTGTAATGGTCGAATAATGGTATAGATAAAAATATTATTTAGTTTGACATATACGAAAAATATTTTTTCTTTTACAGAAATTGACAAGTTCTTTATAAATTATAGAATGTTTTAAATTTTAAGAATTATTACATTTTTGGTTTAAAATTATTTGTAATCATTTAGTATGGATATAAAAAACTAAAGAACAAAAGGGTTTCGTTCTAAAACTCGATAAAAGCCTTTAAAACTATGTTTACGCGAGTTAGTAAAGAAACTGTTATCCAGTGTTATCGCGCTAATGAATTATTATCATATGAAATATTTCCAAAACAAAAAAAGACAAAGAAAATTCAAAAAGATGTACTACAGAAAACTGCAAGTATATCACCTGCGGTGCATGATATAGCATCAGTGTATACAAATCCAATAGTTCCATTAGAAAATAAAACTGTTCCTGATCATAACAAGAAAAAGAAAAAAGTAATGTTTAATATTTGTGAATGTTATGATAGTGAAGCAGATCAAGATCATAAACCAGAAACTTGGGATTCAATAACGAACTTTTATGGAAATGCGGATACTACGGAGGTATGGGCGAATTCAGAAAACCACAAATCAAAATTTCAACAAGCGCATTATAAGAGAAAACATTCTGTTGTAGAAACAAATGGCAAACTTAAGGATAACACAAACCATAATAAAAAGCAGAAACGGAGATCTAAAACACATAAAAAACGTGGTAATCATTTTAAAACCCAGATTATATCAAATGATATTAAACGAACAATTTATCCAATATCAGAAAATCCCAGTCCTCCTAATACATCTATAATCAGTCTGTTTAGAAAAAAAAATGCACAGCTCGCAGAAGATAAATCTAAATATGAAAAAAGATCAACATCTAAAACTGCTAATCCAGAAGACTTTACATTATTAAGAAAGAAATGTCCTGATGACGTATGTGCAGAAGAAGCTACGACAAATAAAAGTTGCAAATGCAAATGCAAGTGTAATATAAAAACACATTTTATTACGAAAGAATTATCACGAAATTTGTTAAGCATAAATAGTATGGTAAAAATAAAGGATAAGATTTTATGTACCTGCCATAAATATTCGCAAAAAGTTATAAATATGAAGCCGAACAATAAAGATGTAGTAAATAACGACCAAATATCCAAAAAGAATAACTTAACGAAACAACCGAAGAAGATAAATGATATCATTATTAAAAAAGAACACGAATGTGAACAAACTGGAGAACCGTTTTTTGAAATTCAAGTCAATCCACAAGATATGTGTGTATTAAATCCTACAGAAATCAAAGAAAATGTAATAAAATATGGAAGACCTGAAAAAAATGAACCTAAATGTATATGTCCTTCAAGAGGTACACTTAGATCTGGTGAAGTATGTAAAGCCGGAGTATGTAAAAAGGCGTATAAAAATAAACAAGTAAATTTTAATTGTTGGTGCCAAAAAAAAATTGCAGAATGTGGTGATACCACTTGTGACATTACAAATATAGAAAAACCACAAAAGAATCAGAATAATGGATACATAAGAAACCAAAGATTTAACAAGCCATTACTAGAGGTGCAGTTAGATATGGACAAAATGTGTGTGGTAAATCCTAAAGAAATTGAAGAAAAAATTATTAATAACATATCTGTTGATGACATATGTTCCTCCGGAGTTTGCAGAGAAGCTGCCTTAATACAAAAAGCACCATATGTCTGCAAATGCATCAGAAAAAAAATTTATTCTGATATAACTGAATGCACAGAGGATACTTGCATGGATACTACTGCAAAAAAAAAATCAAAATTCAGTTTACTCTGTACTCGTATATGTAGCAAATCAGATAACTGGTCGAGTCGAAAAAGAAATAATCAAAGAAAAAGCAAGAGGCGTTCATTTTACGAAATAGGTTCCAATAAACTACGCAATGGAAAAATAACTACTGAGACTGAACATTTGCGCAAAGGTAATGGTTGTACTTATTCGAACAATGTTGATACCCAATGTTAAGACCGATAAATGTAGGAACCAACTAAAATCAGGGTCAATGAGCCCGACAAGGGAAATATGTAGCAGTATATATATTTTATTTGCATTATGTAAATTATTCTCTTTATTGTCAATATCTGTTAAGAGTACAGTCCTGTCGTGATAAGGTTTATTGTTATCGTTGCGGAAAGTGTCTTTGAATTGAATACTGGATACGAAAAATTGAAAGATCGATGAGGGAAGGTTTAGAGAATACAGCGGATGAGGCTATCTTCAACTGCAGCAGCAACAATTTCGCAGACGTCCTTTATTGAGAACGTGACTAGGTTTTTTTATTTTTACGAAGTTCAGTTCGCTTGTTTGTCTCATTATTAACATTCTTGACAGTTATGTTCAGCAATAACCATCTACGAGATAAAGTGCTAGATGGCTGGAAGAATGAATATATTACTCCAGAATTAAACCATCAAAATTTAAACCATAATTATTTGGCTAATCGTTTCTCTTAGATAATTTTTGTATATAAAAAAGTGGTTGGGCAGTATTCATATACATAAATTGTTTATTTTGTTACAGACAAGGTTGAAAAACGGCACGACAGCGAACCAAAAATAAACATAGCACAAAATAGCGATACAAACAAACTCAAGATCAATCAAGAAAGAAAATCAAAGTTAAATGTAACGCAAAAAAATGTTGCAGATAAACTTAAAACTAGACAAGAAAATATGCCTGATTTAAATATAACACAAAATTATATAAATAAATCCAGCCAAAAAAATAATTTAAATAGACATAATTTTATCACGTCACCACCAAGACTAGGGGAATTAAAATTATATAATCCCACTAACATAAAACATCCTGAAATTTCAAAAGATTTCACTTATAAAACAAATGATGTAATTTGTGCCTGCGCACATAGATGTGAGTGTGGGATAGATAGAGTCGATGATATTAAACATAAGTTAAACAACAGGAGACACAAAGAAAGACTACAGAAAAATAAATTAAGAAGAAAAATGCGAAATAAAAGAAAGTATGACCGTGATTTTCAAAAAGATCAGAAACAAAGAGCAAAGTTAGATAAGAAAGGCGAGAGAAAGGCCGCAAAAGAAAGAATGAGAGAAATTAAAATGATGCAGAAGAAGATGAAGGAAGAACCATTAGATACAAATGTTTGTACAGCATTCTTACTTGGAATACTTAAAATAGGGCTTAGGACATTAATTTTCATATTTACTCTGATATTCACTGTTATCAGGAAACCAAAGAAAGCTTACTGGTATGTTAGGGATAGAATTAGAGATCCAGAAGGTACATGTAACAAACTAAGAAAATGGTTCCGTGACGCAATTATGATCAAGAAGTTAGAAATAACAGAAACCGTAAGAGGATCAGACACTCTAACAATACTCGCTGATCACTTTTTAGATACTCCATTTTATCAGACTTTTGCCAATAAAGGTAGAACAAAAAAAGACCAAATGGAATTTGAAGAAAAGAGTAAAGCTCGGAAGAGAAGAATAAGGAAACGAGAACAGCAAGCTATTCATAGTTGTCGGCACATGCTCTTGACAACCCTTCGACATACACCGTGTTTGTGGGTCTATCATATTTGCCCTAATTTCTACCCTCAATGTTTAAGCTTATTATCATTCATGCGGAGTTTTAGTCGTATAATATTGTTTTTAATTGCATTTGCATGTTGGACACCTTGTATAATTTCATTTGAACTATGTCGTGCTTTTTTGTGCTGTTTCATGTGTACAGGCTAATTATTAAGTTATCAATTAGTGTTTGTGATATTAAATATAGAAATAATATAATTATTTATTAATTTAATTATTTACCTTTATTGATCAAAACAAGATATGTCATGGTACAAATAGTGAGTTTAATTCTTAATGCATTATATACCAGTTAACCATTGGACTAAGCAGACAAGCCCGAAGAACGGTTTATAAAGTTTAACATGCATACAAATACGTACATACAATAATATATATATACATACACACATTTATAGAAAACATTATTCTTCATTATTATTTTTTAATTTTTGTGATTTATTTCTTCAGTATACATATTAGTTTATATTGCATTTCTCACTCTTATTAATGAAAGAACTTTTCTCTGTTTTGTAAATATTAATTTTTATTACCAGCAATTTTAATGCTTTTTTAGTTTTAGTAATTTTAATGTTTTTCGGCA
The DNA here is from genome assembly GCA_003671415.1 of Megathymus violae. Taxonomy (NCBI): domain Eukaryota; kingdom Metazoa; phylum Arthropoda; class Insecta; order Lepidoptera; family Hesperiidae; genus Megathymus; species Megathymus violae. Next base: position 3,344,975 of record PDGT01000015.1, on the reverse strand, counting down.
TACCGGTTATTAAGCGAATAGTCAATCAAAGTCATGTTTTGTCCTGGCCATTAAATGTAAGTAAGTATACTTAATACAAAATATTTCATCAATTACAAACAAATAACAAACAAACAAATTCTATTCCTACCAATATATAGCGCGCAATATTTTTGTCTTTTATATAGTTTCTCTGACAGACTTTTAAAGGCGTATTGAAGATACAATTACATTATTATATAACTACAAAAATCTATAGTATTTAAACTAAATGTCAAAAAAATAAACATTGATATTTTTAATGAGAAGAGGACGGCTTTTTCTCGACATGCTTCTAAGGTGAGGTAAATGTTGCATTTATGTTTATTTAAACGTCAAACACGCATGGAAATAAACAACTCTGTAGCCAAACCCACGTACGTTAACAACATTAAATATAGCAATCTAAGTTTTGTTTTCGAAAGATTTGCAGAGAAGTTTCTTTCGCCTTTTCTTTTCCTCAATGATAAATATGATAATTTTTCCGGAACGATAAGTAAAATCAATAAATTACGTGCAATATATCAGTGATACATATGAAACCAAGAATTAGATTAATCAAAAAGACTTTAGGTGAATTGTATTTCGGTTTAACGTTAGACTAGTAAATGCCCTCCCTTCGCTCCGGAAAAACAACCTTCCGGTTAAAGATAGCATCTGCATTTTTCTGGGTTTTTCTCATTCTATGAATAAGAAATACATAAATATATTAATTTATAACTTTTTTTTTTATTTATGGACGGACTCCAATGAAACAAACTTAAAGAATTAAGTGACGCTGATTGCAATACATTAGCGAAAACCAGAACAAAATCGGTTAAGCCGTTTCTGAGATTAGCAGGAATAAACACACAGACAAAAATTCTAACTATTATTTTGGGTTCTATTGCGTTAATAAAAGCCCCTAATAATATTTTTTCCCTTATATCGTTCATGTACATAATTCGATCAGTTTGAAAAATTCTTTTACCTTTGAGACGTACAATATTCCGGCTAGATATAGACTATATAATATATATAAACTGTATAATGTAAAAAAATAATAGTTTAAAAAAACTAAAAAAACACGCTTTTATTGCTAATTGAACTAAAAAGTAGAAAATAATTTTTAATTACAAAGAGTCTTTATTACAGTAGTAGAAGGTCGGACAATCAATCATAATTAATTACCTCAAATAAACATTATAATAAAATTTAAGTTATTAACAAAATAATTCAAATGAAAGTAAAAAGCGTGGGATGCATTTTACTTAATTTTTATAACGTTTCTCTCATAGATAGTTGCCAATAGAATGATTGTGTCATATTTAATATATCGAGCACCCCACGCTTTTTACTTTGATTTGAATTATTTTGTTAATAACTTAAATTTTATTATAATGTTTATTTGAGGTAATTAATTATGATTGATTGTCCGACCTTCTACTACTGTAATAAAGACTCTTTGTAATTAAAAATTATTTTCTACTTTTTAGTTCAATTAGCAATAAAAGCGTGTTTTTTTATTTTTTTTAAACTATTATTTATTTTCCAGTTTTTAGTTCAATTAGCAATAAAAGCGTGTTTTTTTAGTTTTTTTAAACTATTATTTATTTTAATTCATTTTCGTTGAATGTACTTTTATCAATAAAATTATTAATTAAAAGATTTTGATCACGATAAATATCTTATTTACTTGTCGAATTTTGTTCTGTAAAATAATTTAAAAATTTATGTTCTGATTATTTTATTGTAATTAATAAGAAGCTTTTATAAATCACGGTTATTATATAACATCTTATATGAATATTAAATAGAGTAACTTGCGTTTATGAGACTTATTAGTACCCACGCATGTGTAAGGAATAAACAAGGTTAGAATGCAACTATCCTAAAGACATTTTGGTCCCCGTTGAGCAATACCGCGTCTCCGAGCAAGTTCGAAAGAGTAAGTCGTAGACTCCAGAAATCAGTAAGAGTAACTCTGACTGGAAGTGCAGGCATGTGCAGATCGCGCGCTAGCTCTATCTTTCTCACTCTCCTACAGAGGATCTAAAAAAGAATTTATGAATCCTGGCCGTCCTAATAAGGATAATGGGAAACTGTTATCAAATTATTGCATTGTCATCGGCCCTTGATATGTGTGCAAAGTTTCAAGTTGATCAGACTTTTAGAAACCAGTGAAAATTAAGCTCAAAGATTCCGTTACATACATACACAGATACAACCCGAGCTAATAAAAGCGTGTTAAATATTGAATTGCTGAACCCGAACGAAGAATAGACGGGCCGCTAGTAAATAAAAAAATTAAACTCCACAATTAGTTATAATTTTTATTACATTTAAACACGACAATAAATTTCAAGAAGAACGTTTATATTATAGAAAATTATTTTGGTGCTCTTATATCATCGAAAATTTTGTGATGTGATGATGTGTGTGCAGCTGTGCAAAAGCGAGATGTCCACGTTTACAGCTTGTAGGCCTGACGCATCATGAGGTCGAAGTAGCAATCATTATCGATGGAGACGCTGATGCCGCTGTAGTAATTCATAAACTCTTCGAAAGTTACCTGTAACCGATTGCATATGCTTAACTTAAATTGAATAAATACACAATTTCTCTAAACACAGCCGTAACATTCAGCGCTTGCTTAACGAAAATCTAGCAGTCAACATCTAGATTCAAGTTTCGAATCGAAACATAAAAAGACCTTCGATTTACCTTCCCGTCCACGGATCCTTCGGTTTCAAAATTGCCGAGAAACTTCGTCAATATAATTTCGGCTGTTTCTTCGCCACTCATGTATCTGAAAATATAATTTAATAATAATTAATAACATGATGAAGACTATACATATGATATAGAATAAAAGTGTTACCCTGCTCGTGCACGACCCTGACGATCAATGTCCGAAGTAAACAAAGTTAGACCTATTACGCAGAGGTCACTGGGCTAAGGGCTACCGAGTAACCTCGACGGTACTTTTACATATCAAAAAGGTAATTTACCTGCTTCACAATCTATCACCCTCACTTTAAAATCAGCCGAGACATTTGTGAAATATTTCGACTGAGTGTTGGGCATAAAGAGAAGTATGTAAAAAAGAAAGAAAATGAGAACTGCATTAACTGCGACATTAAAATACATACATCAATATAATACAACAATAGAAAAAGTGCAAACATAGCAAAAAATAAATAAAAACTTGAAAAAAAAAAAATTTGTCGCTGCAACAAAGAATCGAAATGGATCGAGCTCAGCGATTGTTGTGACATTACGGTGTTGATTTTTAGTTAGACCCTACCGGGTATATCGAAGCATCGTTTTATGAATCACTTATGAAATAATAATAAAACATGTAGATTTTTTGTTTAAAAACGTCATGAAACTATGGGAAGTGATGATCTTTTATACGGCCGACGAACTAGTGTGCTGGCACTTAACATTTTTTTTTTCTATCACAAATAAAACACCTTTAAAGATCATCCCTAAGGTATGTACTACTCACCGTGGATGTGCAGTGACGGAGTACACTCCTTTAATGTCTTCGATTGAGATCACACCATCGCCCGTTTTGTCTAGTTTCTTGAATGCTTGCTCAACTATGGCCTTTCGGGATTCGGACATGTTGGGCTGAAACATATTATACTATCAATAAATAAACTCTATGTATAGATTTGATTGTACACAATAAATCCCCCATCGCCGTTGCTTCATCACACGGTCTTTAAGTCTTGAACAACCCGTATGTACGGACGCAGTTTGCGTCGTCATTCGTGCGTCGTTCGTCTCCATGCGCACATCAACGGACTGAAACGGCTTCCCACCTAACGTGACGTGGGAATCTTCAACAGATGAGTGAATAGGCTTTTGTAACTTTGTGCGTTTAACATCTCACACTTCATCACCACTTACCATTAAGTGAGATAGATTTTATCTAAAAATATTGTTTAATACTATCTAGGCACAAAAAATCTATTTATAATTACATCCCTACTCACACTTATACTTAACATGTAACTCATTCACTTGACAATAAATTACCCGATAACCTAAGGGTAAAGTTAGAAAACACCGGCGGTTGCTTAGAAGCTACATTTTCCGCCACTATACCGATGCGATATCGTGTTGGAAGGCATTGTTGCCGAAAGAAATTCCAAACGTCCAGACATTGCTTTAATTCGACAATATTAGAACATCATGATCATCGAACAATATTTCTCGATACATTTTCATTACGTATCCAGAGAACATTTCGGACTTAAAGGGTATTATAATGTATATGCTCATACTGGTGGATCTGTTGCACCGTCTAGATATCTCAGCGTCTTTTCACGCTTCCCGCATACGTTAAATAAGTTGAAAATCACTTACACGTAATTGCTTCAGAAATTCATCCAGGCTAATTGAACCACTTTTGTCCGTATCGAATTTGTTAAACAACTCTTCAGCATCCTGCAATGTAAATAAAAATATATATAATTTAAAAACAGACTATGAAAAACACGCCACTGTTGTTATATAAACAAAATAATTAATTTTCAATTTGAATAGTTCATTGCGACATCTGTTTTGGAGCATATCATTATTTTCATTATATATACAGGAACTTCAACTTCAGCGGTATCAATTCAATGGGCACTTCAACGGTCGTTTTAGGTTGCCCTTGTAACCCATGGATTTTTTAAGTCGACAAGCCGACAGACCTGTAACATTTAAGATTAATCGACCCATTGCCGGCCAAAAAGGGTGTTTTATAACTGGCTATCGGGTCGCCGCATTCCAGAGATGGTCCTCAGAGTGTTGGTTGAGAACTCCCTTCACGGGGGTCTATAATTAGTCCCAAACAGGACTAATGTCACGATTTTATTGTTGCTTTAGGGAAGTAATATTGATGGTCTTTTTATTGTAATCGACAACCGTTCTGCATAAAGAGCAACACGAACGTTCAAACAGAATAGTTAAACGGTAGATAGATAGCAAATGCTGGTTATGCAAGGTTGAATACTTACCTCCTTGCTGAGCTCCAGGCCAGACTCCTTGATACCATTGTAAAACTCTTCTTTATTCAATTGTTTGCTACCATCGTCGTCCATCCTCCGAAAGATTCTAGATGAACAAAAATATTAAGTCTTTATTCGCGTGATCATAATTTCCTTAAATTCCCTATAAAAGCTGTTGTGTATCATACATTTAAATAGGAGCACATCCCAAGAAGCGGCGAGTTTATATTTATATATGTATATACGATCGAAACTGACCTGCTTACGCCCAAGATGCCACAAGCTCCTCGTGACAAACAAAGCAGCCTCAACTTCTCGAGCGGATCTGTAGTGTTGGAGAGTGCCCGTTGACTCTTCTGTATCAACTCCTCTTCCTGCCGCGAGGACGCTGATTGTGGACGGTGCCATGCTACTGCAAGAGGAAGAGACATACTGATAGTATCCAGTTGTTTTGGGGTGTCAACAAACCTATCCTTGAATTCACATCAACTCGGACAGTCGACTAACAACCGAGAATAACGATTACTGTTTAGCCAGCAACAAGTCGGTAACACTGGTATTACACATGTATTTAGTCAATGGTGACTCCTGGTCAACTATTGACACGAGCGCTTTATGCTACATATATATATATGTATGTCGTATCCGGTTCTTTTAAATTGAAGCGGAAGGCGCGTCGAATGGTGCTAACTTCACTTCGCCGTGTCTAGGCAGAGTCCTGAAGTCAGCTGACGGTGGTGGGGCACTTTGCTTTTTCTTCTTCGTTCACGTCACTGAAGGCGACATCACGGAACTGTCACTCCGTTTTCATAATTTTCTTTAAACTATTTTACCGTTAAAATAATTATATCAAGTAATTGAAAACACGTGAAATGTTATTTTGCACGGTACCCACCACATTCGCCCACACCACGTCTGGAGAAAATGACGCCAGGGATAATCCAATACCGACACATATATATATATATGTATATATACTGCATGTATTATAATAGTTTATTAAGTATTTAATAAAGAAAACTGTTACAAATTACCATATCAACCTTCAAAACAAAACGAAGGGTAGCAAGTGCCTACTAGAAAATAGGTGTTTAATTTTTTCCACGCGAGCGTCAGCAAAGCACGCAAGCATTTCCCCCGATAAAGTTCAAACAATCGACTGACCCGCTTCAGCACACCAATTACTTAGGCACTTAATAAGATAATTTTGAAATACATCTACTAGTGCGAATGGACATTTATATGTGAAGAATGCATCGTTAAATAAAATTAATTTGAAATAAAAACTGTACATATACCACTCAGCCTGCTTGGTGGTAGGGCTTCGCGTAAGGATTATATTATCAGTATTATTATTAAGTCATTAATATTATTACTGGTATTATTATCTTTCCGTAAAGCCTGGCTGGCTAGCTACCACCCTCCTGCTTGAGTCAGCCGCCAAACGACTCGTCATGTTCCCGCTGGGGGCTTGAGAGCCAGTTCGTTCTTTCTTTCTTTTTTACCTTCTTCTAATTTCCTGGCCGACAACGCATCAGTGATACCATTGGTCTTGCTGATGTCCATGGGCGACGATGACCACTTACCATCAGGTGGGTCGTCTGCTCGTTTGTCGGCTATTAACATAAAAAAAACTCATCACGTCAAAATATAATTTTTTAATTTTGGTCAGTCCTGACCAATTTGCACGCGACGTATGACGCTGAAACCACTGCACACATTTAAATAACTGGCATATATGTAGTGACTGATGTTATGTTTGAGTCTTAAAGGATCACAGTTACATGTCCTTTCGGTTGTTACACAGCAGCCTCAAGCCTCGGTTGTTGCTAGTTAATTAAGATGTTCTAATCACATTATATTACGTAAAGCAACAAGTGCTGGAGTGCAAGTTAGATTTTAAAAAAATTGTGACGATAAAAAACATCAAATCAAAGTTTCTGTTATGTTTAGATTATTTAATCACAGACGCAGTACATATAGGCAGTATGCGTAGTACGCAGTATATACATATAGTACAACTTACTTAGCTGGAAAACAGATGTCAAAACCTAAGTGTTTATATTGAAATCCGTCATAAGTAATTCCGCAAGATGAAAATCCATTTTATATCGTACTAGAGCAAAAACAGTAATTATAGCGGTTTTACTGTGTAGCAGGCATGTTATGGAGCCCCGAAACCGTAACCAAAACTATCGGATATCTGAAATAAAAATATATCCGAAACTGTAACCGAATCCGATAATACAGTTTCGGATGATTTCGGATAGTGGCAGAGTTTAAATAAAACACGGTATGATTGGTTTATGCTGACCGAGCAGATACCTTAGCCGCATCATTCTCATTTTAGACAGTTTTTATTATTTCTTTTTTTTTTCTCTATGTTTATAAAGAAATAATTACAATAATAACCATCGAACATCCAACGTCATTAGGAACAGTATCTTCGCACGTGGCTTGAAAGCCGCCCTTCTAACCTGAATTACAATAACAGCAATCGATACCAAACAAAACATACAGCTTAATAATTCAGCATAAAGAAACATTGTACTTTAGGTTAATACATATTTAGGTCTACATCTACTGATAAATATTATGAAACGTTACAGTTATGATATTCCATAATTAATTAAGTTTAATTTTATAAATAACGGAATCTTATTCTAAGAGATCTAAGTTATATTACGTTCCATTACCCAGCGTGAAAATTTTTATTTCGTGTGTTTACATACAGAAACTTTTTAATAACATAACGAGGTTTTTTGGTCGCTTTGCTAGTTATCCTGTTAATATATTTGTAAACTAAACATACAAAATGGACGCCTAACACTTCGAGATTTTAAATAATTTAATTAATTTTATACTTTGGTAAACTACCAATGCTCATAAAGTAATGTCAACTCGTGAAAATGATACAAAAGTATAACTTTATTTAATACTCACTATTTGACGTGGTCTTTGGTTTGCCGAGATACATTTTTAGAAAATCATTTGTCAATATTAATCACGACAGCATTCTTATGTCACGAAAGCATTCACGTTTTCAATAATTTCAACTTTATATTAAATTAAAAACACATAAATATTCATTGCTCGAAGTATACAGCAACACTGAGCGACTGAGCTACTGAACTGAAGCACGACACGAACAATCCAACCCATGTCGCAGTGAATGTTAGGGAGTTACGTAGTTTGATCAAACCAAAACGGAATGTACAGGTTAGTCTTATGATGAAACCAGTATTAAAGTACAATGCTAAATATACTGAATCCTAGGAATGTTAAGTAAACATGCAAATAAAACGAAAATAAACTCTTAGGATAATATATTTTTATTATAATTACACATTATTTCCTATAAACTTAAGTATTACTTTATGTCATCAGTGATTCCACTGCTGAGAAAGCATAAAATAAACGGCAATTACGTGAGTATGACTACGGCTCTTTGTGATTATATTCAGAATATAGTAATATGAAAGCGAAATTATTTTAATTCTACTTAACCGTGCAGGAATAACATGCTTCGTACCTAACTTGCCTTATTGTCTTTCGACTGGATCATTAATAGCTTGGTTTTTTTAGTTTCCATAGATAATTTATTCTAGTTTACCGCCAATCATATTGAAATTTATTCATTTATTGTGGCAATTGCGAAATTATTATTTCAGTGGCTATATAGTTTAAAATTCATGGCGGTAGGTAATTTTTTTCAATATTTCTTTACAGAATAGGTCTATAATAAGTTGAACTTTTCAAATAATCTACCGATAAGTATAGAAACTCCCCCAGTCGTTGACCTACTCTCTGCTAGTGACTAACATTCCAGAACGAATAATTCCAAAAGAAATTTTATTAGTTTCATATTGAAGTAAATATTAGGTAATTCTGTGAAATATAATATTTTGATATTGGTTTTTAATTTTGATACCTACATTATACATAATCTATAGATATAAATACTTTTTATTGACCTCAAGACGTGGCTAAATTAAAATTAAAATTGCTAAAACTAAAATTGCTAAAAAGTGGCTAAAATTAAAAACAAGATTGTGCCTAATTTCTCGGTAGAAGAGTACAAAAATTTTATTGTAAAAGGGAAAAATATTTATTAAATATAGTACAATTAATTTTTATGCATAACTTCAAGAGTCCATAAAGTTTTTTTAATTGTTGTGGCATTAGTGTAGTAAGATGATATAAATGTGATTTGAACATAAAACTTTAAATTGTCAACTATAATAATACTACAATAACTGTAATAATAATAGTCATTGATTGTCAGCGTTGTTGAAGTGTGTTCACTATGTAATTTTTTAATGTTGAAAAATAGTATTTGGTTTAAATATCATTGATTGAAAACGTTACCAAAAAACGGTGTGATTTAAATTTCGCTACTACTTAGCTCGCTACTCGATGAATCACGCACACACATACATAGTCAATACTTTAATATAGCGTCGAAATGAATTTGACATTTTCGATTTAATTTTTAATGTATTTGATAACCTATTCGACTTTATTATTTACAGTAAATTAATTAAGTACTTTTTGTTACTTGCTTATATTGTCCCTTTTTCTTTTAATTTAAAATGTTTGTTAATTATAAAACAGCATGTTTCAAAATTTTTTTCGTATAGTACTGGTGTAAAATTCAATGCGTCTTGCGGTAGAACTAAGCCAATTCTGATAATTTTGCAATCAACAACAAAAAGTTCGTTGAAGTTCAATGAAATCAATAACTATATAATACGAACTTAAAATGAAACACCTGGTACTATGCGAATAAGCGCGTGTTAACGTCGGCCATAAAATCATTCATCATTTTATAGAATTAGTATTCCCATTTATTATACAGTCCTACTCTTAGTTTCAAATGATCTAGTTGTAAAGATAAAAAAATCAAACATTGCTATGTTCGAAATACTGAGGTCCAATTTATTTTTTCGAGTTATGAAGTGAAAATATGCACCGAAATGACTTGTAAAGACTCACGGATTATTTCGACTTACTCATATAGGTTTAGATTTAGATGAATACGGGTTTTAGGCGTTAGGGTTTAAGGAAAGAAATATTTTTTTTTCTTTTTTCGGAGGTTTCGACTTATCGAGGATCGACTTAGAGGTTTTACTGTAATATATATTGCTTATATATTGATGGGAATCAAAATCCTTCAAAATCATTTGAAATGATATTGATTATTGTTTGCTCCTGACTTATCCGTGAATTCATCGAGTCATTGGAATCTTATAAAACATGGTAGTGTTGGACTAGAAGTTCGTTTTGAATCGGCGAGAGCAGACTTTGAAAAGATGTTGACTGAGAACTCAAACTATTAACTGCATTGTTTATGTAGAATTTGATAATGTAATATAAATCTATAGATATCGTGATATATCAGTTGGTTATAGTAGCCAAGATGTTTTTGACATTTCAATAAATAGAAACATTCGAAATATTTATTCGTTTTCTTTTTTTATATGTTATCCAACCCTATACATTTATAAATAAAGTATTAATAATAAATTCTACATTTTTGATGAATCTGAGGTACTGAAGGGGTATATTACTGGGTTATATCATGACTACAATACAATTAATATAATACTATTAACCTGATCCATGCATCGAATAATGTCTATGCAGCTAATCACTTAATATATATGTTCCTACTCTTTTGTACCTCGTAAATCACTTAGATATGGACAGCAAATTTGGACCACACTGGGTAGCCATGTCGACCGGAATGGTTTTGGTTTGTACTTTGACCCATATGGTCGACCACCTCAAGGATATGACAGGATTTACAAAATATTTCTAGGATGTAGAATTATAACATTAATTACATCCAAAATGATTTAGTTGTGTTTGCGGAGAGTATTACATGTACATATATGTATATTCATATATTACTAATATGATGGTAAATCAAATTATTATTTCCTGATAGTGTTTCATTACTTTTTATTTTACTATTTACATTAGTATTTGTAACGACGTAAAATTAATTTATACATTTATTTATTTTTTAATGTCGAATAATAATACTTTAAACAAAAATTCTGGTAGTTCTATAAAAACAATACTCCTCAATAGTGTGTCATCGTTATAACGAATAAATAAGACTTATGTAATTGGAACAAAACAAAAAAAATTACACATTTTTTTTTTAGGTTGGGCAAAGCCCTCAATTTAGAAAATTGGCTGTTTGAATACCTGATTCAGTATCCCTACTACTAAAACATTTAAAAGCATATATCTATACTAATACTGTGTAGAGAGAGTGTGAATTTTGTGAGTTATGCGGAAAGAATTCTCCGAAACCACGGCACTTATTGGAAAAAAAAACTTTTACCATTTGAAAGGTACTTAACACTGGATGACTCATAAGCTATATATACAATTAATTATTTATTCCGAACGATGTGAAGTCACTTGACTGACAAGCCACTTGTAATCTACAAAATCATAAAATATTTACACTAGGTACGCAGAAGGTCACGGCTCGATCATTTTTTACAGCTGAGTTTACAGGAATCATGCGGTTGCATAAACTTATTTAAATATGTTATACATATTAACACGCGAGCCGTTTTATGGTAATTTTTTTACTTAAGGACCACTGACCTCACCCCATAATTGATAATACATATGTAAGTTACTACTAGGTCCATATATTTTGTATACGTGAAACTTTCATAGCTACGTCCAGGCATTTATGGGATGCCGTCCACCGCAGAGCCTCAACAAATCTCCCTTGCTTGCGATTTACTTTGCTGAATAACGGGGGAAAAAATGACGTTAGATCCTCCCTGTTGGATATTAATGGGCTCTTTGTATCTCAGTTTAATTCAGACAGTACTCAATCATCGTGGAAGACCCCCTTTACCAGCCTAATTAGCTACTACCCTTCTAGAATCAACCAAGACATGTTTTTAAAGTGTATTGATTACAACGTCGCCGACCCAGTGAACAAGCGGTTTCCACGCTTCTTTATTGGTCGGTAACGCGTTTTATACCTTTGGTAGAACAGCCCGTCCTTATGGACCAGTCACCACTTACCATCAAGTGGCTTGTCTAATTGTTTTTGGCTATTGATATAAAAGAAGGAAAATGTCATTGGACACGGATTTGTTACCATTAATTTACAACACGTCACTGTCTATGTCTTTGTAAAAAACTTCATTCGTTCCCATGTGTTATCTTTAGATAGCAATCGTTAATGCTTGTCATAGCACTTTGGGTTCCATAAAAACTTCATATTTCACTTGAGTAATATTTTCCTTTTGTGTAAATAATTATGTTAACATATAGTACCTACCTGACGTGTACCCGTACGCAAGACAACGTGACTGATTTGAGGTGTTTTTAGACATGACTTTTCCTATTTTTAAGAATAAAATTTTTAGTATATTTATAGATATTTATTGTAATAAGCTAAGAGAAGGTACTCAAATCCATTTCTACTAACTCCTTAACACGAACCCCTCAAGCTAATTTTTATTTTTATTCCATGGGATGAGATATATTTTTTTGGGAAGATAATACTAAAGCATCATCTCGATCTGCGCAGTGGTTTTAGCGTGACACCGCAACAGACACACAGACAGAAGGACAGTAAAATTTATGTTACGTCCTACATCTGAAAAAAGTGCACAAATATGACAATAAAAATATGTTCACATTTCACGTCATCTTTGCAGTTTTGTTACTACCTACTAGAGGTAGATACACCTGCAATGGGCTCACCTTTTCTTGTCACTGATAACATATTAAACAAAAGTTACCTTATAGTGAGTATCTACCCGCATTTTTGCGCAGCATAGATAACATCCGTAAGCATTGTTATCGTATAACTACATATATTCCTTATTTGTCACTACAACTACAGCAAGGCTCGAGAATACGCGATAGACGGGATACATATCACTTAGTGATTGTCATCGGTCATGTGCAAATATATCAACCAAGAGCAGTCGCAGCCGCAGAATTTGGGGGGTCATATTATTTAATGATTTTTTTATAAAGGTTATTTATTTTATTAAGTTTTCTTTATTGTTATTCAGTAAATTAGACTTTAGCGGAGAAACAATTTTACGTTTTAAGTAAGAAGTTCATTATTTATTTTTCGCAAGTTATTATATGAATTAAGAGAGGGAGGGTCATGACCTAAAGGAACCCCTCCTCCACCCACCTGTATGCAACCTCATGGACTTCCGTGACAATATTCCTGACACCGTAGCGTTGCAGAAGCGAATGCGGCATACCCGCTATTTACCATCCATGGACAAAACTACCGCCGATGAAAGTGCTCATAGATTTGCGTTTGATGTCATGTCATGGGTAAAATCTTTTGCCGTTTATCGTAGTCTATACAGCGCCAAATTTAATCAAGCAGCTTTCTTATTCAAAAAATCAACTGTGAGGTATTTTGTCATAATACTTCAATTGCTATGCAGAAGATATAAGCGTAGGGTGACCATTTATCATCATATAACCGGCCTACACTTTTTCTGACTATTAACATAAACAAACAGGATAAGTTTACTTATGTGATCCTGCTTCGCGGCAGAATTAATAGATGCTATGGACCGATTTGAATAAATCACAAATGCTCTGCCAGGTATCAAAAATTAAATAAATTAAGCTATATATAAATATACAAAGATAAAACAATAATGTAGTATTGTTATCAATAAAAAATTGGAAACTATACGTTATATAATGATGGTGGAATTTCGACCACTAGGCGAACATAAGTACTTATATAAATACACTTACAACCAGCATCCATTATGTCAAGCTTGTCTCCTTTTTTGGCCTTGTCTTGCTTCGGTGGGTTGTCGTAGTTGAAGCAGGCTGTGGACAAAAAAATATTGTTATTTATACATACACTAAAATATTCTTATTACATAAAAGAGTTGAATGCTATCCTTTATTTAATCTTTAATCTATTCCTTACAACCAAAATCATTATTTTAATAATGATAAAATACTTCGCTTTTCGTTAAGCCACATAAATTATACTCTTTCACATACCAGTGCCGCACTTACCTACAGCATAATTTTACTTGTATGAATATTAACTATAAAAATAAATAAATGGAAATGCAAAGCAACGAGATCCAACAACATTATAAAAAGACGTGTACTCGTGTCAATTCTTCACTATCTTATAATACCAAGTTATACACGCGTACATAAAATAAAATTCCGAAAGAAATTCTCTAAATCATGGTAAAATCAAATAATAGGTCAGTGTAGAAACAGACATCAATAACTCCTTTTTTTTAAAAGCATTTCATTCCAATGCATTCAACGAAAATTATACATCTTAGGTAGATGTAGATATGTATATACTTGTTTTAATGTTTCTGTTGCCATTCATATCTATATTATCCAAAAAAGGAGCATAAAAGTACCTATGTAAAATATTAATTATTACTCTCCCTATCCTTGTCAACTTTATCAATTTAAAACATTAGACAATAATATTTAGTAACAAACTAATCGCCGTTTTACTTGGTCTAACGCGTCAGACTGAAGTAAGTGAATTAATATTGCTGCAAGTGTTTTTCAATAGTTCCCCCTCCGCGTCGCGTGACGCTAGAACGGATATGACTTAGTTTCCAGTGAGACTCATGCCAAGAACATGAATCTTTCATATTCGTTTATATTTAATGGTTTATCATATTTTTCCCTTTTTTATAACCGCATATTTTAAAGTTGCTGTAAAACAAGCATGCTAGGTAGGTATGTTTTTACCTCTCTCGCCATTATAACTTCATTACAATTAAAACTTAAATTAGAGAGTTATTTTTTAGTTTCTTTTCAGAAATATCACATAAAAAACATCCTGTTACAACCTGTTCATTTCAATTAAATAAAATAACATTAATCATTAACGTATGTGTAGAGTAATTGTTAACCAGACAAATAAATAAATGGATTTAAATGTGTCGATAGTAGTCGACAAACATATAGGCCGCTGTTGAGGTGTTCTGTTAAAATTATTTAATATAAAAATATAAACGCCGCGTGACTTACCAGTCAACATATCTTACATTTTTGATTTCGTTGTAGGACGATAACATCACGTGATACAAATATGTAAATCTTTTTAAACACTACGGAAAATTATTGACATTTTTAAAGAAATATGTTGAAAATGGACGTCTACGCGCAATCTATGCGTCTACTTGAATGTATTATAATTTTATGTTTAGAATGTGACCCGAGTATCCTGAAAAATTAAAATTGATGGTTGCTATCGCTAAGCAGGTCAATAGGACAACCTCGAGTAGAGACACGTATACCTCGTGATGTCCGTAGTAATTACACTTAATATGAAACAAGCACTATAAAATCAAAAGTTAACTTGAGAACCTTCGTGATAATTGTACTATACAAGCAACTTCGAAAAATAGTTTGCTCTTGCTTAAAGCAGTACGACGGTTAACGAAGGTAAAAAATATCACTTCCTCTCAACACTGGGTGGGTTGACAGGTAGAAAATGTCATTAAGCATTAACTCCGCCTATTGTGCCCCATTTATTTTCAGTGACGCCGTCATATTAGTTCAAGTGTCGTCAATAGCTACAAAACCGTCATTGCCATACATAGTGCATTCGTGCCACTAAAAAGAATTCAATGTCTGATTCATATTTCCATGGATTTAGACGCTAAATTAATTTACCAAATTTTGGCTTTCCAACATCATAACAATACTGTTTTGAAAATCGAGAACTAATCGAAATCGAACGAGCCATTCTCGAGAATATGCCAAAACGAATGATTTGTCAATTTCAACAAAAACTACGTACAATCAAAACTAAATATGTTTATAGTTCCACATAGTTAACTTTCCCGCCCCAGTGACTCACCGTCGTCTTCGCCCAACCCACGTCCTGAAATCTCAAGTGGACCATTACTACAAACGATCCATTCAACGCTAATGTGGATCGCAGGAAATAGAGCGCAAATGGGATGGTTGTTATTTTTATTTAAATTAGTGACTAGATCTAGGTTCTTTATTCGTAACTTAATGTTATCAAAATAGCCTGAGTTCAATGTTTTCGTTTTTAATATTTGATGTAACTAGTTGACAAACGAGCGGACGAGCCTTCTAGTGGTAACACGCTGACGGCCGAATTTGCGGGATTCGTGTTATTTCGTGTTATATAAAATTTAGACAAAAGTAGAAATCGAAAGCAATATTATATTATTTAGCCTATAAATTTTGAATTAATTTAAAAAAAATATTATACATTATCATATTATAAAAATTTTGTTCTATGGTAGTCTTCAATCTTAATTTATAAAAAGCCAATCTTGTTATAAATATTTTACATTAGTGCCTAACGAAGGAGCCGGTTCGAATCAAGAGAGAACATCCTATGTATATAAAGGCCCACAGAGAAAATTATCACTAATTTAACATCAAGTAAACTGCAATGTTAGCTTCAACCTATTAGCTGCTAGCCACAGGACGACTTTTATGACTGAGGAGTTCTAGAGAGAATGCTATCACAATTCTAATATACGGATTGATTGAGCGGTTAGAAATCCTTTATAGTGTTGAAAATGTTTACCGTTAAACTTATAAAAAAAACATTGAAGCAAGGAAGTTTATCTACGTGAAATGTGCGGAACTGGCACCCAATAACTGACCGAGGGAAAGTTGGTCGACTTGGTGGATCATTTACCATTGAAACCACCTGTGGTCCGAAGAGCCCATCGAAAAAAAACTTTCGGGAAAAAACAAAAAAATTATTACTTCGTAAAACATAGTACCCTATTACTTTATAATGTAATAAAATTAATTACCTTGTAATTATTTTCTCAGCAAATTGAAGCAATTAGTAAAAACGTAGGACAAAAAACTCGGCTGCCAGGTATCGCTTCTACCTCAACAATGGTTTAAAATGGATGGCACATGATATTGTCACACACTAGCAGAAAATCGATCAACCGACACTACCAATATATTTTCTAACGCGACATGGCTGTAGACGAGTAATTAGGTACTATTCAAAAAAGTTTCAACCACACTATAACACATTATACGTATGAAACGTACGTAGACTCTGCGGCAATAACTGTAAACTTTAAAAGTGAGTCATATAAAAATGTGTAGATGATCCGAATTCATGACGCACTTTAGCGAAGGCGGAGACAACATACTTCCTTATTTGCAGAATGCAGATTTTTTTTTTGATTTGTACAATGACAATGCAGTTCCTATCATTTCAGCACTTGGACATATTATTGTTATTTAGTGGGGTGATTGTGAGCTTGTGCCAACGTGCCATTGACTGAGTTAGTGTGGGATTTTGCAGTATAATAAAGGATAAGGATGGATAAGGTTAAGGTTATAAGTCCTTTCTTTCTGATAAAACTGACAGACAGTACTTTATACCTTTTATATAACTAGACTGTGATATTCCAGTACAAACATATATGAATAATAAACGGTGAAGTTTTACAGCAGGCACTCGTGTCACGATGATATCTTATTGTGACTATATTTACGTATGAATATTTCAGCGTAGAGCAGTTAGCCTAATTATTCGTCTAAACAAAACTTTTACCAATCGTTATAATAATATAATCAATAATCACAATCTATGTATGTAGATATGTAGTACCGTAGTTTCATAAATTTCCGTAAAACGACACCTGTACGTAATAATTTGAGTAAATAATTGTTTATATGTGGCGACATTTTACTATACGCACACCCACACATGGTTCTGTGTTTCCACTGGCCCAGGAAAGCGGAGCCACGCGGGCCGCGAATCCTTATGGGCGAAACTAAACTCGAGGTCGGGTCATTTTGAGGTATTTGGGATGCGTCCCCGATAGCCGCTGGAACTTCTGCGAGCATTTTATTGGATTGGCTCCCTGATTAAGGGGCGCGGTGGCTGCACCAAAGCGGCCGCTGGCCCGATATCGGGGGATCAAAAGTAACCGGTCGCTGCCTGTATTTGGGTGTGGTACGATCCATGGCCCTTTGTGGGCCACCTGTTTGGAAGGACGCTTGACCAAAAGCACAGTCGCTCTCCTAAAGAAACCTCACAGGGTGATGGCGGTTAGGGTGATACGGGAGTACCGTACCATCTCTTTTGAAGCGGCGTACGTGCTAGCAGAGTGCCCACCTTGGAATCTCGAAGCTGAAGCACATGCGTCTCTGTACGAACGGTGCTCGGAGATTCGGACCTGGGGAATGATACCCTCACCAAAGTAATGAGATATGCGGAAGTTCCACGCTCGGCAGTCAGTAATAGAAAGGTGGAAGCAGTGGCTGGTTCGACCCGGCGCTGGCTTCTACTAGACAGTCGAGGCTGTCCGTTCAGTCCCAGAAGATTGGTTGGACAGGCGGCATGGGTTGCTGACCTTCCAGCTCACACAGTTGCTCTCCGGAGATAATTGTTTCGGGAAGTACCTGTGTCGAATAGCTGGAAGGAAACCCACCACCAACTGCCATCATTGTGACTGCGTTGAGGACACAGGGCAACCCACTATGTTGGAGTTCCCAGCATGGGCTAACGAACGCCGTGAATTCGTAGCAGTAGTGGAGAATAGCTTCACGCTTCCGACCATACCTATGTATGTCAATCGTCTGAAGTGAGAGAGAGTTGTTTGGACGATCCCCACGAGAAAAAAACAACTGGCGAGATATCGTCTTTGCTACATTTATATCCAACCGACAAACGAACAGACCTGGTCTAAGTCGTAGCTGCCGTCTATGGCACGTTCTTAACATTGAAGGCATCGTTGTTGCATCACTGGCGCAGCACAATTATTATTAACAATTGTTTTTGTGTTCTTTGTTAAACGGGATTAAAATATCTCGTGTGTGTTCTTAGGGTTCCTTAGTATGTTCTGTTTAATAATCTGTAATCTGAATTACACATTACATCTAGATTACAGATTACAACGAGGACTAAGTACTCAAAACTGAGGCCGAAGTTTTTTGTGTGATAATAATAGGACTAAGTACCTACTCAAAACCACGGCCCAAATGTTTAGTGGAATAATTTTATTATTATTGAGGCAACTTCACTTCTTTTCCGGCTTCGAAAACATCATAAAATTCTGAACTTACAAACACTGCCAATCTCGCGATGACTAGTACCCCATTATCTATACTAATATTATAACGACTTAATGCGAACTTTGGGAATTTGTATATATGCGGAAGGTAAGCTATATATTTTGTGTTTGTATGTATAATAATAATAACCATAAAGTAGTCGGGGCGGGCCGCTAGTTATAAATAAATATAATTTAATTGACCTAGTTTACTGATTAATTTTAAATAATAAATCCTGAAATCCAATGGTAATATAATTTTTCTACTAGGTGCTATGGTTTCAAGATTACCCTCCGCCTACACACAACAAAATTCGTACTTTATCTTTATAATATTAGAAAAAGTATTAAAAAAATTATTTAAATAACATTAACTTTTTAGAAGTTTGTCCGCGAACAATGCCGTGATAATATGTAAGTAAAACAAAATTTAGGTTGTATTTTTTGTGTCAACTTGTAGAAATTTCAATGTGTCTGGCGATCAAAAATACTGTGAAATGGTTTCAACGCGGAATCAGCAAATCTTTGAAACTCGAGGATCAAGATGCACTTTGTTAGCATAATTACTATATTCTATAACTTTACTATAACTTATAACTTTATTATTTATGGACGGATTGCATTGAAACAAACTTTAACCAGAACGAAATCGGTCAAGCCGTTTCTGAGATTAGCGGGAATTAACGCACAGACAAACAGATAAAAATTCTAACAACTCTTGTTTTGGGTTCTATTGCGTTAATAAATGCCCTTAATAATATTTTTCTCATATATCGTTCATGTACAGAAATCGATCAGTTAGAATTTTATTATTAGTATAGATGTAAATATTGCGATATTGTGAATTAACTTCGCTTTCAATTAAATCAAGGCAACTATTTTTATCACAAAGATCTTATCTTATTTTCCAAACAGGTGTTAACAGACTATAATTAGTCATGACGTAGGTGACATTCTAGAAAATTTTACCTATTTAGAATACCATACCTACCATAGTTTTCGCAATACTTTTTATCAATGATTTTAAATAGCAGAAAGCAACCAGTAAATCTAAACGCCATATCTCAAAAGTATTGCATGATATTTTATATTAAGTATAGTACTTAAGAGTGATTCACCGGAAAACATTAAATAATTTCGGTAAATATGAATATTGTATAAAACATCTGATTAATATTAATAACGATTATGTTTGCGAAACTAACTATTATAAAACGCTATTTATTAAATAAACTTTTTCATGTTCCCACCAGGATTAATAGTAGAATTCTCTGCATAACATGGGCATACACAATTAAGATATCTCAAATAGTCAAATACAAACATATTTCTTTGTATGGTAACTTAAATGTCTCGATCAGGAATCGAATTCAGTACCTTAAGCTCAGCAGTAAGGCCCACTTATCAAGTAAGATTGTTGTAAAGTAAGTACGGTTGAGAGAAGAGTCTGGGTACAGAGGGTGTTTATTTTCGGATATTGGCTGAGATGTCCCATTTATCGATGTCCGTTCTATAAAGAAAATGTGATTCATCATTTTGTTTTTAATATTAATAACCGACAAACGAACAGACGAGTCGCCTAATAGCAAATGCTCATCGCCGCTTACTCGCGTCTGTAATGCCGGTCACTCACATGCGCGCGAATACGTGAACCTACAAGTGTATGACGACCTTCGCAAATGATTATGCGAAGTTTTTGATGCATTCGTGGTTTTGCAAGCTGTGTCGGTTTTTTATCGCACATCAACGTGCGCGAACTTTGAACATTCGCGTAGTCTCCCACACATTCGTACGACCAATTGCGCACTCGATTGCATAGGTGATAGATGTCTTCATTTTTCGTAGTTTGCAGCGTGTACTATAATTACTATAAACTTAACTACTAATACGTACTTTAGTAGTAGTTCCAGCTACTCTCTATATTGGAAATGGATGGAGTGTAGGAGGATGCGCAAATAGATTTGCTTACACATATGCGAACCCATTTGCTTATCAGCCCTTCACATACGTGCGAATATTCGTACAAATTTCAAACCGTTGCGCGCATGTGAGTGACCGGGATAACACCATAGACCTTATCCGAATGTCGCCGGCAGAGACGGAAACAAGGGACCTGCTTCTTATTTATTTAACTTTATAATAGTATACACAATTTAAACTTACCGGCCATCGAGGCACTGCTCATTCTACCGCGCGTGAAATCAATTTTGATGTATTAATATAATGTAATTGTATAAATCGAACAATCGATTAGCCTCTTGTGAGAGTTTATATTATTTTTTGACACTGTATATCTGCCAAGCTTTGAATATTTTTAATTCACCAAAAAGAACCTATCATTATTTTATGTCAATTCATAATGTTCTTTATAAAATAAGTCCATATTTAAAGATAAGATACCTTTTCGCTTTTAGTTCCTACTTCGTATCACTATCGTAAGTAATCCAAAATAATGAATGTATTGTATTGAATTGTAATACAAATATATTATATAATATCTATAACGGAGCATTCGCACGTTGTCGCGTCATCAATGTAAACCCAAGTAGCTATTTAATTTGCGCCATAGTTTATTTTTGAAACTGAGTGGGTGTAAGGTTTCAAATGTAATAGTGTAGTAATTGTACCGTGGGGAAATTATCCAATTAATAACTTATAATACGTAAAATCTAAATGACTTGTAGAATACTCGATTGATATGATTATGACCTCGAAGGTCATATTAATCAATTCCATCCATACTAAACAGTACACTACTCTATGATCTCTGGCATCTGTGGTCACCGGTATATCTGTATCTAGTGTGTCAATGTCATGACAAATTGTCGTTTATATATTTCTTTGTCATGTCAATGTCAATTGTCAGTTTTGTTCATAATGCAGTTTACACATTCAGGGAATGTTGTATGTATGTAGGACTAAATAAATATAAGGTAAGGATAGCAGGTTACTACTGCTATTCCTTTGAATTTTGGAGAATTGAAATTTTTCGATATTGGTGTAGAAGCACGTTTCATTTCATATAACAATACAGAACGGTTAACGATGGCGCCAGGCAAAAGAAAAGTACACGGTAAACGTTCCAACCAGCATGTTAAACGTGACTACGCTGAGAGACTTAACGATCTAAGTATTCAGTCTTCCGATGAGAGCAATGACAGTTCTGATGAAGGAAATGAAGCTTCTTTCGTAGTTTCTATGTGGGACTTGAACCATTGTGACCCAAAAAAATGCTCCGGGCGAAAACTTTTGCGACATAAACTCATCAAAAACTTAAAACTGGGGCAACGTTTTCAAGGACTTGTGTTGTCGCCAGTCGGTACTCAGAGCGTCAGCCCTAATGACAAAGATATTATAGAAAAATTTGGGCTTGCTGTGATCGATTGTTCTTGGGCCAAAATAAATGAGACTCCTTTTGGGAGTATGAAATCACCACATCCAAGGTTATTACCCTTTTTAGTTGCAGCCAACCCTATAAACTATGGAAAACCTTATCAGCTAAGCTGTGTGGAAGCTTTAGCGGCTGCCATGTTTATAACTGGACATAAACAAGAAGCTAAGTTTTATTTATCAAAATTTTCTTGGGGTCATTCATTTTTAGAACTGAATGCAGAAGCATTAGATTTGTATGCTGCCTGTACAGATAGTAAAAGTGTTATTGAGGCACAGACCGTTTATCTGGAATCTGTAAAGAATGAAAAAGACAATAGACCAATGTGGCCCCCTAGTGAGACGGACTCTGATAGCGAAGACAATGCTAGTTGATCAAATAGTTTAAGTGTTCTTGCAATTGTTGTGTTAATATGAACTGTTATAAATATATGACTGTATATTGTTATAACACATTTATACTAGCTGTTTGAGCAGATTTTATACTGGTGCAGTAACTAGATATCTAAAGTTTAATAATCTTTTTTTTTAAATTAGATTTGTTAATTTTCTCGAGCTTTACCTTTTGAATCCAATTAAAGATATTGTATATTGAATATATTTTTTTAATCTCATTGTAGATGTGGTTTTATTGTAGAATGAGAGAAGTGTAGTGGTCACAGCTTAGGGCGAGTAAATAGAAAGGATGACCATAAACTATGCCTGTTTCCAGATTTCCTCTGGTAATAGAAGGGCAATAGGTATGGTCCAAGTTGTGCTATAAAATATATTATGAATAATGAAATAAGACGTTTTGAATATAATACTTGTGGATATCTTGCAATGTAGAAAATATAATAACATTACAGACGGTCATTGAATGTTATTTCACCAGAACAAATATGTATGTACATATATGTATTCTTATATGTACGAGACTTCTAATGAGTGGAATAAGTTTTTCGATTAATTTAATTTTCACGTATTTGTACAAAGGATAATATTACAAACGCCATCTCTTAAAACACTCATGAAGTTTGAACAGTGGTGTAACGTTCCGCACGTAAGAGGTAGATGACGTTACTATCCTAACTAGCGCTCATATTTATTATAGTCTCATGAAGTAATAAATATTACTATCTTAAATCTACATGTATAAAGCCTAGACACCTATGGGTATGTTGATGGTAAACCATGTCTTGACGTGTTTTGTTTTTTTAACAGTGAAAATTATTGACACCGATTTCCATGATACATATTAAAAAAAAAATATTTACAAAGATATACATTGGAAATGAATATCAATTATTATAATAAGTGCCATCTCATGTAAGAATTAAGTACTTTTTAGTTTACTAAAGTAAGTTTTTTCGTCAAGGTGGATATAAAGCGATGGAGTTACTGCTATAGTTCAGTAAATAATAACAGATGGCGCTACTAGATTCTTGAAATTCCGTACGTCGAGCTTTTATTATAAAACCGAGTATCGAAACGAGTGTGGGGTCACCGGTCCGGTATCTCCGGTCCCACGGTCCGTTAACAAGTTTAGTTCGGTTTTACCGCTTGAGGGTGGGAGTCGTTTTGTGATACGAGAAGTTGTTGTTTGAAACTCGCGGAATAACTTGCTTAATCGTTATGCACTTTTAGTGGATAAGTTATTTGTGGTGGATAAATGAGTGCAGTGGTTTATGTGTTAGTTAAAATTTAAGTTTTTATTGGAGCGTGAACTTCAAAACTTTTAAGGTAAGTTTTGTATCGGGCGACTTCGGTGCAACCTGTCACGCAGGTGTCTTGCAAGTCAGTAACCTCGATGAATAAGTAAATACTCTTAGCTTTAAATCTTAAATACTATACACAACAATTCGTAAATAATTTTCTATCAATACCTGTTAGAAAGCTTGAACATTTTTGTCGGTTGCTGCAAAAATCCTAATTTAAATATCTAATTGCATCGTTGCGAAATATTTACAGGTTTACACTTACGTAGTAAAAGTTACACTGCGGATACTTAAGATGAAATTATTATATTAATTTTACAAAACAGTAACTTTTACTTTTACAAGAGACTGATAGACTAATGAATGATGTTTTTTAATTGTAGTGATTTAACGAACTTAAATAAAAATAAAAGTTTGAGTTTTTGTTTCATATTGTAGATTGTAGATTACACACGACTTCTATTTTTGTGTTTAAAGGACCCCGTCCGTTTACGAAACCAAGCCAACCTATCCTAATCATGGTGAAGCCGGCTGAACAACGGCGATTCAATGGTGTCAGGTTTTCATATTGGAGGACCTGATCAGAGGACCTAACCACCATTTAGCTTAATCCCGTTGCTATTTGTACATCGTGATAGAGTATTTTACCACCCTCCTTTTTTATGTAAATAGTCGATAAGCGAATAGACAAGTCGCTTGATTGTAAGTGGTCACCATCGCCTGTGGACATCAGTAACACGAAAGGCATCGGCGATGCGTTGCCGGCCGGAAATGAAGCAGTGAATCCGCATGATTACTGTATAAAACATTTCACGGTCAATTAACCTTAATTCTACTACGTAGTAGAATGGTAGTTAGCCAGGCGGGCAATATACTCCTCCATCATGCCTAGTACTTTCGGGATTAAACTGTGCGGTACAGAGCCCACCGATCTTCGATAGGAGGGAACATTCGTCATAGCGTAGTTTCTTGTTCAGCAGAGTGCCACACGAGCAGGAGAGGTTTGTTAGGGCTGAACGGTAGATGGAGCCCTTCACACCCCCGATTTACCTTTACTCTCCTAGAATAAACTGTGAAATGGTTTGTCGTGTTTCGGTTGTAATTTATATATTTATTTCGTAGTTTCAGTTTTAGATTTTGTTTAAAAAAAGGTAACTTTTCTGGTTTCTCAAAACTGTTTTTGGACCTTTTTCTACACTATCTATTGAAGTTCATCAGCGTTTGAATGTTTTTTTATCATCGCCGTTGCAAATGTCCAAAATTTTTATACGTACTTTTAAATTGAATCTTTATAAAAAAAATGTTATTTTTTGCCCCCATAAAATATGTATTAATTTTTTCGACACTTTTACTGATGCTTTACATAAAGCTTCAAAAAATTTCATCGTTGCCGTTAGAAACAATAGCAGAAAATCGAAAATATTATAAATACTTTTTACCCGTATATACTTTTTACGTTTCTATAAAATATGTTACGACAAACTTTTAAAACTGTTTTGGCTGCTACATCATTTGCAATTTGATCAAAATGGAACGTAAAATAATACTGTAGTTTGTGAAAAATTTAATTTAATTTGCTACATCGAAGCACTCATACTCCCTCATCGATTTTCTTGTATGACAATCAGAAGTTCAAAGTGTGACCCGTAGTTCCAAGAATTTCATGAGTCCTTCAATGTAAGAAATATTTACTATGGTCAGATTACATCAAAGTCAGCTAGACATACTAGGTGACAATAGAATAAACAAAAATAAATTAACAGACAAGAAAAATTAATACGAAAATGATAAGTAATAGGATTTAACAAAGTCGCTGGATACAATTCTATAATTTAAACTATTGATAACAATATGGCGCTATATAATAATTCATGCATATATTTTTGATTACGTAGCTTCTGATATAGATAACACAATATATTTATTGGTTATAAGGATAAGGGTGCTGACCACAGCACGAAATTTGATTTTTAAACACAAATTATTCATATAAATATAAAGTTAATTTATAAACCAAAAGTTTAATTTAAATTTGTGTAACTGAAAGTACCCGAGTAATAAATATTAAAACCTTAAATGATATAAATTCAGAGATGCAGCCTGGCTGGTAATTTTTTTCTTTGATTTATTCTTGACATTTTATTTTTATCATATTTTACTGTTATAAACATGCGATGACGGAGCGTTTATTATATTTTTGAAATTTTTTGTATATCGCTTTAGATATTTCAAAATGCTGGAGATCAGATAATGAAAATGATTGAATGTTTTGTGAAAGTAACGTCTTTGTGGCGTAATATATATTATTGTCTTTGTCCGGTAAGCCTTAATATTTTGTAAACTTAAGTTACTTTTTTATCTATAAATTAGATCTGTCGGAATAGCTCTTTCGAAGTGGTTTCGGGGTGCAATGTTTTTAATTGACCGAATTGAAATTAATTTAAATCTCGAGTTGGTGTATCACATCTCTTATTTAAACCTTAGGTAGAACCCCAGGTCTTGAGAGTGATGTGAATAGAGTGATTGAATATTTTGTTAGACTGAATTACCAGCTTTATATAAAATCCTTTCTACCATTAAACCAAAAATAGGTTGGAGAAACACCAATAAGAAATATTTTATGTTGTTGTTGTATAAGCTAGAGAAAATGTCACTGGACGGACCGTTTGGCTTGCCCGGCGACAGTTTGATCCATCTAGCTATTTGTAGGTCACCGCAGTAGTAAGTTATTTAAGCCCTAAGAGCAAAGGTGTAAAATGAGACATTTTTTGATTTTTTCGAGCCTAAGATTTATAAGAACCTCGTTCCTAGACTATTAAAGGTAGCAAATAATAGTCGTATATACCTAGTAGGTGCAGCCTTCACCCCGATACAAATCGGAGAAAACTTACACAAAAACATACTGTAAAAAATTAGAAAAATAATTAGTTCAACTTCAAATTTTGAGTTGACAAATGTTCGTAGATATTTCGCTGGTCTGTAGATGCAGCCGCTCCGCATATGTTGATTTCAAATATTGTTTTGCAGGATGATTTTGTGACCTGTGTATAGTGAAGAAATTGATGATATGAAAATTATTATTTTGTTTACCGTGTGAAATACATCAGTTTCACAATGATAATGTTATAGCGATATCAATTATGAAGTCTATACGAAGAATGGACAGCACTAGTCAAAGCTGCTCGTGTACGTCTTGTCTGTACAAAAGTGAGTCTGAGCAACCTTCTATCAAAAAATATGTTGCACATGGACCGCGAATAGACCGATTATATTACGGAAAGTATATCCCTTTACGTGAAAGAAAGTTGCTTAATAGGTTAGTCAGAACTAGAGCTGTTTATGACGATCTTCGAGCTCGCCTTATTTCTGACAGCACATTGAGTCTTGAAAAAAATGCAGATTTAAGGCCTGGGAAACATCACCATGCCATAAAAACTCTTGATTCGGAAAAAAGTGGCGCCATATTAGAATTAGTTGATATTATCGATAAAGGTGCAGCGCTTGAACCAAAAAAACTAAGTGATTGTTGCAGCTGCTGTAGTTGTTCATCGCAGTCAAATATTTTAAAACGAGTTAAAGAACAAAAAGGCAAAAAAAAATATGCGCGAGCACATGAAAAAGAATACGTGAGGGAATTTTATAAAACCGTTCCATGGAGGACAAGAGAGAGATATAATAAAAGAGGTGTACGCTTTAAAGCTAAGCATATTAGGTCAGATCCGTGTACTTGTACATTTAAATTCAGTAATTTAATTGGAAAACATTCCAAACCTATGTTAAGAAAAATACACCCTCTTCCATTAGAGGAACCATTTTTGGACAAAGAGGAACAGTATATGGTTGAAAATCGTAAAAATCAAAAATTTGCAAGAAAGTATAAAAACCTTCGAGAAAAATTAGATCAAGATATTAGAAAACTCAGAGAATCAAAAGAAAATATGAAGAAAAATTTACAACTTCGTACAAGGAAATCGTTGGAACAAGTTAAGCGAGTAAAGAATAAAATAAAAAATAACGTTGAGTCTGGTATTCGAAAGTCTATACAAGTAGTAAAAGAGCTAAACCCAAAAGATAAAGCCTTTGAACCTATCGAGTATCCTGAATTTGAAACTACGTTCAAAATAAAAAAAGATTCTATAGCAAAGTTTAAAGAATATCTGAAAAGAAAAGAAATTATGAAGGATTTTGAATGTGACTTAGAGTGTGAGCCTGATATTTGTGTTCCTGAGGAATGCTTTAAAATTTTAAAAATAAAAAGGTTACGTAAACGCAATCGTCTACCAAATAATAAATATGCAGCTGGATATGAGATGATCAATCGAGAAGTAAAAATAGGTGGAGCACCATTAAGTAGATCGGATAGCGGTAATCAAGCAAAAGCATTAGCCAAAACTAAATCAACACGTATAAAAAAACAAAAACCAATTTTACGTGTTGAGGATAGGAATCAACTCATAGAAAAAGGATTAATATATGAATCCGCAAAAGTAAAAAAAGGTGGTGTAAAAAATAAAAAAAATACTCAAAAACTTGATAAAAATTCTATGATGTCTGTTCAACGAGAAGAAAATGCTCTCCATGAAATTAAGAAAAAAGGTCACTTTCATACAAATAATGAAACCTTAAAAGAAGGAGAAATTGTTTTAAAACAACCTCATTCAGGTGGTCGTCAAGCTGTGCGTGTAAAATCTTCATTTAGTTTTGACGTGGAATTCTACAAGAACCCGCAAACCTCTCAATCAAGTCAACCTTCTTGTATATATATGCATGCACCTAGACGTAAACATAAGAAGAATTATCATCGACACGAGCCAAATGTTGCATCAATGTCTTCGTTAGAATCATCTCAAGGAAGACCTGAAAATCTTAAAAGTAGATTGATTCAAACCAATGATTATGTTAAGGCACCAATAACGTCACAACACGGGCAAATAGTATCAAAAATTAGTCAATGTGAATGTGAAAAACGTCACAGTAATGTCAAAACCAATACAAATTATGGCACAAAGTCTGTGTCTAGTATAACCAATAATGTAACAACAGTTGATAAAAATATATCTAAGGAAGTTAAACAAAAAAGTCGTTTATCAAAAGTGTCGCTTTCACCACCCGTTCGTGTGGATACTTTAACTTCAGGCATTAATGAGAGTTACTCACACCGTAATCAAGCAGTATATATTGGATCAACATGTAGTTTTAATATAGAATTTTATAAAAAAGACCATAAAAATGAATTCAAATCTCCTTCAATTAAGGAAAAAGTAAAAAAAACTCGTAGTAAAAACAGACAGGTTAAACGCAGATTAGTGCAAGTAAGAGGAACATCCGCTAAAGCGTATAATCAGGCAAAAACTACCTTACACAGTTGTTTCTGTACTTTGAAACTATGCAAGCATGTTAAAACAAAGAAAAAATCTACTAAAGTAGTAGTGCCTTCAATGATTGATAAATATGTTGAAACAAAGAAAAATAATCGTTATGAGCCGCTTAAACAATATAACCTCCTACCATATCAATGTGAACCTGGCGTATGTGTTCCTGACGAATGTGATCCGATAATTTGTAAAAAGTTATTAGACCTGAGAAAACGAAGATTTAGGCGAACAGTTAGCAAATCGATAGGATCTTATACAGGTTCACGTAAAACAAAATCTACATCAAGTATTACATCAAGACCGTTTAACTCTGCTCGAGCTAAAACTGTGCAATCAGTCATTGTTACAACAAAAAGGGGTAGTACGAATTCAACCAGGTGGTACGAGAATAATTTTAATTTGAGGCGTAACGAATTAACTAAAATTAATATTAATCCGGCCGAACGGCAAGCAGTGCGTATTGGTTCTAGTTTTAGTTTTAATATCGAATTTTATAAATTTAAACAGAACCCTACCGCAACAATAGCAAAAAAAACAAGTTTGTCTAGTATGCGACCAGAAATAATTAGCAAGCAGCAAAAATTTAAAGAAAATGATGATAATAAACATAATAAATATAGGTTTACACAGGTAATGAATATGGATAAATATGTAGGACCTTCACTTAAAAGGTGTTTATGTACTTTAAAATTATATAAAAATGAAATTCCCAAAAAGAAAACATTTGATAAGAATATAAAACAGCCTGCAAACACTCAAACGGTTGGTAAAGCTTCGGTAGGAGAATTAATTAATAAAGGGACAAGGACTAAAAAGAAACATCGTTACAAATTATTACCATACGAATGTGAGCCCTATATTTGTTTGCCAGAAAAATGTGATCCATATATATGTTTACAAAAAATTAAAAGACGAGAATTGAATACTCGAAATGTAAGTGCGTTAACTGATAAGCCAGAAATGCGGTCAACGTCAAGCTTTACAGAAAATTCATTTGAAAAATCAGGAGCAACGCTAGTACAACCTAAATTGCTTCAAAAAAGTACAAGTATGAAAGCGGACTGCTTTAAAATCTTAGATGGCAAACCACGACCAAAGGGAGAAACACTTAAGGCTTCAAAATCCAAACAAGCTGTAAAAATTGGATCAAGTTTTAACTTCAGTATTAAATTTTTAAAACAGTTACCTGATGATGTAACGTTAAACAAATATCCCAAAATTAAGCAATCTCCGACCGTTCATCCGAAAATAAATAGGAAGTATAAAGGTATTACGGTTACCAAAGTACGTGTTGATCACGGTCATACTCAACCATTAGAACAAAGAAAAGCCAATAGAGCGTCTTTAGTTCGCCCCATACTAAAAAGATGCTTTTGCACATTAAATTTACAAAAAAAAACAAAACTACAATTTCATAAAGACAACCAAGTAAGCAAATATTTTGGTCCGAAGATTTATACTGTTGGGAGAGCAATGTCAACGAAAACTGAAATAATGTCACAAAGTTTTGGATCCCAAATGAATGCAAAACTGCAGTTTATTGAGCCTAAAACTAAAGTAATATCTATATCCACTAGTTCTTTTTTATTAAATAAATATTTGAAAAGCTTTAAATCAAAAAGTAGCAACATAAAGCTTTACTCCACTATTAAGATACCAATTCAATTAAAGGATCCTGTAATTATGAAATCAAATCTAAGCATGAAACTTGATATTGCAAGACAATTGGGCACATCAAAAGAATCAATGGTTCGTTATATGAAACAACCTTCAGAAACATTCACTCATGTATGTACTAATGAAAAATCTCACGAGTGTTTAAAATTATTCACTCAACCGTCTAATCACAACCCTAAGAAAATAATGGGCATTAGTAGATATTTAGAGCGATGTTTTTGCACAATGAATATACAAATTTCAAAACCAGGAGGCATAAAAAATATAAGTAATAAACTTGAACCTTATGAATGTGAACCAGGTTTATGTATTCCTGGTGAATGTGATCCATACGAGTGTAAAAAGATAATCATGAAACGATTTGCTAAATATGTGCATAAGAGTTCTGGTACAAACTCGAAATCTATTTCAAGTTATGCTACAAGTAATGCAGGATTCGATTTTAGCACTCAAGTGCAACCACATCTTCGAAGTCATTCGCAAGTAACAACACCCCAGAGATATAAATCACCACGGCAACGTTCTACGAACGAATTTAAAAATAGACAGGCTGTCAGAATAAAATCAAGTTTTAGCTTTGATTTGGAATTCTATAAACATCGATCCCAACCATTTAAAAAATATATGAAAACAAATGAATCTAGTATTAATATTAAAACCCCCTTAAATCCTTTACGAAAAGATAGACAAGAAAAGAAAATATATGGTAAAGAAACTAAAATTCAAGTAGCTGCAACATCCGTAAATAAAGGTACTGCCCCCATATCAAAAAGATGCTTTTGCACCTTAAAGTTACAAAAAAAAGGTAAAATCCATAGAGAACATGCCAAATTACATAGTATACCGGCAAAACAGCAACAGAGCACTACGTCACGAAATGTTAAAATTGGAACGACCACCAAATCTCTCAAAATTCTACTTGATTCCAATGATCTTACGTTTTACGAATGTGAGCCAGGTATATGTATACCTGGCCAATGTGACCCTTACAAATGTGTTGAACTAATGAAACATCGAAAGGATTTGGGTGTAAATACAAATGTGAAAGAAAAGTCCACTGTTTCAAGCGTCACAAATGAAGAAAAATATAAAAACCGTGCGATCAATGTAATACCATTAACAACATATCATAAATCAACTAAAACTATTGATTATATTAAAAATACAGAAAATAATGAAAATCCACACATTTCGGGTAGAGAACGATCAGCAATCCGTATTGGTTCCAATTTTAGTTTTAATATCGAATTTTCCAAAGATTTCCCACAAACAAAAGATTATAAACAGATAAATTTGCAAAAGAAAAAAACGCCAAGGAATGATTCAAAGCCAATGAACGTCAGAAAGGAATTAAAAGCTATTATGTCGCCAAGTATCAAAAGTGTTTCTCATAGACGTATTGTGACGGAAAAACCATTTCATCAAGAAGCCGCGATAACAGCGTCATTTACAAAGCGTTGCTTTTGTACGGAAAAACGTCGCTCCGTTAAATTTCCAGATCAGCTTAATACAAAAACCTTTAGGCATAAATGTTTTTGCTTACTTGGTTTTCGTAATAAAGGAAATAATACATATCAATCAACAGAAGAACTTGGTTTACAAAGTAAAGAAAACAAAAATTATCTGTCAGATAGAAAAATTGATATGCGCGGGAAAATAAACAAAAATTATCAACCAGGAAGAAAACCTGACACGTTCGGTAAAAGAGACAGAAATCATAAATTTACAGATAAAGTTGTTCAAACTGCTAGGAAATCAACTAACACAAATGTAAGGCACAAACTATACTTACCCTATTTAGATAGATATTTAGAGCCTTACGAATGTGAGCCAGGAGTATGTCTTCCAAGGAAATGTGACCCGCATTTGTGTGAAAAAGTCATACAGAAAAGACTGGTTAAACAGCACTCAAAAAAATCTGAAATTAAGGCTATTCGAAAGCAGGTCGTATCTAGTAGCATTGGATATCATAAACGGTCGAAAAACAAAATAATTCAAGCTCAAGGTAAAACTTACAAAAAACAGTATACATCTAAGGACATACCGCCTGTGCGTACAATGAATTCAAATGCAGATAATAGTCTTGTAAGAATTGGTTCGAACTTTAGCTTTAATATTGAATTTTATAAAGACAATATAGACAGAAGTGTAATCAAAGAAAAGATAAAAGAGGTAAAACCTTACTCTAGCAAAGATGTTCAGGATAGAAGGACAGCTACAGAAAACATTTCGAAAAACATTGAAACAGAAACTGTTAATATACCTAGATCCAAGATTAAGAAAAAAACAAAAACATCAGGTGTCAATGTTCTATTAAAACGTTGTTTCTGTACTTTAAAGTTTAAAAATAAAAAGATTGTCCAAAATGATCGATTAAAAAAAATAAATCAATTGGATACAAAATCCATAGTTACAACAAAATCGGTCGAAACACAGTCAAATAAAAGGTTAAAAGGTTATAAGTTATTACAAAATGACTTAGAAGGAGAAGATATATCGCCCTACGCGTGTGAACCATTCGTATGTATCCCAGGGCAATGTGATCCTGTAGCATGTTTAATGCGAATAAAGAGAAAAAAGCAACAGACTAAAGATTCTGGTACTATTACTAATTATCCTAAAAAAAAATCCATTGGCAATGATGCTGCCAGAAAGAGGGATGAAAATCTACAAGTTACACATCCGAATGCGATACCAAATAGAAGAGTACAAAAACGAAATTATGTTGAAAAATCCTGGCCAGAAAATTCCTACAGTCAACCGAGACAAGCTGTACGAATAGAATCTAATTTTAGCTTTAATATTGAGTTCTTTAAAGATATTGGGAATTATCCACCAAAAGTAGTTGCGAATCGCCCTTTACAAGAGTTAAATAAAAATTCACAGCTTCACACAAAGATCCAACCAACTCACTTAAACCATAAAGTAGGTACACAAGTTATATCTACAAAACTGCAATCTACTGAAACTGGAACGGGAAATTTAAAACGATGTTTCTGTACTCTACCAAACTCTAAACTGAAAAATCCAATAATAAATATACAATCTGATCAAGCAATGTCTGATCATTCAACCGTAGGCAAGTTCTTAAAAAAATGTCTATGTACTTTAAAATTCAACAAAGTTGGAAAACAGCAAATTCAACCACCAAAGCCGGCAGTTAAATATGAAATTAAAGGCACATCGACACATAGCCAAATCAAAAAGCCTATCAGATTATTAGATCCTTATGAATGTGAGCCTTACTTTTGTGTACCAGGAAAGTGTAATCCATATGATTGTTTAAAACGAATACAACAAAAAGAAGTCCGACACTTTGGAACAGATTATAAACGCAACGTAAAAGATTCTGCAACAGACTCCATTAAACAGCCTGTAACTAGGTCCGTCAAAGCGCAATATCAACAGAAACGAAATTTGTATTCAAGAGGAACTTCTTTGGTTTCGAAAAATACACGATGTAATAAAAAAATAGTTGAATGTTCATATGACCCATCTCATAACACAAATAGACAAGGAGTTCGTATTGGTTCAAACTTCAGTTTTAATGTAGAGTTTTTCAAAAACCATGCGGCCGAAAATAAAGGTAATATAAAATTTAAACCAAAAAATATGGCAAATATTAAAACATTACAAATAAATCAGCCAGAAAAGCCATCAACAAAATCTAGAAGCTCTATGAATGCAATAAAACGTCTACGTGATAAAAAATCTCAATATTCAAGTCCAAAAGGAAAGATTACATATACTGCAGATAACTTAGGTCCGAAGAGATGTTTTTGTACATTAAAATTTTTAAAAAAGCCAAACAATCTTAAATCTGAATGGAAGCAATCATCACATACCATACCGACTAAAGATAGAATGACTGCAACAAAAAATAAATATATGAGTACAATCCCCCAAGAATTGGGTATCTATGAATGTCCCCCGCTCATGTGTATTCCTGGTGAATGTAATCCATATAAATGTTTGGAAAAGATTAAGAAAAGAGAGATTATGCGAAAATCTCGTAACGTGGGAACGCGGGCAGATGGAATATCTATAGTATCTGTAGGAAATAAACCTTTTAACGTAAAATCTCATAAATTTAAATCCCAAGTAACAAAAACTCTTTCCGAACCGAAATCTGAAATTTTAAAATCGACTCCAATTGTTGAAAATTCAAATAAACGTGCTGTCAGAATTGGGTCGAACTTTAATTTTAATATAGATTTTTTTAAGCAAAAATTTGAACCTGCTGTCATTCATATTCCTAAAGTAGCTCAAGCACGAGATAATGAAGAACAATCACAATCTAATGTAAAAAAAAATGTTACAGCTGTAACAAGAAATTTCGGACATTCACATATGGATGATATTAAACAGAAAGATCAGGCATCTGACGCTGGCAATTTACTTAAAAAATGTTTTTGTACATTACAAATTCAAAAACCTACTAATCATAAAATGCAACGGGTAACAGTTAGTCCGAGAAATAATATAAGATATCCACAGACATTCACAGTTGGAAGAGTAGTAGTAGAACCGTTTCTTAACACTGTTGGGAAAACTAATCAATCGAAAAAGGCAGACAAAGCAAAATCGAAATCTATAGATGGTAAATTTCTTAATAAAACTGTAGAAACGAAGACCGAAGAAAAATATCTACGTTATGTAGAATTTCCTATAGCACAATGTAATCCAAGTATCTGCCCAGATTATCAAAAGAGAATCTTAAATAAAAATACTGCCAAAGACATGCAGACAATTTTACCCTTTACACCTAGCAAATTTAATAAAAAGGAAAGTAGAACTTTAGTACCCGCTAACAATAAATCAAAAAAGAATCATCTCCCAAGTCAACACACGGGAAAAGATGTTCATAAAACAAATAATATATCTATATTTAGTAAAGGCGGAAGATTAACAGCAAAGAAGAGTAAAAAATCCATACCCACAAATTCTTTGGAAACAAAGTCCAATTTTAAAGAGTCTTTCTTTTGTCGATGTGTTCGATTTTTTTCCCGCAGATCTGAAACGCGATCTGAAGCTTTTGATAAACAAGAAAATATAAATAACATAATTAAACTATCGAGACAATATACAACTATACGACAACCTGAAAAAATTAAGTTGACGATACCGCCAAAAAAGGCAAAAAGTTTTAGTGAAACTTGTCCTTTTATTTGTCCAGAATACACTAAAGAAATAAGAAATATGTATTCAAATTCACAAAGCGGGGATGCAAAAACTTGTAAGACGGAGGTGCGAAAGAAATTTAAATTGAACAATAACCAATCACAAAATCAAAGAGTAGGAAAATTTGTAACTTTTGCAGATAATTTAGAATACTCAAAAAGTAATATGATCAGAAAAAAAACAATTAAACAATCAAAATGTAGAACGCGATCAAGACTTTGTTACTCTTGTTCGGTTAATAACTGCCCACTTAATAAATTGAAAGCTGATAAAAAAATATTACACGATTGTTATGTAAAAAATATGAAAAGCAATAAAAATATCGTTGCTTATTCAGAGTCAGCTGATGATTGTCAATATTGTGCTTTCTGTAAAAGAAAAATAGATACTGATGAAATAAGTAAAGGAGGCGGCGATAGGCAGTTAAGTGTATCATCACAGTACAAAGAAGATATTGATAAGTGCCCTTGTGGCACAGAATCCGTGATCAAAGATAATGAAAGGTTAGATAAACTCTGTGGCAAAGCAAAAGCAGATACGTTTAGTGAATTTTTTTCTGTTAAAAAAGACAAATATTGTAGGAAAATTAAACCATTGCTTGAAATACGGTTAGATTCTCGAAGTCATAGCATTATTAATAAGGGCGAAGTAAAGGAAAAAATTAGTCTACTTAGTATTGATAAAGAAAAGGTGGAAGACACTAAGTCCACTCAAATTAAAAGTAAACATAAAAATATTTGCATCTGTTGTAAATGTCTACAACAACGTGAAAAACAAAAATGTACGATATCAGAAGTAGCAAAAAGTGGCAAAAATATCATAAGTAAGTTTGGAAATATCTTTTGTAAAAAAAATAATGTCCCCACTAAACCACGTAAGGTACCGAAACGATCTCCTAGTCGCTGTATATGTGGAAGTACAATATGCGCGTTGGAATCAAAGAGAAAGCGAAACGGCAAGCTACAAAAAGAAAAAGCTAAATTTCGTAAGCCTTGTGTATGTGGAAGTGGTATTTGTATTGCTGAATCTAAAAGAATTAAAAGGAAGAAAGAAAGATCCGTTAATAAAGTTAAAAGGAAAGCTCAGTCCATAATAGATAAAAAGGAAAGAAAAGCTGTAAAAAGACGAGTGAAAATCCAAGAAGAAAAAGATAAAATGCGTCGAATTAAACGGATAAAACGTAATAGACAATTAGAGGAAAGCGTCAAAAAATATAAAAATGCCAGCGACCTATTGCTCGCAGTCGACTCTTTGGCAGATATTGGTAAACTAGGCATTTCAACACTAAGAGGAGTTTTGTCTTATACAACAAAATCAATGATTGATCCTAAAGTAGCTTGTGAAAGACTTTGTAAAAAGTGCAGAAAGAAAGATCCAGAGTCATTGATGAAGCAATTACAAAAAGATTACATGGAAAGTGATGCAGCTGCAACGATACGACGTCTCAAAATGAGATGTTTATTCATGAAACGAGTTCAAAGTTTGAGACAGAAACTGGAAGAGAATCCTGTTAGTCATTTTATTTTACACATAGCGGATAGAAATGCGAAGACTCGGATGTTTAAGCGAAAACCCGTGAGACGTGTTCGTGAACCTCTCGATTTTCAGTGTAGCCTTTACATGGCTACTTTAAGAAAGAAGCCTTATCTTTCCGTTTATTATAAATGGCCCAAGTTTTATCCACATTTTATCACTATGGTGAACATTTGGAGGCAGTTCACCGATATAATGTTGTTCCTTTTAGCCGCTGTAGTGTGGAGTCCATGTATACTGTGTATGGAAGGTTGTAGGGCTTTGATGTGTTGCATTTTCTGTACTGGATAAACGGTTTGGAATAAATTACTCAGTACTGAATACTTTTTTTATTATTTATCAAACACTACATTAGTTCTAAATCCGAATCACAGTATTTATCGATACTACAGACCCACACCTAGTGAGGAATCGATGGCGTATAATTAAATTATCAGTCTCTCTATGTCAAAAGATGTGCAAATATCGCAATAGGTGTGTGTTTCTGCAACAACATATTCTCGTGCATGTTTTGTATCGTCAAAGCAGGATGTTTTACTAGGATGATTTATAGATGTCTTCGCATGAACTGTATAAATACTAAAGTTGAGTCCACTTAATTTACCAAAGCAATTCATTAGTCTTTATTGCCTTAAGTTTACAAGACAAGCAATACTAAACATTGACGTATCTATAAATTTCGACCTCTATATAGATCTATTTATTGATTATTTAGATCTAAAATACATTGGTTGGTAATATAAATGGGTTAAGTTTTAACGCTCTTAGTTCACTCGAGCACATCACGTAAGTGATTATTTTACTTTTGTTATACTTTTAAGGTAAGGCACGTGAAATTTTTAAATGTTTGAATTTCAGTTTTTAGAAAATCTTCCAAGCGCCTTTCGTTATGGACAGGGACAGGCCTTTCATAAATTCCTGATAAATGTACACCCAATGCACTGATCATGACTTGCACCCTAAGGGTCAGTGACCGAAGCCGCCAAAGATTTTGGGGGTGAGTCGCGTATCGTAAACGTATTAACAAAAGTATCCCGCACATACATGCACTCAGTCCCTACTTGATATGCATCACTGCACATTTTTTTCTAAAACTACCTACCCCATTTTTATATTTTATTAAAAGCGTGATGTTACAACATTCTGACCGATTGATAATATGTCAAAAGTAAGATTTATTATAAATTTATAAATTAATTGAGTTGTTTTACAAACAAAAAAAAATTAAGTCAAGTTATCAGACATTTAATTCAAACGGTACTACATTTCAGTAAATTAATTAATTACAGTAAAAAAATTAAGACCGGTTCTCGATACGTAAATATACAGATAAAATAAAAAGAGAAACAAGCAAAATGAGCAGTGATAACACCCCTTTCGGGTGTGTGAAAGATGAATATTAAAATGGCATTTGAAATATATTTTAGTTTTGTTTTGTTTGAAAATTATTCTTGAATTGTTTTGTTACTATTATTAAACTGTACTTTATTATGCTGAATCAACAATAATTCAATGTAATTTTAAAAGCCAATGCTATACGGGGAAGTAATAACCAATCAACATTATTCGTATTGATTAAACCCATTGTATGACGTGTGCCGTGTATTGTATGTATGGCCGCTTCGTGCAGTACTACGATTTCTTTAATACGTATCGTTTGATAATAACTTCACATTTTTTTTTAATTATACTTAACCTTGTATGAAATATTTATAATAGAATCTAAACCAAGCGTGTTGAAAATAGTTCCGCGTAGGTGAAACTTACTTTGTAATAGCCATGTGATGTTTTTAAAGATATTGCTGAGGAGTTTCTTTCGCCGTTTATTCTCTTCAATGTTAAATCACCTTTTCGAAATGGTAGGAAAATCAAATCATGGCGTGTGTAAGTGTATTTACAGAATATCTAAACGATTAGATGATTGTGAACTTGAATAAATAATAAATTTGATTTTAATAAAAAAATAAATAAATAAAGTATTCTTTCGGTTATTAATATAATATATATTTATAAAAAATAAAAATAAATATTGTATACTTAAAAGTAAAATTTTAACAACTGTAGGAACTCTTGATTTCAAATTACAAAAGTAACGATGAATATAAATTTTAATAAAGTAATAAGAATTTCGTGTATTGCGCCTACGTTCGTACCTTGTGTCAATTTTGTAACAGTTACATTACACATATTCATGCATTCGATTTATAATTCAATATTAATAACTTAAAAAATTGAACATTATTTACTTTGATGAGTTACGTAAACCAGAAGACTTATGTGCTCCAAAACTGGAACAGCATCTAAAGTGTTTTCAAAGCCCAGATGCCATAAATGAGATTCTAGGTTTGAGATATCGATGACATTGTTCCCGGACTCGATACAACTAAATCCACTTAGTAGGAAATTAGATCATGGTTTTATCAAAGACATTAGGATTTACAGTCTATTGTATTGGTATTTATCAATAGTACTTATGGTACTTATAGAAATAAGAGTAAATGCTTAAATACTTAGTAATATACCTTCACGTGGGAACGGATAGGGATTCAAATATTGATAGTTCAAAGTAATGTGCCTTATAAATTAGTAGAGTAATTATCATCATATATCAGTAATAATATCATAAGTATCAGATGGTGCGACTGATAGTATCCTCATAAGGATACAAAAAAAATATTTAATATAATTTGTAATATTGTTGTCCGGCTTGTTACATATGTATTTGCGCACATTGTGACAGCTTATAATTATGCGTACACTAAATATTCAAGGCTTATTACCAATTGTACTCGGCTGCTCGATGGGTACAATGTTATCAGTGCTGCATGTCCTATTAATAAATAAATAAATATCGTTTGTTAGTTTTGTTTCATGTCAATTATGTATTAAAATTATTTTACATTTTAAAATTTCAACGAGACTTATTAAAGCATATGGCCCCATATGGCAGTTTGAATTTCCATTCTCGGTATATTGGGATTTTGTTCATATGTAATACTTCAAATTGATCTCAAATTAATTTATTTGATTTGAGCTAACACACTACACTTACATCGGTAGTACTGTGCGTTGGAAGTGTAAAACAAAAGAGAGGAGTATCGACCAAACCCGAAGTGAGAGGGCGCCACCCTCTTTATGAGTCAGAGGGGAGGACCCTTGCAGGCATTGCGGTACCCTCAGTGCTCCGTACACCATGCATTCGCTATCGATCTGGGGTTTTTCGGACCGACCGATCATGTTTAGTTTTGGACGAACTGAAATTTAAGCTGGTGTTCATTTCTCACTTTTTCGTTTTGTTGTTGTACTGTCGTTTGTTGAAGAACAATTAAATATGTTAAACTGAATAATTTTAATTTATAAATATCATATCTTATTAGTATATTATCTGATATTTTATGATTTTTTATATATTATATTAGTTTACGTGACATTCATAAGTGTCTGTTCTTTTCTAAAAAAGAACTAGAAAATATGGTATGATGATAAGTGCCCGCTAAGATCTGTGCATAGCTGATCGTCTTAACGAAACAGTTGTGTTAATACGACCCTAATCTATCAAATCTTTTTCCTTTTATATATAAAGGCCTAGAAAAAGATGAAATCTACCAATATACCTAACCTCTAACACTTTTATAGGTTGGCTATAGCTTGAAATGGTATACGGTATCGTTTGAAGTGTAAGGATGTCTTTAGAGGAATCCAAACTCATCTCTCTTGTTCATGGTGCACCTTGTTGAATAACGGACGAAGCGTTCGGCAATAAATAGGTGGCTGGACTTCGCACCACTACTACTTTACCCAATTTAACCTACCCAAATTTACTACCCAATGCACGGCGGTAAGGATTTTTACCTGCCCGATTAGTAACCCAAGATCAGCTGATAAATGTTTTTAACGTATTTCGGTTGCAGTGTTCGACATTTGACGACCGTGGTGTTGCAGAGCACCGCGCCGGCAGCGCGCCGCGTTGACCATTTGCCAACCACATTCACCCTAATTAAATCCACAAGTTCTCGTATAAATCCAATTTCCCAGCTGAATCCCGCGTGTTCCCGCGGCTTATTCACAGATTTGTACCTATTAGCATACATCCATGTTACAAGCTGTCGTTATGGACTGGTTTGAAGCGACGTGAATAGCACGAGTTGGTTTTCAAGCGATTTATTTGAGTCGTGGTTTGATCATAGAATTGATAATTTCATGGAATTATCAACCATTTCATGAATTGTGAACTATTTATAAAATTACTAGTTAGATAAAATCTTTATATCTTCTTCCTCCTGCCCTCTATCCCACGTTACGTGGGGTCGGCACAACATGTTTTCTTCTTCCATTCTTCTCTGTCAGACGTCAGCTCCACATCCACACCTTTCTTATTCATATCCTCTTTCACACAGTCGATCCATCTTTTCTTCGGTCTGCCTCTACTCACATATCCATCCACATGCATACCCATCACTCTTTTCGTAACATGACTTTCGTCCCTTCTCATAACATCTTTATATCACCGATTCAATAATTTTTACAAAGCGTGCTCACAACATATAGCAGTTTAGCAATTTGATGCAACTGGGTGGAATTATATTAGTGTACAAATTACATATCGCGAGAACCCAGGTCATAGCCAAATTTGCAGAATCCACTTTGATTTCAGGTTCAAGTATGTTTATATAA
Organism: Megathymus violae; assembly: GCA_003671415.1. Lineage (NCBI taxonomy): Eukaryota > Metazoa > Arthropoda > Insecta > Lepidoptera > Hesperiidae > Megathymus > Megathymus violae. The sequence continues at coordinate 3,302,352 of PDGT01000015.1, read as the reverse complement.
AATGATTTTTTCAACATTTGATCATTTCGTGAAATGAGATCTTTTCGTTAAATGGTTAATTATTGTAGGCTTTTCAAATAATAATTTAAATGTTGGGGAGGTAGATGTAATTAAGTTAAATCATAATGGACATTGATTACGCATATTCAATTACGCATACTAACTTGAAATTATTACATATCATGAAATTGCAATTATTATTCATGATGATTATTTTTTGTAATTATCAGTTTTACGATCAGAACACGACGGATGTGTGCACGGAATTGGGTGTGCAAGACTTCAATTACTCGTGACGATATTGTCAAAATTTTTAAACGGGAGTATTGCATAACCTGTATATTATTCTAAGTCTGTTTTCAGTTTTCACTTTGTGCCGTCACATCATGCATATTGTGAGGCGTTTCACAAATACTCTTATTATTGAACTAACTGTTACCCGCCCGCTTCGCTGGTCTGTCAAATTCTTTAAATAGTGCATGTTTCCGGATACGTTTATTTCGGTGTGCGATGAGACTAAGCCTGCTGCACATATTAATTAACCTTGACGAGGTAAGCTCTGTGACGTTTCTTTAAAATGTGGGTCTGATTGGGTTTACTAAATAATATTTGTTTTTTTGTACATCTAAACCTTCCCACACGCAATTTGCTTTTATGGGTATATCTCCTCTTTCGACTTTTGCGTTTTTCACCATACCTACTAGAAATAATAATTGTCGAGACTGAGCACGATTGAAAAAAAAACTTTCTGCCTTTTTTTTCTTCTTAATTTAATAATTATTAGTTTCCTAATTTATAGATTGATTACGTTAGTGGTTAATACATTAAAAAAAAGCTATTCATTTATTTATGATTATTAAGCCACAGACAAGCCACCTGATGGTAAGTCGTACCACCATCACCAGATATCTGTAACAACAAAGGTTTTACCAACGAGTTGCCGGCCGAGAAGAAAATTGGAATCCGATTATTACTAGCTCTCCAACATCCCAACGCATAAAAAGACCGACTTAAATAGTAAGTATATTCATGTATATATGTATATTTATGTGTATGTATATATATGAATATATATATATATATATATATATATATATATATATATATATATATATATGTAACAAACGCCCATTTATTGTAAATGTAGCAAACGCCCGCAACTTCGTTTGCGCAGATATTTCAATAGTTTCAAGTTTTTGTATATGTGTACCATTTTTCAGCTATTTAAGGACATACTCTGTCGGCTGTTTAAATAAAAACGCAATATTTGAACTCCCAGTATTATTGGGTAACGGTCGTGCTTAAAATACGACCTTTTGTAGCAGCCATAATATGTGTGAATACTTTCTTCGTGTACGTGTATACTGGCTATTAATGTTTTATTCAAATTAATTTAACAAGCTGTGGACTGGTTTTTATATTGATCCGCTTCTGGTCCAGTTGAGATGTAATCAAAACCGGGGATCAGGCGCTTACGACATGTGCATCTTTTCGTATTAAGATAACAACTTTATTGCTTCAGCGAGAGAGAAGATTATGAAGTAAATTTAATGGATCTCGTATTTATGTAAATACATTAATATAAAACTTTAGTAACTGTATGTAACAACCTTAATGTATAAAATAATAATAAAATGCTTTTACGATGTCTAGGTAATATGTTAACAATTAAGGGGTGTGAGGGGCTGTATCATACTTGAACCCAAGCCAACCTACTATGTTTGTGGTACAGCGTGCTGAACAACGGACGAGGCTATGGCGCCAGGTTCCTCCTGTAGGAGGTCTCTTAACTCTGTACCACCTGATTGAATTCGTCGGTATTTGCATGGTGCTAGGACATTTTTCGTGCCAGGTTAGCCACACCCCTCCTTCTAAAATCGACCTTGAAGTGTTTATGTTACATAAACAAAATGCAGGTTCAACTCTCTATATGTACGATTTGCAACAAATAATTACGTTATGATTATTACAATCTTTAACTGTCCCAGTGCTGGACTTGGCAATCTTTTCAGAACTGATGGTTAGGACAGTAGAGAAGCAGGTAAATTGGAGCAGTTGACACTACTTCGAAGACATGATGGTGAACTGGTGGTGCGTTGGATGGCGCCGGTGATGTTTAGCAAATTGTTTGGTTTTGCGTTTATTAATTACTGCGATCTAATATATTTTTTTAATAAAACATGTTCTTAAACTATACTTACTTAACATAAATATGTAAAGAAAAACATCACTATTAGTTAATTATTGCAAAGATTGCACAATACTTTTAGCAAAATATCCCATTTTATATATAGTATATCCCATGTAAAGCAACATGTAAGTGATACGGCATACTATGATAATATGTTTGTCGATACCTTTAAATGAAGTGTTTTATATGGTATTAACCGTCAGTTAAATTAAAAAATACATATCAAATCATTTTTATTATTTGTAACAATTAAATGTTTTTGTATTTTAAATTTGATTTGAAAACATAAATCGACATTTTCATCAAAAAACATTATTCATTGTCCTTCACTAGTCGTGTCATATTGACATCTGACATTGACATTATTAGACTTCTGACAACTCTGATTCACATCATGCTACAGCGCACGGAGTGTAATATGTAGATTTCTTTCTGAAGTATTCCGTCACTGAAATAAAAATAAAATAAATAGGTGTAATTAATTTCTAAGAAATTAAATGTGAGTGCTTGGTACCCGGGATCACCATTTCAAAATATATTTAAGTCCCTAAATTTCACTGCTCTACAAATTTTTTTTAATGGATTACAGGTAAAGTTCACCATCAAACCTGTCGAATGAGTATTTACACTCGTCTAGACATCAGGAACACTGTAAGTACATAGATAAGAACGAGTGTATAACAACCGCTCACTAGCAATAAGCCTCTCCAACTTACCCTTAATAACCACCCTTACAAAGCACCCGCATCTGCATTGAAATACAGGTGAGCTGTAGTTATTTAGATATCAGAACCAGGGGAGGTAGAGATACTGTGTCCCCTTATATTTACTACAGGCTACGAAGAAAAAAAATTTAAAGTTTAATACAGGTCTGAATTTCTTTACATCGTTCCAGTTTCGTATTATTCTTTCATTCTTTTCTGTAATTTATGACATATTGACATTATCAAATATTTTTTATTTGTTTTTTTGTCTGGAATAAACTCTGAAGTGGCTGTTATCTTGATTCAAGAATTACATTATTGCGAACATTATCCGTGTTATTCAATATCAATACCATAAAATACCCAAAGTTATGAATACACATTTCAGTTAGAATCGATTTTCTTAAATTTTCAGTAAATTATAATGTGTAAGTTAAGTTGAAATAGTTGAAAACTATTGATTTAACATCAAGATTCTGTAGCAGCAGAGATCGTGTTTGTAATAAAAAATATAATTGCTAATAAAATGACACGAATTGCGTATTGAAATGTTTCAAATCTCGATAAATTAAAACGAGCGAACGTAGAGTTCCCTTTGTTTCATGAGTATCTTGTATATTAATCCCGTAATTAAAATACATAAACATGATTTTGTATTCTTATGTTTGATAGCGTTAATGGCAAATGAGCAAACAGATTTTGTAAATGTATCCTCCGTAACCCCACGTATTTAATCTCTTTGCTCATGACGTTTATATTATCGACACACTAATACGTCATATATGTATGTATATAGGACTAAGTATCGGGTCGTTTTATTGAAATGAAAGTTAGAGCAACGAGTCAAGTTCCTCATTTTTTTTAGTTATGGTTAAAAGATGTCTCCCCTCGTACGGAGTTTGTGAACTGAAATTGTTCTCAACAATTGTCTCACTGTCGGCGTGCGTGCATCATACTAGCAGCCTCTTGATATCTTTTGATACGCTGTGTATACCGTATGTCAATGTATCTTCTTTATTTTCTGAAAACTAAACATAACCGCGTGATTTTATAATATAGTCTGAAGATATTTTAAAGTCCTTTAATTGCCTGATTATCTGTAATTCTTAGAAAGATAAGAGTAGTGACGCCGTTGATGTCCAAGCACATTGTCCATTACGGCAATGACAACTTAACGTTAGATTAAGTGAATAAATTATACACCATGAACCTTTCGTTCTCGTTTATCGCTACCAGTCGGGCGTGCTGTTGTGTTCAGTGTAATTTAACAAATAACGCACAGCCCCGTTAAAATCAGTAGGGGAGGTTTAAGTTACCAAGCAGTTTGTGAAATTTCCTCTTGGGAGCTCCATGTAACTTGATATTACTAACTTTTCGGGTGCCTAATCGATTTATATAAATAGATCGAATAATATAATGAAGATTGCATTCACGTCTATGGACGATGTTAATGTATGGAAGAAGTTTCGACTTTTTTTCGGTTTATTCGCCTCAATGTAAAGCACCTTTTTGAAACGGTAGTAAAAGCAAATAAATGACGTGCATTAGTGTACTTACAAAATGTCTGATTTATTTTGAATTCGACTTTGAATTTTGAATTTGGAACGGGTAGTTTAATTTTTTTATTTGATTTTGAGGTACGAGGGGCTCCATCTATTTCAAAGCCTATGCCAATCTCTCGTCTTCATGCCCCCTGCCAACCAAAACAATTCGCTTATTTGCTCGCCCTATACCTAAAAAAGTCTGAAGTAATCAAATATCACAACTTCCATTCATGTCCTAGAAGCTTTTCCGTTATTAAACTCTCCTTTTCAAACAAACTTTACTTGTTGACTAACTCGAACCCACATGACTGGCTAATCGAATTGGTATTTGGCGGGCAGCGTTATGGCCAGGAACGAAAGTTTGTTAATTATCGCTTTGCTTGCTGTAACGTATGCGTATCAAATATTAAATAATGATTCCAACTTTATTTAACTTTAATTTTACTTATGCCTTTGATCGACATTAAAGAAGGAGCTGGGTTCATAGTTAAAAGGAGTTAAAGGGAGTAAATTAGAAAAAAAATGCAGCATAAGATGAATTAAATGAAGGCTCATGTTGACGGGATTTATTGATAGTTATCAGGTAGGCAAGCAGTCCTTACAAATGAACATTGCAATCTATGGACCAACCCGAAATACTTATTTGAGGCTGGTTACAAAACATTTGTGCTTGTTAGGAACGCCTCATTTATAAACGTCGCTGGTGCCTTGACTGAAGGGCCTCAGCGTTTTACCTCCTTAAATCAAGTACAAGGTTGCTTGTGGCAGCTTGTTTCACGACAGAATGTGAAGATGGATTTCGAAGGTTTGCGGAGTAGGCGAAAGAAATTTTCGTCAAAACACGTGAATTACACGGATAGGTTTAGCTTTATCGAGCGTATCTCGACCTCTTGGAATAAAGGAGATCGATCCTATACTGTATATTATCCACGTTTTTAAATAAAAACGTTTCATTCTATTTATTTTACGTTTTATGATTTATATCTACGTTTTATAT
>PDGT01000015.1:3103458-3296885 GCA_003671415.1 Megathymus violae | reverse complement strand
TATATATATATATATATATATATATATATATATATATATATATATATATATAGCCGACAAACGAACAGACGAGCCACCTGATGGTAGATGGTCACTGTCGCCCATGGAAATCAGGAAGACCAAAACTATTACTAATGCGTTGTCGGCCAGGTAATGAAAAGAACTTAATAAAGAAAATACTAGCTCTCAAGCCCCCAGCCGGAACACGATGCGTCGTTTGGCGGCTGGCTCAAGCAGGAGGGTGGTAGCTAGCCAGGCAGGGTTCACGGAAAGATAATAAAACCAGTTATAATATTAATGAAAGATATTATTCCATACCAGTGCCCCGAAGGTTATAATGTTTACGTCAGATGAACCCGTGTCAAGTTCAGTGCGTTGAAGATGTCGTTAGTGTCTTGTGTCATAATGTGGTACTAAGAACACAAAACGAACAAGACGTACAATTGACATTGTCAATAGTCAATAGAGTCTGTCAAGTGTCAAGTCTCAAGAGTTTCTGACCGCCACAGCAGTCTTGCCGTAACCATGTTCCAAGTAATTTGGATTAAATATCGATAAAAAACACAAAAATCGTGAGTACCCGTTACAGTCGTAGCATACTTTCTCCATGTTGCTGGTGGGCGTAAAAGGCTGCAACACATTTTTGCAATTATGGCAGTTGCTTACGAACTATATGTTATTTTGGCATGTTGTTAACATGTAAAAAAAATATCATTTATTAGTTGAAATCTAGGGAATTTCTACTTTTTACTTACTACTACTAGTAACTACTTTCTTTCTTTATTCTTGTTTTTCCGCCGACAACACAATAGTGACACTTTTGATGTTACTCATGTCCATGGGCGACGGCGACCACTTACCATCAGGTAGAGCTGGCCTGTTCGTTTGTCGGCTATTCACATTAAATAAATAGTGCGTGATATCCATGTTACGTTTATGGTATATGAAACATTCACAATTCTACTCCCGTTATTGGCATAGTGTATTGGATTCGTGTTAAAAAAAATTCCTTGCCTCATTTGAATATTTTTAGGAGGAACAGTTAGGCGCTAATAGCAGTTGGTTATATATAAAATTAATCTTTACTCACATGGGAATACAACATTTATTTGATTGTCATTCCCACGAAATACCTTCACACCTAACTTACCGACATAAAAGTTAAGAAACCATACAGTTCATGAATATTGTAGTTATATTTTCCGATTGTATTATTATATTGAGATTTAGAAGGTTACCTTCTTAACTTGATATCCAGATGGTTTTGAACTTTTGAGTGTTAATATTACCGTTGTGTTGAGCGTATCCCTTGTTCGTGGTGCGCTGCACTAAACAAGGCTCTTTTTTAAGGTTGTTTTACATCACCTAGCTGATCTCTGTGATATTGGTCTATCGCGGTAAAGGTTTTTAACTGCTACCAGCAACCTAAAATAAACAAAAAAAAAAAAAACATATTTTTGTTGCGTGTAACAAAGCGCTTTCATCGTTTGTATTCTCTATATATTCATTAAGATAACACCTATCTATTTATACATAAAACGATTCCCTATACTATTGTTGTAATAAAGAAGTATTAACATTTTTGAATATTATTAAAAAATCCTAACGTAAAAGGTGGAGTTCAAATAGATCTATAGTCTTCCCAAACTAGTCAGTAGCCGAATATATAAAATATTTTGTTAATGTACATATGAGTCAAATAAGGCTTTTGCTATTGTTTACAATCAACCCATATAAATTAGGGTGGATGGGTTAATATTGATAACAGAGTGTAAGTTAAACATACTCCTTATATACAATATGGGCACACAGATACAGGCGTGCGGAAACTGTTATCTAACTGTAGTTAGAAACTGTGAGTCTGAGAATTGTTTGTAATTTGAAATTCCGATAGATGGAACTGGAAAAGTTTTATATATATTGACTATACGATATTGTTGTAAAAGATTGATAAAAAAAAAAGTAAAATATATATATTTATTTAAAAGTGGTTTTTCAATTAAAATAATTAGTCCATAAATTAAATGTTTCTTCCTATTAAAAATTATTATTCTACTTCTGGTAGTATATTATTGCTTAGATCTTATTGCGTAAATCTTTACTAATAAATAAAATTGGAGTGTCTGTTTGTAATATTAAAATAACCGCTTTTTACTACATGCATATGAATGTATATACAGTACATATACCAACATAACATTTTTACAATTTTTGTCTGTTTGTCTGTCTGTTTGTTCCGGCTAATCTCTTAAACGGCTGGACCGATTTTAACGGGACTTCCCTGGCAGATAGCTGATGTAATAAGGAGTAACTTATTTAGTTAATTTTATTTCTACTAAATAACTTTTTTGTTAAATTACACGCGGACGATGTCGCGGGCACAGCTAGTTTATAATATTTTTTTAATTGCGACGGGATGAAATTATATATTTAAAGTTATAAAATATACATATATGTGTCCAGTTAAAAATACACAATAATGGTCTCGTAACATATCATTTGATATTTTTCAATATGGCGGCAGACGTGTTCTTTTATGGTATTATTATTGTTACAGTGGTTATATCCACTTCACTACATTCTACTCACCTATACAATTTACTATCTAACCAAATGAATGTCTTCGTTATGTTAGGGATAAGTTCATTAAAACTTATTAGTAGTCTGTGGTCGAAAAATCAACCCGTTTTCCTCCTCTTCATCGTTAAGAAAAAAAACATTCACGCTCCCGCCAAAACACTCGCAGTTTCCCAACATGGCGCGCTCTTTACGACTTCTCTGAAAAATTATGGCCGTGTTCGTACGTTAAACTTTTACGTGCTTTTACGCTTACGCCCTTCGTACTTGGTTGCTACAATAATATTATTACCGTTAAACCACACATTGTTCGGTTACTTCATTTTTGTTATCTCTTATCATTTTTGTTATCTTATATTTTGTTATTTTTGTTAGCGATTTTGTCAGTTTAGACTTAAGCAGAGCGGTAAAAACTTCAGGCTTAGTATAAGATCATTTTAAAGCTAGGCTTTGGTACAAGATTTGCGTGTGTGGATTTAGTAAGCGTTTTATACATATCGTGCTATTGTAAGTATCGTCTATGATCTTCCACTTACATAGTTTTTAAGATGGGAGACGCCATTTTTAGCCTAATGGTTTGAATGTATGCCTCACGCACGGGCGGAGACCACTGGCCATTAAATCCAGAATCGGTATTTCAATATTATAAAAATATTATGGTGCAGATGAATATATTATAATAAGAACGCCTGGGAATAATAATGTCTAAAACAGTTCCGCGTAGGTTTAAACTTACTTTATAATTGCTGTATTGTTTTAAAAGATGTGCTGAGGAGCTTCTTTCGCCGTTTTTCATCTCAGTGTTAAAGTACCTTCTCGAAACGGTAGTAACAGCAAAAAAGACGTGCTTAAGTGTATTTACAGATTACGTAAATACATAAATAATTTTGAATTTGAATTGAATTTAAATCACATAAACAATAAGATTAAGAGTTTTTTACAGCGTACCAACATCACCTATTTATTATGCGTGCATGTGTGCATGATTGCGAGCGTGTTTGTCTGTGTGAATGTTATTGCATTAAGCGTCTAATTTTGTGAAGGGTGCGTGAATTCTGCCTATCTTCACTTGGACAACGTGATGGACTACGGTCCTAATCCCATTGGTCTCATTGTAAAAGGAGACCTGAGCTCCTTAGTGGGACATTTATGGGTTGTGATGATAAAATAATGACATTGTACACCGATATTTCGGCTGAATTACATGAACAACCGAAGATGAGTTAAAGTTGAAAATTACGCATACCACATTATTTATAGTTAAAAGTAAAAAATACATTAAAACAAAGTTTGACAATCGCACTGTACTATGAAGGTTGTATTCTATATTTTTAGCTATAAACACTGATTAATATTGTAATATATAACGCACATAATCTCGGTGTAATGTAGATCAGTAGTTTAATTTTTTTTTTTATTTTACTAAAGTATCTTTTTAGTGTGTGTTTGGTACGATATCTGATAGACATCGATTATATTAGGTAGGTATAATAAATGGACCATGAGTGGAATGTTCGGAACTTACATAGCAAAATGTAACGTAACACTGCATCATACATTAAAAGAATAATATTATAAATTTGTTATAAATAAGCATCTATAATCATATTTTTTTAATTTAAAGCTTACAAGTTACGACTGATGACTCATAAGAAAACTTTGTGTCGTACTCGTTGCAAAAGCTATCAAACAGCCGAGTTCTATTGGAATTGCTCGTTGGAAGCCTTCCAACTATTTTGCTGTTGCACACAGCGCTTATAATTGAGCGAAACGTGACCATTAGCCCGGCAAAAGTACTTAGATTTACGCACGAAGTTTGTTTACGCGACGTCGACAACAAATCGATTCTGTGATTCACTCGGACGGAACCGAGTGCGTGGTTCTGCACTTTAAATCGAATTCGAAAACGCTTTTACTTAGTAGGTACTTAATAAAACACGTTTATTTTTGCTGTTCGTTTTTTAATACGTAATGAAATTCGTATGAGATCAGTGAGTTTGCACATCACTGGAGTTCTGGCTGTGTTTTTAAAGATGCATTTATGTTACTATGGTGATCACTTAAATCAGACACTATAAAAATAAATATATTTTATCTAAAAAAAACACTGGATTCAGGTTGGATTTAGACTGGAATTTATTTAGATAGAAAATAATTAGCTTTTTACTTTAGAGATGTTTATGAGTTGTAAACAGTTTTAGGAATGGAAATGGAAGGAATGGAGAGGAGAATAAATTGGTGCACATACAAAGTTTATTAATGGTAAAAAGTATATTAAGTATGCCTATGTACAATTCATTTTGTATATAATGTTAAATTATTAAATATAACTCATTATATTTTGAAATAGCATTTAAAACCTAACCTGGGATTTTGGGAGCGCTGTCGGCGGTATCGCAACAATAAATTCAAATGGGAAGATAACGCATTTGTCAGAACTGTACAATTTTATTACAGCCATTCGCAGTTCCGACAGTTATTTAATGGCGAACTTGTATTTCGTTGCCAAAATAATTATCTCCGGACGATTCCACTTCTTATGAATATCCAATGTAATTGTAAATCTCATTGTCTCGTGGTCCAATATGGACAGTATTGCATCTAGTAAGGAATAAATGGGGTATATAAAAAGGTGATAGCAAAATTTTTCTTTACTTATATTATAGATGTTTAATAATTTATCTGTAGATACAAGGTATCCTCTGAAACTACTGTATCGATTTAAAAAAACTCGTTCACAAGTCATACTTAAGCTATCCTTGTATAGCCTAGTATATATTTTAGTTTAATAACAATACTTGTCTCTATTCCATTTTTTTCTAGAGAAAGTGTGCTCATTACCTTCTGCATTAACATGCGATACTCGAATGGTTGAATATGTGTCCTTAAAAATAATAAGATCTTCTAGTTACCTTAACAGGAAGTATCTATTTAACCGTATAGGGGCGGCCTAGAATACTCGCTATTTTCTGGACAGTATATAGAAAATATCAAAATTTAGTCTTAAGTGTTCGATATTTTACGTAATGTGACCATAGAGGTATTATACATAGAGTAGGAGAGACAAACATACGGCTGCCTGTAAGCGAAAACGTCCGACCGTTAGAAAGAGAAATAAGATTGCGGTACCCTATCTCTCTCTTTCTACTAATGCATGTGTATTAAAGAACAGCTTGTTTTTCAAAGATTTAAATTAAAACAATTTACAAATTACAAGTTTTTGTCATTTTATAAACACATTATCAACCGCAAAAATTCAATATGACCAACAAACCGTCGAATGGTTCTATTATGCTCACTTTTCTCGCTAATTGCACATGCGCGAGAAGAGAGAGATACAGAAGGTAACGCAATCTTATCTCACTTTTTAACCGAAGAACAGTTGGAAGCCTGGCTTCCCAGCTCTACCTATAAATAATACCTCTATGAATGTGACAGAACACGTTTGACAATATTAGACTTTAACAGCTGCTATTCATAAATATCAAAACTGTCATTATGTATTTTATATACACCATTTTGATGATAAGTAAAAATTTCTTGTTCATAAAAATAATTCATTCAGATCAACAAAAGTGAATTCCATGATTTTCTGTATACTGTACACTACATAGTCAAGAAACTATGCAATTGCAAAACGCCTTTATTTACACGTGCCTAGGTTCCTCTCATCTTGATAATAGTATAAATTACATGTATAGACTGTTCTAGCTACGACAAAATTATTGTATCAATTTAAATGAAGTTATTTTGACGCTGATTACATGCAGAGCTGCATAGAGCGGTGATATATGGGTTACATAGTAAAACTCAATAGAGTGCTCTGGTGTAATTTACAAATCTATAGCGTATCTTCTCGAGATATATAATCTCCGTGTCAACGAAACGCGGAAGGGAATAGATTCTCACCGTTGAGGTGTCTATGCACTGGAACGGATCGGACTCACGAGATTAATTATTCATTTTTGTAGGCTATCCAAAAAAAAAACTTCGTTTCATAATAAACGATTATAAAAACTGAGTCTAATAAATTATAATTATAACTGATTATAATAAATGTTTATTATAAACTGATGACCCTCTGATTATAAAAGGAAGCTCAGTCCAGTCGAAATGTTAGTCTTGATCTCAGTAGGGCGCCTTGTTTACTATCTTCCCCTCTTTGACGCAGAAATGATTTATTCGTGTATTCGGCTTATATTATATTGTATAGAAATTCAGCTTATACCGAAATTGTTTTTAAAATCTGACTGAAAACAAGCTGAAGGCTGTCTGTTACGGAACATTACGAGAAACCATAAATTTGTCACATTTATCCAAACGGCAGCTTTTAATCAAATGTTATTATCTTACCAATACGTGACTTTCACCAAAAATTAACGGTGAAAACGCGGCCGAACGCCTAATTAATGCATATTGGACCCCATTCGACCCTCACGCACGGCCATTCGATTTAATATAATTTCCCGTCGAATATAAAGTTATTATTATAAAAACGTGAATTGTATTTTTCATATGTACCACAAATGTAATAACTAAAAGTTTTAAATGCTTACGAGACATACAATTTGCATTTTAATTTGTAATAGGTATAATAATATCTTATAATATATCCTTAATAATAATAACACGTGGTTTTTGTAGGCATGCATTTACAATAAATTTACGGAATTATTACTAAATTTTTTTGTGTTAATACTATATACTGTAAATGTTGTTGTTTTTTATACATATAGGTTTGCATATTTTAAAAAAGTTATTCGTATGCAAAGCAATCAGTCTAAGTTTACGTTTTCAAAAAAAAAAAAAATTTAAGTGCTATATAATTTTCGCTGTAGCTTAGGAATTTTGTATAATCGTTTTCTTAAAAAAGATTGATAAACGAAAAAAAATTATTACTAAATGATTTCATGAGAAAGTAAGGACGACATTCCAAAACTAAAGAATGCTACAGTATTATTTTTTACTAAAATATTAGATGGTTCCACCCTTCTAGCTGTTGTTTGCCATTGGAAAATGAATTTTTAATTAAAATACTGACGTGTAGAGATTGTCTAGTACCATATTTCTACTGTGGGATTTCAATTCAATCAATGTACAGATGCATTACTCGTAGGTAAGCCCCTTGCATCTACGAGATTCGGATATTCATCAAAATGTAATCTTGTGAGTATTGCAGTTATTACTCGCAGCCGTCATTCTCTCTATCTCTCTTTCTGCGATTCGTTGTCTCCAGTTCTAAAATCACGATCACCACTAAGCTTCTCTAAAACTTTACGATATTTAGATTTCTCATCATCGAGGAAAGAATAGCCAACAGACGTGCGAGCTGTTCGAACCAACGTATCGCGCGTCGTTCTTGGGGTCACATCAGTACTTAGAGTAAAAGCACAATAGCGTTATACAATTATGCAAGCATACATTCCATACAATGAAGTAAAACGAGAAACCCCTTTGTTTACTGAACAGTATTATTCATTTATCAAAAAAGCCACGACTGTTTTACCGTGGATATGATGTGGATGAGTGTGTAATTGGGAAGGAACAGTTCTTAATTTAATTATTTTAATTTTATTACCTTTAATCTGTTTACTACAGAAGTATCCACATAATGATATGATGTTTATAAAACATTGTATCGCGAGAGTAATCTCGCGTTTCGGTTTAAAGGTTTCTTCTTAACTCGTAATTGATAAATTGCTGGTTGTAAAAATGTCATCGGACAAGAAACTATAACCATAAATAAAGCATCTATTCATTACCTTTTACTTTAGTGATCGTGATAAAACTTACGCCGATCATAAATCTTTTAATGAATTTAGTTTTGATATAAATCAAGTACCCAATTACAGTTTAAGAAGTTGATTCAGATGGGCCTTATCCAGATAAATTATGGGATTTTTCAGAACAACCGTAGTCACATTTCCATCTCAGAACTAAATGAGATTTGCATCTTGCTAATATTGTTAATGGTATTAGACTCACGTTGCAGAGTACTAATATAATACTAATATTACTGCTGTTTAGTTAGCGAATACAATTATCTAAATAGGTACACGTTGACGATTCGAAAGAGCTTTTTACTCAAAGTATGAGTATTTTATGTGATTAAAATATTTCTAGAAACATTGCAAAGCAACATAACCGAATCAAATTAGAAATTTCGTATTCGTTCTACAGGCTCTTATATGTGAAAGCAAGCCTTTGTGATTTACCAACGCGTTTCTACGTAAAACATCTGACCGAGCGACTTGTTGTCTATTTGCATTTTCTGGCCTGTTTGTGGTAATGGCTGCTCCGACGACGATGTTACGATACAGTAGGAATTTAATCTGATCCATTCATTCTGCTGCGAGTCAAACGAAGCGGAAGCGGCATTATTGTATGTATATATTTTTTATTTCAAATCTTATATGCTCAAAGATCTCCGTTATTTATGTTTCATTGATGAATATCAAATTGATAAATCATTATGAATATATAGTAGTTATAGTTTTAAATAAAACACTTAGTTTCTCTTTGGCACGAACCAATAAGATAATAATATCTACGCGAAGCAAATTATGATAATAGTTTATATCGCACCCTTAGAATGAAAGGGACTTAACTCAAAAATTGCAATTTATGGGAAATGACGAAGAAAGTTTTTAAAAATGTATGGTCTTGAGTAAATTTAAAGAGACTGATGTATGAGGTTTTCCCTTTTTCCCTTTCTCACTCATAATTCGGGCTATTTTTCACCATGGGGTTTTAGAGTCGGCTTTTTTAAGTAAATTTATAGTAAAATCTGGAATTTCAAGAATTTTGAGTTAAGTCACTTTCATTCTAAAGGTGCGATATATAAATTATTTTTACTTTTACTAATTACAATTAATAATTACTAATTACTTATAATAATAATAATAATAACGTTTACACACTCACACCCCCGCACTAGGATTCCCTGTGTTGCGGGTGGCATGGACATGCACAATTAAAGCATGTATTATGTATTAAAGTATTATGTATTATGTATTAAAGTATTATGTATTACGTAAAGCATTATGTAAGCATTCTAAGTTTTCTTTATAATTTACTTAAGTAAAGTTCAATATAAATTTTATAGTCGCCTGCGAACTCAACCTCTCTTCACTTCTAACTAGAGATGTTATTGATATGAAATTTCGGATCTAGATGTGGATACGGATTTACGAATAATATTTTACAGGTTTCGGTTACGGTTACGAATTCGAAATTATTTCCGATTATCCGATTGTTTCGGATAATTTTCGTTAAGAATATTAGATGATTTACGACTTGGAAATAAACAACACAACACAGCAGTAACAGTAAACACACAACATCAAAAGTTTGATTTCATTTCTATTTATTATGTAGTATTATTTATGACAGACAAAACAATAGCCGTAAAAATTATATAACAAAACCTGTCTAAAACTATATCGGCGCGGGTAGTGTATCAGCTCGGCCGGCGAAAATCTGACATAACGTATTTTATTTAGGCTCTGCCGCTATCCGAAATTATCCAAAAGTTTTTATGCGATTCGGTTACGGTTACGGATTTCTTTTATTTCGGATATCCGATAGGTACGGTTGCGGAGCTCCATAACATCCCTACTTCGGACACACAATCCTTACAAGCATTTACCTTACTTGAAACAATTTTCACTCATTTTTGTCTGGTGTTTTATTACTTTTTCAACATACACTTACTTAAACCTTCATGGTTAATCACGCTATATATTGCTAAAACTGTGTCATGATACGTTTAGTTTTTAGAATCATGACGTATCATGACGTTCAAACACATGATAAAGGCTTTTTATCAAACGAACTGCCCTTGTTGGCAATGTGAAGCAGACGCCATCGTGGCTAAAGGCAGGTAGAGCTGTTGACAACCATAATTGAATATCCGAATATTACAAATAGGGACTCTGAATCTCTTAGATATTATTAGGAGATTACAAGTAAAGCAATAGGAAATAACAGATAGAGTGATGTCGTTCCTGAAAGTACCTATCAAATACGTATTGCAAGCGTAAATATAAAAGTTTATTGTAGTGCTGCGTGAGAATTTGAATGGAGCTGGAGTATGAACACGTTTTATGGCAACATTCGGCGAGATAACTGCTAGTTAGCGGTTTTATGTCTTTTATACTCGTAAATAATTTCGCGTGTGACTGAGCTGCATGGCTTGCGACACGCTAGGTCCTTAATAAACGCGGCCTTGTTTTAAAACATGTAATTGTAAATGGAGAACTTTCGAAGTTCACATATGCATTAGGATGATTGAGGCGGAAGGCAATAATATTGTAAGCATAGATATTTTATAGGACTTCATCGAATTAGGTAATGACGTCCCTTCGACTAGAACCTGAATACGAATATATATGAAGGGTCGAATTATCGTTAGATGGGTGAATTTAGGTTTTAAAGGACACTGCGACCAGATGTTGAGCTATTGTAGCCAAACCCATTTTATATACGAGCAATTACACCCATTTCATAATCATTACTCAAATTAAAAGAATATACATAAACTAACTAAAATATGGAAGCAATTTTTATCTTATTCTATTAAATATGGATAGAATCATTATTTCAAAATCCATAAAATGGCTTTTTGCGTACGCTAGTGACGTAACTCAACCGTATTAGTCCTCTTAAAAAATAAGTTCCATAATATTTCAAATAATACAACCTTACTCTTGAAGATTTTATTTATAACTCACTAATTTCATCGCCGGTAGAAGCTTTTAATCTATTAAGAAAATGTGTTACTGAATGTAGTATTTTATTTGAATTTAAACATACGACAGCATTAGAAGTAGTTAAAACTTTTCGGTCACTAAATAATAAAAATACTGGTGACCTGTGGGGAATGTCTGTTAAAATTATAATAATGTAATAGATGTCATAGCCCCCCGTCTAACTCTAATCTTTAATAAGTGTGTTGTTGGCTTAAGTACAAAAGTAGGTTTACCATAAACAATTTAGTTTTAAATGCTAAAAAAACGAAGTGTATAGAGTTTGCACTACCAAATGTGCAGAAGATAGGCAAAATCCTTAAATTAAATAATGAAACATTGACTATGGAACAATCCACAGTTTTTTTAGGTGTCACCTTGGATAATTAAGCTTCAGTGGGGCGCCCATATATCGGTTCTCGTAGGTAAACTTAGTAGGTCTGTCTACGCTATTAGGAAGATAAGACTGATTACTGATGTAGAGACAGCTAGATTTGTTTATTTTGCCTATTTTCATAGTCTTATGGCTCACGGTATCCTAATATGGGATAAAGCAGTCGACATTGATTCAATATTTATATTACAGAAAAGAGCAATTAGAGCTATATACAGATTAAAGTCACATGAGTCATTAAGATAAAATTTAAAGAAATAGGTGTACTCACCGTAGCCAGTCAGTATAGTAAATATAAATAAAGTATAGTATAAGCAGAAAAGTTATACACACTATCATGAAACAAGAAATAGGCATAATTTGGTTACATCTTCATATCGTCTTCAAAAGGTTCAGCGTTCGTTTATGGGCCTTGGAGTTCGTTTTTACAATGAGATTCCCAAGTTGATACGCGAGTTGCCCATTGGAACTTTTAAGCGACGCATTAAAATACAGCTTATAAGCAAAGAATATTATAGTATAGATGAATATATTAATGATAAGGACGCCTGGAAATAATAGTGTCGAAACCAGTTCCGCACAGGTTTAAACTTTTGTAATTACTATGTGTTGTTTAAAAGATGTGCTGAGGGAGTTTCTTTCGCCGTTTGTTCTCCTCGATGTTACGATGTTACCTTTTCGAAACGGTGGTAGAAGCAAAAAATTACGTTCATCAGTGTTTTTACAGAACACCTATATGATTAAATGAATTTGAATTTGCAGTGGAATATCCAAATATCGCATCCGACTTTAAGGATTTGCAACATAATCTAGCAAATAGCCGTCTATAAAATTTATATGTGCATGCATGCAACATTCCATCTGTCGACGGCTGCCTTAATATCCTGTCGCGGTATCGACGCCCGACGCAAATACCGACGCATGCCCGCTAATTGTTGCTAATACTGACTGTTAGGGTGCTCTCACTCCGGTTGGATAGATAGCGGAATACATGGCGTATGTTAGTGATTCAATAAGCTGGAGCATTTAGACTTGTTCGTAGTTGATGTTCACTGTAAATACGATTTAACTTTACGTTTTGCGTCAAACGTCGTCAACAGCCGCGAAGTCAATGTATGATTTTTTTGCGATGATTAAATATGATAAGTTAAAAATATATGGGCATGACGTAAGGGAAAAATCAATGTATTATATCAACTCTTTATATTAGCGTTGCTTATTCACTGCATTTTTATTTCAGTTTCAGAAAAATGTTCCTTAGTTTCTTGCGCTATACCATAGATTCAACCAAAAGCAAGTTATTTCCTTCACAGAGATAGATTCGTAATCTTACCTTCTATTGTAGTGACAGCCACTTCGCACGTGAACTACAAGAATGTACGTTTTGAAATTTTTGAATTTCCTCATAGCTAGCAAAACTTACATTGTCTAGGCTCTCATATTTGTAGTCAATGGACTTACTCTAGATGTATATGTCTATATGTATGTGACTGAGGAGTCCAAGAGTTTTGCATATAACATGCTCGTCAGACATGGATTTGTGGAGGCTTAATTGACCACCTCCAATGATGTCCATGAAGTTTATTAAAACTTCGCCACCTGATTAGCTCAAATAAATGTCTCATCTTGTTCGCTTTACATTTTAATAAATACACAATGATTTAACTTAAATCGAATAACTCCTGCATCCTTTCACTAATATACTCAAGTTATTTTGATGTGTAAATTCCATACTCCGGACATGAACGTACAATATTCCCATCCCTCTCGTCTAATATTTGCTGGACGAAACACTCATGAAACTGGACATAACGCCATTTCGATAGAGTCGATTTTTGTTCCGCGTGTTTGTATCGGTAGAGGTCGTATGCGTTTATTCGACGCGCCTAATATACGCCAGATATAAAACCGCGTTGTTGTCGCGTGCCCATTGTTGACAGTCCATGCAGAGTGTAATTTCGCGTTGCGTACATCAAATGAAACTTTGCTCGCTGCTAAGTAGGAACTACTTTTATCTGTACTGAACCTCTGAGGTTTGTTTAGAGGATTTTACAGGTTTTATTTTTACTTTGTTGTGTAAACTGCTCAAATTTAGATTAGATTGCGTTAGAATTTGGGCAACGGAGATTTTCCACCCAGGTTAGTGAGGAGAGCGAATTCTGTTATTTAAATTATGTTAAAAATCCTTAATAAGTATAGATATACAAATGAAGATTATATTATCACTATTATTATTAAGTCATTAATATCATTATTGGTATCTTTCCGTGAAGCCTACCTGGCTAGCTATCACCCTGTTGCTTGAGTCAACCCCCAAAGTAGTAGTGTTTTGGCTGGGGGCTTGAGAGCCTCTATTTTATTTCTTACTTTCTTCTCATTTCCTGGCCGACAACGCATCAGTTATACGTTTGATCTTGCTAATGTCCATGGGCAACGGTGAACACTTGACATCAGCTGGTTCGTCTGCTCGTTTTTCGGCTATTAAAATAAAAAAAATATACATTAAATATTACTCGGTATTGTTTATTTGAGTTTGAAATGCCGATTTTTGCACGTTGGGCTCGGGATAGAATCCTTCTATAGTTATATATATAGTGGATAGTTAGACACTTCTAACTTCAAAACTTTATTCATGTGCATTAAAAATTATTACTTGCTTCGGTAAACGAAACTAAGGTGTGTGAATTCCGAAGATTTGGCATTTGGTCAGTATAATGCTTAACACTTTTAATTTGAGAGGACAACTGAATCCAACAGTGAAATGGTTGAAGTTTCGAAAAGTAAAGCCTTTTTATTAAGCTTACAAATGAATAAGAACAAAAGGCGAACTGGATAAGTTAGTTATGAAAAAATATAACTTTATCAAGTTGCCATTCATGACGTTCACAATCAATGAAGGTTTGCCGATATTTCTATTTAAAATAACCTTTTGGTTGAAAAATAAAATACGTACAATTGCAGTTGTAATATTGTTGTGTTCGAGTGATACTGTGAGGCTTACCGTCAACTGGAATTCTAGACGATCACAATATAATAAAAACAACATTATATTCGTATACCATTAAAACATTGCTTCATTTTTGGAATTTTCATGAGATCAATAAGCGTAGACAGACATATATGAACAAATCGAGTAAGTATGTATAGAACACGCATTCAAAATTTTATTATGTTGCGCTGCAGCCCGCCACGGGTAGTATGATCAGACATAATTTTGTTAATATTTTATTAATACATGACACCTGTAACAACTAAGACACATAGTTCAAGAGTTGGCTGTCATTTAATCTTTAGTTCCGGTCAAAATCTAACTTGACTTTCGCTGAGCAGTATAGCTCACTTTACTGCATAATAATAATAAATTAAAATTAATTAATTCGATAAGCTGTTTAAAATAAAAATACAAAATATGCTATAACTATTCAAATTTTTCTCCATTAGTAAAACCAATAGCTTCTCGAACTCAATCCTTTGTGGTTCTGTCATGACAAACCTAAATAATTTCCGTTGGAACCTAGGACATCTAGATTGGCAGTCGGAACGTCGCCCACCCTACCCGAGTCAACTGATGCAAAGTTACACGCGAATGGAATAAGTTATTTGAATGCGATACCTTCCTCTGTCAATGTCTCGTAGTCATACATACATTCAGTGTTTTCGATTGGAGTATTTCATTCAAAGGTAGAATCAATAGGTTCTTCCAATGAAGAATAATCTTCACTGTATTGTATTGGATTGTACGGTCTTCATAGACAGTACTAGAACTAGTTCATCGCCTTCTTGATATCGGAAAAAACGCAACATCATTTAGACTTTCCGTTATTATAGTAGCGTTGTCGCATCATACAATATATCATCATAATATTAAAACAAATTAATATATACAATGTGTTTTGTCTAATTTGACAATGTGCTTACTCAAAATGCTCTTTCCTGCACGTTGATAAAGACATTTGCCTAAGTAACTCTGCATGATGGAGTTGTCTTTATATTTTCGACGTCCAAACGCATAAGGCTCTACATTAATTAGGGTGTAATTTACCACATTGGTCGTCATCTTAGGATGGGAGTCTAGTTAAAAATAATTAAAAAAAAATACTTTATCCTTGTAAATTTCACGTTTAGTCCAAACTATTACTTTAAGAAACTTAGATTTTGAGAATGCGTGCTTTTTAATTCTTAGGCATGCTTCATGAATCACGAAGATTCTTCGGAGTTCCGTGCTAAAGGCACAAAAGCGATGAAAAATACTTTCTATTTCTATTATTTAGCGATTCAATGAGTGATTTCAATGCTATTACTACTATTGCCTCAACTATTGGTAAGCAGAGTGCTTAAAGCAAGCAGAGGTTCGCTTGTACATATGTATGTAGGAAACCCTCTCTCTATATTTCAAAGTACTGTAAAATATAATACCCCCAACTCCAAGAGAATGTGCTGGACTTCAGTTTAGTAATTCGTTTATCTATTCGGCACTCATCGGATCGAACTCGGATCAGACATACGAGTGTATCCAGTTAGGTATAATGCGTGTTTTAATGTATGGATTTTGTCCACGGCGTCTTTATTTGAATCGGTTTATTCGCTTTTATGAATGTCGGATTATTAACAATATATACAAATTTTCATTGTTCTGGTGGATTCTAATCTCCGGCACCCAGTAACTAAAGCCCCTAAAGTTAAGCGTACATTATAAGTTTTTCTCGTTCGCCGATATTTCATATATTTCCCGTGCTTGTTGTAATTCGCCACATCGCAGTCCTGGCTGTCAATCGTATTTTAGATAAGAAGAAAAAAAACAGTTTGATAGGTCGTAGAAACTTTGTCTCGTTTTCTTTTAGTGGTAACTACCATCTTTCGTAAACAAAGTTGGATTAATCAACCTATGTTAGGGGTAGAAGTTTTTCGGGAAACGTTTACTTTTGGGGCATTGCAGTCGGTGCTCAATATAAATAAATATGTACAAATATGTATCTTCGGCCAAGTAGTGAGACCAAGTAAATATCTTTATTGGACGTTGGTTATATTCCGAGCTTTTAAAAGTAGCATTGAGCGTCAATCCTTATACACCTAACACGCGTGAATAATTCTAGGGTTGGCAATAAATTTTACGAATTTTAATCCGTTTATCGTCCGCTCCCATTCTGCTTCGTACCCCAAACTCATGGAGATTAAGGGTTCGGATGGATCTAACATTGACCTGGTTTTTAATGTTGTGACGCAGTGTGACGCTTAATGGATCGTTACAATATTGTTTCTCTTGAACATATGTATTCGTATTTTTTAATTAATAATATAATATTTTCATGGTACTTGGTACATAAAATATTTCATATGAATTGCTGATTAAATAAGCAGAGGGTTATGATCATAATATGTGCATTTATATTGCTGTTGAGCAATTAAGTACCGTTTTTATAGTATTCTTATACTTTAATAAATATATAGCGTATAGATATTTTTTTTATTTTTTCTTCTTAATTACGTAATTGTATAATTAATTATGCAAACATAGTATATACATATACTGCATGCAATCATCGAGATTTTACGTTTATTGTATTATTTTCATTGATTTTTGGGTTTATAGTATTTCATTGTTAGAAGTATGGAAATGTATATCTTATATTGTCAATAAATAAAATTTAAATATTTTTTGTTATTTTCAAATAATAATAAAAATAGCTTAGTGGAGTATGATTTCACAATGGTTAGCAAAAAACATGGTCAAGTGTTTTTTTTAGAATTGTTGTAATTTATCTTGGAAATATTTCATTTCGATCTCTCTAGGGGTTGTAGAACGTCTAAAGGTATAAACTAAAGCATTTCGGATATGCTGTCTTGTTTTTAGCGGTTAAGTTAGTGGTTTGGTAAAATAAATTTTACCACCTATTAAACTAAACAAAATACATAATGACGAAGTAATTAAATTTTTGTTGGCAATGAGTAAATTCCGTGCACTTGCCTTTCAAGTCTATTAGTTGTTAACATAAAGGTTGTTAACATATACTAATATTATAAGGAGAGAGTGCGATTTTATCTAAACTAATATTATAAGGAGAGAGTGCGATTTTATCTCAACTAATATTATAAGGAGAGAGTGCGATTTTATCTAAACTAATATTATAAGGAGAGAGTGCGATTTTATCTAAACTAATATTATAAGGAGAGAGTGCGATTTTATCTTTACTAATATTATAAGGAGAGAGTGCGATTTTATCTATACTAATATTATAAGGAGAGAGTGCGATTTTATCTAAACTAATATTATAAGGAGAGAGTGCGATTTTATCTATACTAATATTATAAGGAGAGAGTGCGATTTTTGTGATTGTGTAATCTCCGACACCACGGCACATTTTTGACAAAATATTTTACTGTTTGAAAGGTACATTATTTCGGATTGTCAAAGGCTGTATAATCATTATATATATGTATAAAGTAGTATTATTGTTCAACCCGAACTAAGTCGGGGCTGCTAGATGTTTATTTACCTACTATGTATGGTTCTCAACTAAAATCTTTATGTGGTACATATAATACGGAATGTTAGATTTAATAAATGTGTTATGGCAAATGGTAACCGTCTTTCAACGCGAATATTTAAAAGCGAATATAACACGAGTTATTTGATTAATTTATTTTACTGAAATTTTTTTTATCAATATCATTATATTTTGTGACTGTAATCATAATGAACGATACTAACGTTTAATAATAAATTTATTACACATAGGTAACCAAATTAATTTAATATACATGAATAATAAAAACACTGTACTATTAAAACAAGATGTGATCAGTACAAATTTGACTAAACGACACCTCAAGGGGAGCTTCAGTATTTGTCGACCTATGTGGTTAATTTGAACATCTCTGAACTCCATCTCTGGAGACTGTTAGTTAAGCTAACAGCGGTCTAGCATTTGCAATTAGTGAGGACAAGTACCATCAAAGAGCATTCATGAATTTTAATTAGACACCCTTACAGAATTTGAACGTTAACATGTTTGATAGAACGAGTATTTTAAATAATTCAGCGCTAAACGGACGTTGTTGAACAATATATTGCTAGATGGTGCCGTAATTGAGGAGACCTACAGCATACTCCTAAGCGCTGCGCTAGTGCGATTTGAGTGTAGGATTAGTGACCAACTCAAGTACAGAAAGTTGTTATGCTGCCCGAACAACTTTGAAATGGCATAGTAACTACAGCAACCGTAACCATATCGACAATATCGATAGTTATCGACCGTACAAGCTTAATTCGGTCGATAAAGGCGTCTTGATATCAACGCATCGATATACGTATAATTGCTTTAAAGGTAATGTAGACTATGCGACAATCAGTGAATTTTACAGGAGATTGAAGTCAATTGATTTATTTAAGGAAAACGTGTAAAAATAATTACGTAAATAATTATAATTAATTTATTTATTAATTATTTTAGCTTCAGCGATAATAACACTAACTAAAAGTGTTGCAACCCTCACTAAACGACAAAGAAAAATCTAATCAATACAGAAAATTTTAATTATTGTTGTCGTTTGGTCATTTTGGTATTAGTGATTGTTTTGGTTTGACTATACTCATATTTACATTGAGTAAATATTATATTTATTATCTAGAATCTAGACGATAGGTTGGTTTGACGACCACACCCTGCCGAGCGAGGGGTCTCGATTCGAATCCCGGCCGGGGCAGACATTTATGTGACAAATAAATGTTTGTTCTCGGGTCATGGGTGTTTGTAATGTCATATTTGTGTATGCTCATGACACTCGTAACACAGGGAATCCTAGTGCGTGGGTGTGATTATGTAAGCGTTTATTTATTTAATTATTACTGCACCACTTATTGGGTCTAATCACATCTAAAAACCGGTGTCTCGTTAAAACAATCAGGCATATTCAGTGAATATAAATGCAATTGATGTAGTATTTCAGACATTACTCAAACACTGCAGTAATAATTGTATATTTATATGTATTGTATATTACTCTTGACACTAAAATTGACACTAAAATTCTTCTAAATAACCACCGATTAATGGACGATGAACAACCTAAACCAGAAGATTTAAAAACATTTTTTTTTATAAATTTTTCTTATATTACTTAGATTTACTACGAAGTATTTTTAAATTCAAATTCTAAATCATTTAATCATATAGGTATTCAGTAAATACACTTATGAATGTAATTTTTTTTGCTTCTATCACCACCCTACAACAAAAAAAAAAACGAAAAAATACACCCCTAACGGCACTCAGTTAGGTTAAGTTAGTTTATGTTATAAGGTGTCAAATTTGAAAAACGTGAAGCATAAAAATACGTATTTTATTTATTTACGTCTTTTATCTGTACTTTTTACATTTATATCTTTTGTATATTTTAAATGGTCAACCGTTTAAAAAAAATCTGCTATTTAGAAGTTGAAAATTTCTTTAAATGTATTTATAACCTTTCAGAACCTTTAACTATCAAATCGTGTTTTTACAAATTTTTTAATAATAATTAATATTATCACCGGTATTTTTATCTTTTCGTGAAGCCTGCCTGGCTGGTTACCACCCTGAGTCAGCTTGAGTCAGCCGCCCTAGACTCGTCATGTTCCGGCTGAGGGCTTGAGAGCTACTTTCTTTCTTACTTTATTCTCATTTATTGGCCGACAACACATCAGTGATACCTTTGATCTTGTTGATGTCCATGGGCGACGGTGACCACTTACCATCAGGTGGCTCGTCTGCTCGTTAGTCGCCTAATTACATAAAAATAAATAGTTAATAAGTTAAGTTTGACTGAATTGAATTGATAATGAACGAAATTTGTTTATATCTCTTCATAGTACAAAACAAAGTTTCTGTCTGTATGAACGCGATAATCTCTATAACTCACACAGAGTTTCATAGTCAATAGATAGAGTGATTTACGAACTTTGTTTTAGTGTACAAGGTAAACATAAAAGTTGTAAAACACCTGATAAATACAAGGAGTAATAGTTTCGAATGTGATTACTATTTGTGAATGTAAGGATTTTAATTCCCTAAATAAAACATGCGCTCATCTACTCATAGTATATTATTATATATCATTAGATTGTTACTGCGTCGGTTAATGGGCGTATAACTTGTAGACTTCTCTTTTTATGACGGATGGAGACGATGGTTCCTAAGAAAAATTCCTATACTTATAGACGGTTTCAATACTCGTAAAGAATGCCATCAAGCATAAAGTCCGCCCAATTTTTAAGATAAGATTGTTTGTACATTAAAGGATATGTAATAAAATATCCTTTAATTCAGTTAGCTTTGCGCCTGACTCCTTAGTTTGGGTTTTTGTTTGTTTTCGGAGTGAATATTGATGTGGAAGATAAAGTTTATTATCAGGTCGTTGGTGTTTGTGATTTCATATAGGTTCTTGTTACCCGCAACACAGGGAATGCTAGTGCGGGGGTGAGTGTATATCAATATGATAATAAGCTAGGGAAGATATAAATCTTTTGTTTTTATCGAGGTGTTCTCTTACTATAACAAAATATACAATAACATTATCGAACTTTCTTTGTAATAACTTAGTGATCTTTCAAAACCATTTCATAAGAAAGTCGGTAGAGAAAAATGCATCATGGATGCTTTAAATTACAATTAAATTACACACCTGCTTACAAAACGATCTGGCCCAAGGCAAGATTCCTCTTCACCGATGAGGCCGCGTAGTAATAACGTATAATTTTTTTTGAAAAGGTCTGAAAAAACGTTTTTGTACCTGAGTTTGGGGTCGATAATTAAATGAAAACGGAACCCAATCTTGAGTATTCAATGTTATAATATAAATAATAATGGATTTTTAGGTGTGGGCCAGAGCATTGTATTCATAGTTGTTATTTATCGACGCGTATATGTATATCGTAGCGTTTTTTACTTATAATTATATAAATTAAGTACTTTTATGATATGAGGGATTCTGTCCTTCTGTGAGTTAAAAAGGGGATATCCCTGGTAGTAAGATAATATGTTAATGGGGAACGAAAATATAGATATCATATGTATGTCTTTTGCTAATGATAAATATAACATTGTAATATTAAATATTATGTAAACAGACACTTTTCCATTCCTATTTAAATTAAAAACTGCATTAAGGTTGCCTATAAACTAGTCTTTTCAACTATGAATGAATTATAGCGGGGTATATGTGTACCAGCGCCAATTATCAGCGAAGCTTTATTTGGTGTTGGTCCCTTCTTTTGAATCTCCTGACTCTTGACCTCTGTCCTACCCAGCTTAGTCCTAACGGTACACGTATATAGTGTTAGAGTCTTTGACCTGGCCGTTTAGTTCCAACTCTCCTGAAATTAAATCCCAATTTTTTTTATATATTTCGTAACATCCTTGTTTTGCAGATATGCTCAGACGGCGGTGTTCACCTACGACCACAAGTCATTCTGCTCGTTTGTCAGCTGTTACCAAAAACACATTATTACTTTCATTTACAACAAGCTAGTATAATTATCATCATAATATATTATTATCATACTAATATTGATAAAGTGAAGTAAAAACCTTTAATAAGACATTGTAAAGTAACTTGATTATTCAAAAGATTCCCTGATTCATTTAATATCTGCAAAATAAATCACTGAAAGAGGTAATCCAACTGTTTCCTAAAGTAATTTTCCTCAACTTTAGTGTGAATAGCGTGTTATTAAGAAACACCCAAAAATTTATAATCGAAACGATAATTACAATAGAACGAATGAGCTAAATCTCATTTCTTTTTGAACTGGAACCTAATGAAGACGGTGGGATGGTAAAAAAAATGATTGGTCCGTGGAAGAACCAATTAAATGACGATCAGGAGCGCCGAGGTAAACTAACCTGTTCGGTAACTTCGATGGGGCTACCGAGAGAATTTTTACCTCTGTTTGTGCTTAAGACTCGTTAACACGATAAACTTCTTTCCTCGTAATGCTTGTTAAACATCTTAAAACTGTACTTGTACCAGTAATACGTAAATATTTTAATAATGGCTTTATATCTAATTAGAGCTTCTTTACTCTTCTAAATGTATTTTTTACTGCCTTATTCCTTTATTAACAATGTCGTATAGACGTCTGGTCTTCGCTTTAATAAAAATAATGCAACATAACAAACTCATGAAAGTAATGTTAGAAATAATTTCATACTTTGAATTAGAAGATAGTTTTTAACCGTAATGTGTACGAAATATTTTTGCGATTTTTACCGATATTTTGACCCAATTGAATTGATCATGGTCACAAGCAAAAATCATGAGTACCCGTTACAGTTAAAATGTACAATATTCGGGATGATATAAGTTTAAAATCATAGAAAAGACGAGTAGCTTTTAGGTAGCTACTTATGTGTTCCTTGTTTCTATTTAATGTAGAGAAGTTTTTTATTATTCATTTTTTATACTATAATACATACATTGTTCAATAGAACATTCATTTTGTAGTGATGAGATCGATCGAAATTCTTGTATTTTGAACACTTCTTAAAATATTTCACAATAATTAGGTACGACGGATAGTATGGGCGGATCTTCAGCAGAATTTACCATTATGTAAAGTAATCCACCGTTGAAATAGGCGTATTTGATTTTAGCACGATGATATAAAACATTGTAAGATATGATCAAGCCGTGTTTACCGTTAGTTTATGGTGACCATTCTATCCGTATTATATGATCAATCGAAAATTTGTCTGCGATTGTTCCATAACATATATAATGATTTGTCTGTTATTTTTGCAATTGCATTGTAATGAAAAAATACTGTAAATTGTATGCGTTCAGTCTCTCACACCCGCACACTTGGATTCCCTGTGTTGAGGTTCCATGGAGGTATACAGATATGACATTACAAATACCCACGACTCGATAACAATCATTTATCTGTCATATAATGCCGGAAATCGAACCTGGGAACTCTCGCTCGGCAGGCAGGGTCACTACCAACTGAGCTATGGGGTCGTCTATATATTAAGAATATACTAACCAATGGGCATAAGATTCAAATATTATGTATGTATATTACTAAGAGTACATACTCGTAAAAATTATTAATATAAATTATTCCAGTTTTATTGTATTAATTATTTGAACTGGCTTAAAATCATTTGATTATTAATTACGAGCTTCGTTAACGGTACTTTGTGTTGTATTATTAAATGGCCGCTATATCGAAATGGATTGATCTTGTGTTCCCATTCATAATCTCTTAATCAAGTTATATTTTCGTAGCCAAAAGCGCCGGCGCGTCGCTCGCGTCCTCTGCCGCCACTGCGCAATAAACTCAGCGGTATCATTCCATTTTATAATCGCTCTTTGTTCTCTGTAAATATTTTGTTATGAAAGCCTTTTTAAAACTGGATACATGTTGTAATGATCAGCTTAATCAATCTCTTTGTTGAATGTGTAAACGAAAAGACGGGCCGTCTGATGGTAATGGTCAATGACGCCCCTGAACATCCTTGACACTTAAGGCATTTCAGACGTGTTATAGACCAGTAGCAAGCGCGAGACCTGCTTATTACTGGGTCTTCAAAGCTGCACCCCAAACACTTAATGAAGGGTGGTAACTGTTGAGCAGGATAAAAACCCTTACTATTAAACACGAGTATCGACGAAACTGAATCGAGTGCTATAGAACCCGGTGATCTCCAGCAAGGGGGATCGCTCGAAATAGCCTGGTCCGCTGTTCAGCAGCTAAGGGTGGCTTGAGTTCAAGGAAAGATAAAGCCTCTTTACACTGCTAGGACTTTATTATGACCATTTCAACTATGGGATATTTGTTGGATGTCATAATGATAATCATTATCATTCATTATATTATCAAAATATCCCTCTCCTCGTGTAGTGAATATCCTAACACACTGATTGAAACACCATATAAACAGTAGGTGTTAGTTATTTATTAAAAAATAATTAATTTAGCAGTTGCTCAGCAAACCATAAGCTCATCCATTTTCAATCAGCCATACTAATACTATTTTTTTTTTATTATTTTAATTTACTAATGTAAGGTATGACTTTTATATGAATGTTATTTTTACATAAATGGTATAACAAATAATTTCACTATTCTTATTTTGACGACCGATAGCTCAGTTGGTAATGACCCTGCCTGCCTGGAAAATATGCAGTGACCGGATGGGGTAAAACTTTGCGTGACAGATAAATGTTTCTTCTCAGGTGATGGTTGTTGGCGATGTTTAATTTGTGGATGTTCTCACCACATGCAACCTAGGTAATATTTTTTTTACATAAAATAGGTTAATGCTTGCAAACATTATTAACCTGATGGTAAGTGCTGAAGTCTAAGATGTTGAATGCAGTTACTTATAAAGTCTTTTCACTCTCTAGAAGATTCCCACATAAGTAGGCAGGAATATAAGTATAAGTCTTTACTTATTTTTTTACGATACCAAATAATTATTAGGCCAATCAATTGCTACTCACGCAGTAGTTATTGATTATTATTGTTTTATATTTATATTTTTTCCCAATTTTTTAAATTTGGCCAGGAATTATATTGAAGAACCCTGGGTTTTACTAGAAGTGAAAGGGCAATTTGTTTCACGTTAGACCTCGGATTGGGATTTTTTCTGGTCGAGCCCCGCGGCAGGATACCCTTTTGACGAAAACTGCGCGAACCCGCCGGTTCGCTTACGACGTAAATATTGATAGCTTTATCGTGTTACCGACCGGCCGTGTTAAAAGACTTATATCTAGCTCGACCCTTTTCTATCGGCCCTCGACTTGTTTTACATTAAAAGGGAACTGTTTATTTACTCTTCCAGTAAGTCAGTGTAAGGAAAAAACAGGAATTTCCGATTGGTTCTGATTATAGGTAGAAGCTTAAAGGTAATTGATTTTGTTACCACTCATTGGGTTTAGGGTATGTGTTTTAAATTGCTGTTTTACCATTATACTTTTGACTTCTCCATCCTAATATAATACGATTCAAGGAACGTTATAGTGCGGTTTGAGTGTAATGTAATTGTTTGTTGTTGGTTCAATTTAAGTTTATTAATAAGTTCATATATTTTTGCGTTCTATTATAAAATTGTGTTACTAGAATTCTACGTATACTACTCCATATAATTGGAGCGGACACAATTTATTCCTAAGTCAATATAATTTTTTTTCTACTTATACATGTAAAGTATTCAAACTTTTCCTAGTTTTGTAAACATCAATTCTGAATTTTTTTTCATGCTAAACCCCTATACGAACAAAATCGCTATTGTTTATGGGGGAAGGTTTCTGATGGAATTTCTTCCATTTGAAATTTAGCAACTTCATTACGGGTCGAGACCTATATTTCAGATTGCTTATTTTCAAAATTTTACGCTTAGCTTTTGAAGATCGGGACATCTGACAGACGAACAGACAGATATATAAACAGACAGTCAGCCGGTACGACTTCTCCACCGGTTATATGTTACCTTAAAAATTAAAAAAAATTATGAGTAACATGATTTTCGCCTACAAGTAACACTTTCCGTAGTAAATACACGTAAATACTAAACACTTTCTTCGTGCTATCAACGCAAAATTGAATAGAAATTCCGATACCAATATAAGACTTATATTTCACTTTGAGCGAAGACCTTTTTATTCTATTCCCGATACAAACGTGGTTAAAATATGTAGGAAAATTTCTTCAAACTTCGCCGGTAAATTCATCTGTTTGACGGAAAGCGAGAATTCGGGCTTTATTTATTGGCACAGGGCTTGAGAACCGATTCTTTTGTGCCAACTTTTTGAGATGTCGACAAGTGAATTGGCAAAAATTTTAGAAATAATATGAGTTAAGCAAAATTTGATAATTATATTGATATATTATTTTTATCTCATCATTATTTACGCAATTGTAGTATTCTAACTATGAGTCGCTTTACCTGTATTTATCAGAATAATATTCAACAAGAAAGACATTGTGAGTTCCGCTGTTGGGCTCGGGTCACTTCTCACAATGTGAGAGTCAAAGCCAGTGGCAGAGTTTACTCACCTTTGAGTAATTAAGGAGATCTCTTAAGATCTCTTATCTCTGATCTCTTATGATAATAATAATGTTTTTCTTTAGCAAAGTAGTTGGTAAATAATTTGTGGTACATAAATATTTTGGAAATTTAAAATGCGTGCGGGATTTGAACCCGGTCGTTCGTTGAGGCCAATTTTCGAAACACTAGGCTATTACGACTACATTTAATCGTCTCCTCGTTTCTGCAGTTTGTTTCTACAATAGATTTATATTTGATTTTATCAACGTTTACAGACTATTTTTTGTAGAAAGTTTGCAGGTATTTATTTACTTATGTATTTACTTTTACATTATCCCTTCCATTTTACGTCCATTTTGTCTTAATGTCGTGTAATAAACATTCTGTTCTGCACGAAGGGTTACTGATAGAGAATGCTTTGAGGCATACGTCGTTCGTGCCCTTTTCCATACCTATAGGATAGATTAACAAACATTAATCAATAAAATATATTAAAAATATCAGTTTTCGCAGTTATAGCTTATTAATTTTATCGGTGATGTGCCGTGCAAGGATACGGAATTGAATCCAACACCCGCCTCCAGGTTTCCTAGACAATAGATATTTAAAATTCAAGACCTCTCAAGCAACCAAGATGCGGGAACTGTTATGCGATGGAATTGCGATGCTTAGGATACAAACAATACCACCGAGCATTAGGTAATCACCCTTAGGACCTGGTAGACGCAGCTATCGTCTAGCTGGAGTTACCCTGCCAACTGACCGAGAGGTCGTGAGTTCAGTTTCCCGCAAAGAGAAATATTGTTGTGACAGAAATGTTTATGTGACATCACAAAACCATTTACATCGCTGTGTTCATGACACTTGCGTTCGTGTAATCCTGGTCTTAGGATGTGAGTAGTTAAGTGTTTTTTATTTTATTTTATTTTATTTTATTTTATTTTATTATTAATGGGTCTGAATTTTATTTATGCAGTTTGTATTCAGTATTTATAGTTTTTATTCTGTCAAACATCAATACAGTGTTTAAAAAGAAAAAAAATTATAATGAAAAGAGAAAGCAGCAATGCCAGAGGAATACGAAGAGTATTCGATTAAAATATCTATACTAATAATCAAATTCTAACTGATCGATTTCTGTTCATGAACGATATATGAGAAAAAATATAATCAAGGGCTGTTATTAACACAATAAAACCCAAAACAATAGTTGTTAGAATTTTTGTCTGGTCGTCTGTGCGTTTGTTGTCTCTAATCTCAGAAACGGCTTAACCGATTTTGTTCTGGTTTTCAGTAATGTACTGCAGTAAGCATCATTTAAAACCTAAAGTTTGGTTCATTGCAATCTGTCTATAAATAAAAAAGTTATGAATTAATATATGTATTTCTAATTCACAGAACGACAAAAATCCAGGAAAATGCTGACGCTATCTTTATGCTAGTTGTTAATATAAGAACTCACGGTCGCTAGGCGCTGCAGTACACAACGCGCTCCATGCCAGCAACGAAAACAACACTACAATCACAGACTTCATTGTGCTTCACTGCCTAAGTTTACTCCAAACACCTTTATATAGCGGCCGTGACTGCCCACGAGCGCCCGTCATCAATTCCATCTGAATCGGCCTTGGCAATTGGATAATCGTATCATCGCATCCCATTGTTGTGGGTACTGATGCTATTGTCGGAATACGTACTAAGAACACTAGGTAATAGCACTAAAATAGATATTTTATTCATTGTTTAACGAGTCGCTAATATTCTGACGGCTTGTAAATCGTAAGCAGAGTTGAGCAGTTTTAAGTGTGATCGGGAATTGAATATGTCACCGCGTGTGAAAAAAATTCATAAATTGAACAATCAAGGAAGGATTTTTTTTAATTAGTTTTACAACATATACATAGGAGCAGCTAGACGACCGACTATACTATATATCTAGCCTTATTTTAAATAAATATTGCAAATGTGTTATGTAAAATCCTATACATCACAGTCAGGCCTCTCGTTCATTCCACGAAACTCTTGATTTACATAAACTTTACGCATAAACCTCCAAGCGAAGAAGTTAGGAGGGCGAATCTTGGTAAAATTGCAATTTCATGCAAAATCTTTGATATATCCACGACCAAAAAAATGCTTTATTTTAAGCAATGTAGGATAAGAATAATACTTCTGTATAACTGACGTCGTTGCAGCTTCGGAATGCTTTGGGCGTATAAGATATTCCCTGATAAGAAGTAACCTTGAAATGCGTGATGTAAATTCAATTTTAAACCCTACGGATGTGAATAAATCTGCATGATTGTTATGTTATCGGGAAACATATTCATGTTACTAGGTATTATCTAATGATTTGAACGTCGGACACCTTGGGCTAGACTTCTTGCATGTCTGTTGTCATTGCATCTCTATTATTTAAATTCAATTGAATTGAGAAGGCATTGGAAGATCTATACGTCTATTAGTTTATAAATTAACGCTATCATTCTCAACTGGTAACGCTTTTTGCAGTGTTTGTTAAAGGGTAATGAAACATAATTATTCGTTCTACCCTATCACTTTTTAAATGTATTAATGATGTTGTATAATCCAATCTATTGATTACTTTTATACCGTATAAGTCACTACCTAGTAAGTAAATAAACGTGTCTTAATTTTAACAAATTTAAGAGATAAAAGTATGATATTAGCAAAATTAATGAGTTTCAATAGTTAAGCGAGCGAGCCACCCCAAAATGCAACAAAACAACTTCCAGTGACCATGTTGAGGCTATTTGCTCGCTACGGTGTGTTAAGTTAAAACCGTCGGCGTCGCAATCGATACAAATGCGTTGCGAAAGGTTGCCAACCATCTTTTGTTGGGGGACGCTACCCCTGCAGACAACCCTAAATGGACGCAGTTAGAGCCCCAAGTGATGCAAAGCGATTCTCTTGCTTTTTACGACCATGAATATAGTCCTTTATATATCACAAATGGTTTTATGTTAATTTTCATTGGTTATATTGTAGTTATTTGTAAACGCCCAGTTTGAAAGTACTATCACTCGTAAATTTTAATAATCGCTTGTTTTACAAGCGAAGAAAAAAGTCGCAAAATCACAAGAATTCATTCATAGTTAGAAAATATGTATATAACACATATATAAATATAATTTCAATCTCGTAACTTGTTATACTAATCAAAAAGATGTGAACGTCAAGCAGGCTGGAATGCCATCCGGACTCCAAGTCTAGAGCGATACCAAATATAGCGCTTTTTAAAAAATTAAACTGTCTTCAAAAATAACAAGTACATAAATGTTCTAAAAAAGAAAATAAATTTAAATATAATATTATAATATGTACTACTGTATGTACTACTAATATTATAATATGTACTAATATTAATTTCGGTGCAAGGCCAAAAAGATACCACTATCTTTTACGCTAGGTTCTATCCCGCTATATCGCACTTTTTTATGGGTATTAATTCAATTATTAATTAACGTATTTAAATCGTTTTATATTATTGTGTTTCAGTGCTTCAATTATTCGAGAGCGGGAGAAATAAAATTTTTGAGAATTTCATTTGATATTTCGAGAAGATTACGTTATTAACTTTGTAGCTTTCTTATTTCGTTACGGGACTATGAATATGTGAATTTCGGAAAGCTTTTTCGTGTGTTTTCGCATGCTTATTTTATTTTTTTCTTTTTACAGTTATCGTACACCTCATACCCCCGTACTAGGATTCCATCTATCATGTTGACTTCATATACAAATAAGACATCACAAACGACGAAGATTCAACGAACAAAATTTGAGTCACAATCAGACCCAGACCTTTATCTCAACGGGCACGCTTTCTACTATAGGATCATCTGTCTGTTCGTGAGGCACGTGTGCGTGCATGTTAATACGAAGACGACGTATTTTAAGAATCGTTTTTTGACAGCTCACGAAAGGTTGCAATTTGTTTAAAACAGTTTAGCCAAAAATTACTAATACAACGTACCTTTTTGGCTAGACAGTCTAAATTGCTTCGTAATGAAAGGGGAAAGTGCTTGTGAAATAAAAGTTTTCTGGTTTTACCGAGTATTCGGTATTTTTATTTGTTAGGAGCGTGTGTAAAGCGCCAGAATTAATTATACTTGAAGAAAAGTATTTAAGACATTGAATACCTAAATTTTTTATTTTGTAACTATTAGTACGTACAAAAGGTTTTTGTTTGAATCAAACACCGGCAAACGAAGTCATTATGGACATATGTACGTTATGTATATAACACAAGATCGCAGTCCATTGTTGGCCGACAAGGGTTGACGGGGTTTCCGATATTGCTTAAAACATTTCACAATTGATCTATAGACGGATATAAGCTAGCCCGCCAATGTAAAAACCTTATCATTATACTCGATTACCGTGGAGATAGAATTGTGTGGTATAGAACTCAGTAGTACCCTTCAACTAAAAACCTGGTGCTTCTGCCTGATCCTTTGTGTTACGAAGAGGCGAGGTTGGTATATAACCAAGAATAGATAAAAAAAAAATACCGGGATATAATGGACTTAGACCCTTCCTTAATGTTTTGTAAAAAAATATGCGTAAAAAAAAACAAAAATCTTTCTACGTTCTATTTTTCTAAATACAAGAATCACAGAACAAATTACAAAATTTAATTCTATATATTGTTGTATATAAATCATTATTACTTGTATATTGTAAAGTGAGACCGTCTCGTTTCGCTGCTAAAATGTTAATGGTCTCGTAGAGAT
This sequence comes from Megathymus violae, assembly GCA_003671415.1. NCBI lineage: Eukaryota > Metazoa > Arthropoda > Insecta > Lepidoptera > Hesperiidae > Megathymus > Megathymus violae. Next base: position 3,265,381 of record PDGT01000015.1, on the reverse strand, counting down.
TAAAACTTGTGGAGGCCCTGGGTTAGTCCCTCAGCACTCTAAAATGTTTTGCGAGTACGAAACTATGGTCTGAATACTAATTTTATTTCAATAGTTCTGAAGGACAGACAATATATAAAGGATAATTTGATAATGTAGGGTTTGAATGTCTATTTATTAAAAATTATAACGATTATTATTATTTTTATTATTATATGCGTAATTGTTATCTCTGTAGTTCATGCAAGACCGCTACCAGTATTTGAAAGTAATCTGTAGCCTATGATTACCAGTGTTGTCTTCAAGGTACTCTGTGGTTGTCTTCTCTGTTAACGTCAATGTCAAAGAATGGCGACGGCACCCAGAAAACAGGGTCGATATTTAGTTTAATACTTTTGGGACATCTACGAAGACAAACAGAATACAAAGCAAGAAGTTAAGCAGAAGCTCATCAGACAAATTTGCTTACTAAATAATATGCCCTAAAATGATCGAAGTATATTAATGAAGATTACTCAATTGCCAGTAAGCAATTATCGTATTGTACAGGAAAGTCGCCCAATTAATTTAGTAATTACAATCCACTGTGCGACTGCGACTATATAAGTTGCATATCTATTTATATATATAATACAATTTTAACGTAACTGATATCGATAAATATGAAAGAAAAACTGTTATTATTATTATATATTATGGCAATAGAATCCAAAAGAATTTATGTCTGCTTGTCTGTGCGTTTGTGCGCGCTAACCTCATAAGCGGCTTAACCAATTTCGTTATGATTTTCACTGATTTATTACAGTAAGCATCACTTAAAATTTAAAGTTCGTATCATTTCAATCCGTCAATAAAATAAAAAGTTATAAAATAATATATTTGTAATTCACAGAACGAGAAAAACCCAGTCCTGAAGCAATGCAGATGCTATTTTTGAGTGTAAGGCGTAGCTTTGCAGCTTGCTAGTTATAAGATATATGTATTTAGAGTAGGATTTTTATTGATATATAGGCTTGAACACATTTTTTTTTTAATTTTTGGTCTATTATTTATCACATCGATCGATTCCATCCCTGAATATGGAGATACAACATATATAGAGCTATAAATGGAAATAAAAAAACAAGTCCACAGTAAACAAACTTATTTTAGCTGACTACATCTATTGCACCAAATGAATATGTCCTATTCCTAAAACAACAAAATAGGGCAAACATCAAATTTATTGAATATTTGAACACGGAAGCCGTAGGTTTCCTCAAGCAAAACGAAGACGGGTTAATAGAATACAAAAAAATGTGTATAGTAAAACGAAAAATGAGACATTTTAACTAAGATCTAGATCTCACTAGTTGTATAAATACGCACTCTTCAATCTTGGATGGTTTTATACCGTTGGGAATCACCATGCCTCCACCTTACCAGCTTATTAACATTTTTATATGGCAAAATGTTTAAACGATACCGCTTCCATGTAATTTTAAAAATCGTATTTTATAATAATATTCGTCTACAGGCATGAGTACTCTGTACATACACAACAACATAACAATTTGTCTCAAAATGTTGTGTGATTTGCCCTAGATCGGACCCGTAACCCTTCTCTCAGTAGGCAGGATTGATAGCAAACGAGGGTTACAATTATAAATGTTACTCAAATGTATGTCTTATTGTACTGATTAAATTCATACAAAATATGTTACAATAAGTAAATTATGATTGATGACTTTTAGAATAATTCGCTTTTATTTTATAAATATGCCGTTTAAATTGAACAATTTGTTAACACTCCATATTAAATTAATATTGCGTATTTTGTTTATACATATGGTGGCTTAATACAACTATGTAATTTAATATTAAATAATAATTAAATTTGTACGTGTATTGTGAATTTTCTTCGTATTTGCCGATCCCGCTCGAAATTAATTTGTGCACACTTCACATTCCAAACATTACTCTTGATTGTAAATCGGATTTGCGCGTAATTATTTCCCGCGCAAATACATAAATCAACGTTGAAATAATACAGTATATGCAATTGTTTTGTTGGAATGAATAACTCCCAGTGATATAGCAAATTTACACACGAGTTTAGTTTATTGTGTTATACTAAACAAACAGGAATAAATATATTACGCACGTTGAAAAAAACTCCGATTGCATCCCATTTTACGTGTGCGTCGTCATAAATATTTTTGTTTCCCCTCTCACCGCTAACAGTTAAACGTAAACTTGGCTCATAATTTTATCTTGTGACGAAAAAACTTGCCAAGTTAAACTGGATGTTTCTAGAGAACTTTCGAGTTTCTGAAAACTTTACAAGGAACAACATAAGGGACTTTATGAGTCACGTTTGAGATGAAAGATTTTGTACAATGAAACGTATTGTTCGTATGTTGTAAACTTGACTGAAACTTTTGTCATCTTATTTAGTAACTTGAGCCATGTGAAGGCTGTAGCAGTTGTTTAGGCGAGCTTTGCGTGAGAGCGGCACGCAAAGGGTTAATTTCGGTACTGAAAGGGTAAATTCTATAAATTCTGGAAATTTCAAGGCATTTTATGTTGTTGGATATTAATAGCTGTAAAGCTCGTTTCAGTTTTGATTTTTAATGTAGAGATTTATAAAAACTGATTTATTTATTCATTGCTGATCATTTATTGTTTCGCGCCGGGAAATATGTCCTTATGTTTAAATGGTACATGAATTTGATGCAGTTTCTACTTTTTTATCAATCTTTTCTAATTTGTTTCCTTGTTTTATACTTTCACGGATCAGTTTTATGAGTTATTCAAAGACATTTATTACAATATTTACAAAAAAATTACTCTCTATTTTATTTCCTAACACTTAATAGAACTTCCATTGTTCTACATCCAATGTTAATATTCTTTTTTAGGTAAAAAAATTATTTCAGAGTGTAATATACGCCATTAATCCTCTATTTCAAGTCAACCTCCTTTATTCGTGGTAAACCCTGCAGAACTATATACGAAGCAGCGGCGCGTGGTTCCTCTTGTCGGGAGTTGGGAGTTCTCTGGAGTCTGTATTACTCAGTTGCTTCCTGTCCTAGTAATTTATTTACATGTTTTGGTTGCAGTATCAGACAGCAAGTAGTAAGCGGCTCGGGTGCTTCTTTCAACAACTGTCGATGATAAATTTGATGTTATGGATTCCTACTGAGAGCGGTGAGCGCTTACCACGTGGCCCGTCTGCTCGTTTGTCAGCTGTCGAAAAAAGATATTGGTATAAAATAATTTTAATGTTAACCCAAAATAATAAATTACTGATTTGCTAATTTATAATCCTTATAAGTTCAGTGATAAAAACTCCAAAATATATATTTTAGACCCCGAGCTCAAGATCGATAAAAAAATCTTCCTAAATTTAGTTTAAAAAAATTTGTAACGTATAAATTCGGCCCTGTTATGGATTTATTATTAGTATAGAAAATAAATGTCGGTGAGAATATCAATTCATCAGCAGTTCAGTAATTGTACACTATTTGAAAGCAATGTTTTGTTTTCAAATTTTCCATCTTTCCGACATCGAGTAATGAATAGGATAGTTAATTGCGTTCATGTATGTATGTATGTATGTATAATTCATATATATTTATTTTACACTCCAATTCATATAAAATACGGCATCAATTAAACCCCCGTTCTCCCTAATTCCTTTCAGCTCGTCACACACTAATCTCGTTAACGTTCAAACTCCCCTTCCCCCTTCTAGATCGACGATGGCTTGACAAAAGACACGCTTCGCTTTATGCGTGTTGACAGCTGGGCAATTACCCTGCCTACCATCGATGTACTAATTTTTTTTTTCATGTAAATTAAATAAGAAACGAGCGAGCAGCAAACTTACCTTACTCGTCATAAATCCACATCGAAGTGTCATAGTATAGGCCTCCTTATTTACGATAAGAGACCCGTGCCCTGTTGGAAACTATGCAACTGATTGAAAAAGAGTTGAGGCCGAGGTGTTCATAAAACGAATATGTTGAACAGTAACTTCATTAGATTTTAAAGTTACAACATCACGGAATGTAAAATTTAACAGTAACTCAAAATTTATTTATTTTATATCCAATTACATGAATCCTTGTCAAGACGACACTGCGATTGTTGCAAACATTTCAGTTGATATTGCATTTCGCTAACAATATTGCGTTACAATCAATAACTTAAGAAGTTTTGGTTACTATTGTCACGTTAGAATTACTCTTACATTTGTAAATTAATCATAATATCTAGTTTTGTACTTTATATTAATTTAAAAGCAGTTTTGTAATTACGATAGCTTCTATATAGATCAAAAAATATATGGTATTTTTGAACGGTTAAGAGAGTTGATGTGTTCTTTTTATAAAGGGCAACGCAGCGCAATTATAGGGAACGATTCAAAGAAAATCACCGTAGTAGAATATCTAGATCGTGAATCATTGGATTGGCGTGCATAGCCCACAAGTGATCTCAGCTGACCAACACTAAATTTCACGTTTAGTAAGAGAGACATTGTGTTCAAAAACATCAAAAAAAATATAAAAGTGGCAATCAGTTTAAATTAGCTCAAGCATAGAATTCTGTAATTAGTTTATGTCAGGAGGAAACAGTGTCAATTTCAGTACGTCAAGATGACCTTATCCCGAGTCGTATCACGACACAGTATCTTAAAACGTAAAACAAACTAGACGTAAAGTGATAGGTTATCTGTCATTAGTGTAACTACATTCCACGTCATACCAATGAACATGAGGTTTGTCTGGCAACATTGACCAAGTTGAGACCTCAACTTTATTTGAAAACATTATGGAAACCCCCGGTTGATAGTTTCGCGCGACGTAATAACAATACCTTTAAAATAGTAATTAATTTCAATTACGTAGGAACAAACGATTTCAAATAATTAGAGGTACGTGCAGCATTTGATCCCAGGCCCTCAGCAGGAGACTAACGTTTTAGCCGTATTGAGGCAGCTTAGAATACTCCCCCCAATCCCATGCTGGCAGAACAGGGTGTCGTAAGAGGCGACAGAAGCCAGCTTGCTTGCTGGTAGGGCTTCGCGTATGGACTATATTATCAGTATTATTATTAAGTCATTAATATTATTAGTGGTGTTATTATCTTTCCGTGAAGCCTGCCTGGCTAGATACCACCCTTCTGCTTGAGTCAGCCGCCAAACGACTCGTCGTGTTCCGGGTGGGGGCTTGCGAGCCAGTACTTGCTTTCTAACCTTCTTTTCATTTTCCGGGCGACAACGCATCAGTGATACCTTTGGTCTTGCTGATGTCCATGGGCGACGGTGACCACTTACCATCAGGTGGCTCGTCTGCTCGTTTGTCGGCTATTAACATTAAAAAAAAACATTAAATTATTGCAACCCGTCATTCTATCTATTGATAAACAAGCACGGAAATCAAGGAAAGTAGCGTCGCTGTACTACGTAGTTATGCGTATCTATGTAGTGTTGATGTAGCGCTGCTCACGTATTGGTCACTTTTTAGAACTACCTTCGCTTCCCTGAATTGCAATTCGATATATTGAAAGTTTTTCTTAAAAGAAACTCTTATGGTAGGCTTGTATGATTATACGTCTCGAATTCGGAGTTTATAAATGTATTTATACTTATTTCTATTTTATGTATATTTAGAAATTTCGATGGCATCATTAGTAAAGAGATATTTTTTATCGAAACCCAAAAGTCACCACGTTGATTAAATACATGTAGGCAGATTTTATATCTTTAAAAACTTAATAAAGAACTCCCAGGCAGACTTTATCTTGCCTGTTTTGTTTAAATATCTATATATATATATGTCACGACGACAGTGGAGAAGAATACTGCTCGGTGGGATGTCGTTAAATTTGATTAAGGATTCTATTGTGCGAAATACGTGGAACTACTGTGAAAGAAAAAAGATCCGTTTTATTTTTGGTCTATCGCCGTTACTTTAAGTAATAAGATACATAAAATAATTTGTACGTGTTGATAGTAACTCTCTTAAACTATAAATAGAAGAAGAATAATAAACGAATGAAGAAAATTAGTATATATCTTTCTATTGAATATACCCATATTGTATATACCCCTCATATAGAAGTGTGCTGCACGATGATGTGCAAGGCAAGTAGCCCCGTTAATAGCTTAAAGGGCAGACGAAAAAGCAGATAAATCACCTGATAGTAAGTGGTCACGGTTGTCCACGGGCATGGGCAACTAGGAAATAGTCGCAAGTGCAACGCGGGCCTTAGAGGAAAACTTTTCAGTGTTCCCTAAACGCCTCTGAAAAAAGCTCACAGTTGGCATGTGTGCGGCAAAAAGATAATAGGCCAAGTATGGCCCCTTGGCGTAATTGACAAGATTTTACTAGTTTTTATTGACCAATAATTTCAGTTTTCAATTGAGACGCCACATATTTTACTATTTTGTTTGTTAGGATGTTTCTAATCTTCGTAAAGGATATATGTATGAGTACCTAAATTATACGTAAATTGTTTTAGGAGGTGTGAGCTACAACCGCTGTTGTGCCCGAGACACTGACTTTCTTCTTTAAACAAGTAAGTAATGTTTTTCTAATATTTATTAATATCAAGACTGTGTAACATGTGGATTTGCTCGTTTTCAGACAAGACCATACATGTAAATATTTTTCATACAAAAATTTTTACTATGATCTTACTATGATCGAAATTAAATTAACCGTTGGATAAGCGCGCATGCGGCTCCAGATCGCACATGTATCTTTATTGCCATACACGTAAAAATGTTTTCAAGGAGGATGTATTTATAACTTAATACAACTATTGGTTTGACAATAAATTTCTAAATAATTATATCTTGCTTTCTATAATATATTATCTTATTAAATATAATATATTAACGTGCCATGAATGTGCTATAATTTTTCAAATTATGTGCTTATTACAAAATGATGACGATGGTGATGTCATTGAAATGAGTGATAATTCATTCCATATTTAAATAATGACTGTGTGATAACATCCATCTCTGGACTACCCCGTAGTTCAGTTGATAGTGAACCTGTCTGCGTGAGGTTCGGTCTCCGGTCGGTCCAGACATTTATGTGACAGATAAATGCTTGTTTTTTGGTCGTCGGTATTTGTGTGTCATATTGGTGCACATCTATGCCAGCCGTAACACAGGGAATCCTAGTGCATAGGCGTGACTGTGCAAACGTTTATTTACTTTGTATACCTGACGGTTTTTCGTAACGCTTTCAAAGTCAACGCAAACATGTGGCATTGTTTTATTAGCTTAACCAATTCCTACTTAAGTTATTAACGTACTGTAACATAACATGACGTTTAATCTCTAAAAAAGCATCGCACTAATTACTGTGATTCTACACCGACTTTACAAGCAGAGGAGTGACGCGAGCGCGAGCTAACTGAGTTCGTGAATTTAATCGACGTTAGCTTAATTTGCCTTATTTTCGACTAAGTAAAGATAAACGCCCGAAGAAATGTATTAATCTTATTCGGCTTATTGTATGCTACCCTCACTTTGCTCCAGAAAGCCTACGGCTTACATTTACAAATAGCAATCGCGCTCCAAACAATTGTGTATCATTTTCATAAGGCATATAATGGATTTTATGTTTGTACTGTTTTATTGTTGTAGATATGGATTTGCTTAGGTTTCGGCTTAAATTCAAAATCGTTTAGGTATTTTGTAAATGCACTTATAGACGTTATTTCACGCTTCTACTATCGTTTCGAAAAGGGGCTGTAACATTGCGGAGAAGAAACAGCGTAATAAAACTAAACTCGGAACATTTTTAAATCAATATATAACAACAACAAAGTAAGTTTTAACCTGCGTTAGTAATATTTCCATGTTCCATAAAATAAATTACTAAAATAGTAAATGTCATCTGAATTATTTCTTATGATGATGTGATTTCTACCTAATATGTGAACAGAGTAACAAAATAAAAAAATATTTTTTTTTTGGCTTCCATATCATTTACAAAGCCTACCCATATTAACATTTAAAATATATTTTTAATTTATAGAGAAGATTTCGTTACAATTTGATTATTAGGTGGTAACCCGTCCAGAGTACGTTCTAGTTGAAAATTATATATGTCGCATTGACAGCATGGCTGGCGTCGTGGTCGAAGATCTTCGCAGGCGCTTTATTGGTAATTCCAGCAGAGTAACGTTCTCACAAGAATTCACTCTCAAAAATAATTACAAACAAAACATACAACAGTTTCAAGCAGAGAGACACTAGTCTCCAGCATGGTTGTAACACGAGTGAGGCCTGCCATAGCCTTTGTGCCTTAGCTAGACTGTTGTAGTAAAAGTTGCCGAGCGTTCAATTGGCTTGTGTCAATCAGGAACATTGTACCTTTCAAATGGTAAAATAATAATAAATATTCAACCAAATAGATGCCGTTGTTCCGGTATTAATCCTGCGTATACATAAAAACACAAAAGTCGCCTTCTCTTTTTATAGTATTAGTATAGATCTAGATATTTCTTTTAATAGTCCAACGAGTGCTTTCATCAGTTTCTGTGAAAGTTTTCATAATGTTAAGGCACGGCAACATGTTATTGTTTTAGACAGTTTATTTTCTCTGATTCATTGTCTCATGTATCAACATCATAAAAGCTACTGAAATGTCAAGTATAATTTAAATTAATTGTTTAGTCATGTAAGCAGCGTACGTGGTTAGATAGACAGAGACAAGAAAAAAATTCTATAATATTATGTATTGACTTCCATATCGATTATCACACATATTAAAAGTTCCAAAAATGATATCATGTACATATTCAAACCAGTTAAAGCTTATTAATTACCATAGACAAGAATATCGCAACTTATCACAATATGCTACTATATAACTGCTGTTTGAGCTTTGTTAGAAATTCAACGTGACAACTGGGTAATTTCAAACTTGATTCATCTCCCAAGTTATTTCATAAATGCATGTCGTTATACGAAGCATCACCGTTTCATGTAGAGTACGGCAATAAGCGATATGGGAATACCAGCATATCATGCATAGAAGTTGACTATGTTGCAAACGAGAAGCCGCTCATGCAAAAACGTGTAGTTATATGGCTCATGAAAGCCGACGGATGACGCAGCAAAATTTAGTGGAGAACTATCTCTGTTCGGTTTGTATGCGATGTGGTGAATATCTGCATGCACATGAGTACGCGAACTTTGCTTATGTTTGTATTTGTGAAATAAGCATAGTCAGTTGCTAATAAAATATAGAATTACGACGTACAAATTGTAAAAGGCCGTATATTGGTTTTAGTCAATGTGTCCTCGCTAATTAATGCATTGTCCTTGTGATGTTTTGGTTTTGAATTGCAGGTCCAGTTTTGTTTCATTCAAAATTTGGATTATATTCTTGAAAACGGGAAGATATTTCCCACTTCAAGTCACGGTCATTACCCTACAAGTTACTGAGTAATACATACCAGTAATCGCGATAGGTCATATTTTAACATTATATCAAATTGTATTGTTATCTGCCTTCTGTAACTTCAAAATAATGGTGAATAATTAAGTGGAATATGTTATATGTTTATGTGATACCCAAACATAATCAAATGTTTAAATTTGTTGTCTGTCTGTCTGCGTTTTGCTTGTCTGAAAATTGTTCGTATTTTACTTGTAATATAATCAATTAAATATACCTTAATTGTCTTATTGTCTGAAGCCTAGTAAAGACATCACTCGGTAGCAGACGCACTTTGTCAAGCAGCAAATAAAAATACTAGGCAATAGATATATTTAAAACTCCTCTGATCAAATAGCAACAAAAATTAGCTGCCTTGCTTAATCTATTAAAAAAAAAATCGCGTAAGATAATCGAATAACTAACCAACAGATACAGCACATGGTAGTGAGCACCCGCCAACTGGCAACTTAGCTCTTTTCGACCGCCAGATACATAAATACGTATCTATTATTTTCGTAGGTAATATTTTCGTCGATCGCAAGTGTAAACGTTTCGCTGACAGACTACCAGGCGATCATAAGCCGAGTGCATCGTAGCACACTCGACCGCACACGTGACGTGACTACCGAGCGGACCTGACGGGGGAATATCTGGTACCTACTTATGTAATAACCACTGTTACTCGTAACACCACGATATTTCGATTCACAGGCGTATATGGATGTGTGGTTAAATAAATGACATGAATTTGGCTTAAAACGGGTTAAATTCATGAATAAAATGAAAATTTTGCACCTTCTTTAACAAAATTTGGGCTTCAGCTATAGATTTTAGAAATACCTAGTACAATTTTTTTGTATGTTCCACTAATCGACAAACTCTATACTAGTAGTATACATAATAATTATGAGATACTCGTATTTAAGAAATAGGGGTCTGATTAAAGTAAGAGTTAGTTCTTTGGGAGATTTTCTGATAGTTCATCTTCAGAGCTGTCGTCGTAATCAAAATTTCTCTTTTTAACCCTTCAAGGTGATGATTGTCGCATCCTTTGACGCCTTAAAAATTGTAAAAAGGAAAAAATATCAACTACAATACACTATTAACTACAATACTATAAGAAATTATTCTTCAATTTCAACTGTGGTATATTTACAATACTGCTGATTACGGAGCAGGTCCCGGGCAGAAATAACTTCATTGCCGCTGGCCGCAGCAAGCGCATACGTTACACGTGACGTGACTGACAAAGAGTGGCCTTGGCGCGGAATCTCTGTTCGTTACTTGAAACACGATAGACACCATGACCAGAATAATTAAGCGCATTCGATACAGCCATGATAAATGTGTAGGTGGTTGAATAACCTGAAGTAATAATAACTTAATTATCATTTTGTATTCCAATGCAAATTTGATAGAAACTTAGCTTAAACTAAAATTGTTAATAACAACTTCTTATCCGCTTTCGCTTCGATTCAGAAAATCTACGCCATACGTTGAAATAGTACCCACATTTTTTCTAGTATAATATCACACATAGTTGTCACTTTTAACCAATGAAAGAATTAATGTGTTATTTTTAGGCCAGACTTAGTACATTTCAATAGTAACTCAGCTTCGCTATAAGAAACATGTTCGGAAATACTAACGGCACCCTCAGAACTTGTTACTCATTAAATCAAGTGTTTTATAATCTATGTATGTTTTCCTATACACTTAAACCTTTTACGGGAATCACTATTTCTATTGATAGAAACAATACGAAAATCCGTGCTGGAGTTTTTGGGGGAATATTGAGTTCCGACACACAGACACTTTTTTATACCAAGTCCAAATAGAACGAACTAGGCATTATAAGTGATTAATAACTTGTTATAACAACCTATTTATCCCTTGCCACCGCTTAACAGTTCTTTTTTTTCGGAATTAACTTATTCTAACTAAAGCGATAGACCATTGGAGCGATCTGTCAATTTAATGGATGAAATATGCATCTTAATTGTTTATTGTTTACTGAAACACAAAAATTCAATGACAATTGCTAAAGTATGATCTTAAAACCAGCGGGAAGTGATAGATTGATCATTGAAATCGGCCGTAACAAGAGTAAATTAAACCCGTCAGTACCAATCATTGGATGTTTATTACATCAATAAATGAATTTGTTACGCGAATTGGGTTAATTATTGTCATTAGTTCAAATGGAATCGATTCTCTTGCATCTATTAATCGTCCTATTAATGAACCCAGTCGTGTGTGTGAACACTAATTACTCAAGATGACTTGATAGATGGTCATTTGAGGTGGCAGTATACTATGCGGATCCAACCTAGATTATGAGTGTCATACACGATGATGATGTTTGTGTATTGTTAATTTATTTGCAGCTTAAATGTAGCTACTAATATGAAATGATTCTAATATATTGTAAACAGTAGGCAACAATGGGAATGGGAAAATACATTTGAGTATTATTTAAGGAATCTAGAGGAAATTTCGTAATGTGTAGTGTACGTAATATTATATTTTTTTTTACTTTTAGATTTCTTTTCTGACAAATTACATTAAGATTTTATTATATCGTATGATTGTCGTTGTTTGAAAGAATTGTACTAGATAACAAAACATTCCTAAAGCTGATGTGTTCCCGTAAAGCTAAATTATGGGGTTATTTAGAGAAGATTGAAAGCGTTTCTGTTCTCTTTCCTAATCTACTATCAGAGTCATGACTATGTCGGATTATATGTCACGTCAAAATAACCAAAGCGTTCTTTGAATACCATTAAAACCTTCTATAAATACATTATTACTAGAAGTGTAACAACAAGTTTTAACCAATATAGTCATTAGTCATTTACTTAAACTTTTAACATAAAACTTTGAAGCCATTATCTGTAGAGCTGAATATTTCACACTCTGCTAATTGAGCGTGTCAATGCGGTGAGAACTTTTAGACTCAAAATTAGAATTGTGGAAATATAATTACTTGAACCGCTTCGTGATTCCATTACTCCTCGAGAACCGAGGGTTGCTACGTTATTACACTTTGTCAAAACTTTACTGGAATTTAAATATATTATTACGATTCAAACTTAAAGGCCTGGCGATATGATTGCTTATGATATACCTTTTTTCCGTCAAATTTACATTGCTTATTGTACACTTTTTAACCGATTTCAAAAAAGGACGTATTCAAATTGTTTGTATATTTTTTTTGTTTGTTACTTTAGAACTCCGTCACATTTTAACCAATTTGGATAATTACTTTTATGTTTAAGAAGATATCCTTCCTGTTTGGTCCCACTCAAATTTGAAGAAAACATATTACCCCTAAAAATAGGAAATGAGACCAATAAAATTTACCTTTGTCATATTGAAGTTGTTTTTTTTTTTTGTTAAAATATTTCCCTATTTTAGATGATTTTTAATGCAATAAAAATATATTATAAGAAGGGGCAATCTGTAGAGATTGGGGAACTACATCTTACGTAACAGTATGTATGTTACCACAGAGTAATAAAATATCATCGAATGCAGAGATATCGGTTCGTTTTCAATTACATCCAGGAATAAAATTCCTCTAAAAATAGTTTTAACTTGTTTTACGAAAACCGCTGCATTACATAGCGTATCATGGACACCGTGCACACGGGGTTTCGATTGTGATAACATAGAAATGAGGTTGATAAGGCGATGATAAAGTTGATGATGTGGTTGATTCCTTGTGATATAAAAGTATTTGTACCTGTATACGTTCTCTTTACTATCGTATTCTTGAAGAATGTATATAGAACACTCAGACCAAGTGTCGTTTACGTGCGCTTGTGCAGGAGTAACAAGTACTCATTTTATTTGTATTAATGAAATCAAAATTTCACCTTATTTCAAACTTATTTAAGCTTGGATTGAAAATTATAAGCTTGTCCGATCAGTGCGTCTTAAGGAAAAGCTTCACGCTTCACACTTTAACACAAGTACCTCGCACTTGCATTTTTTCGTAATTGTTTACTTTGTCCTGTCCCGACAATACTATCGCATCGGAAAGTCGGTTTAAAAGCGAGTTTCCCGTGTTGCTAACGTCAGTGATCCATTTGAATATAAGAACGTCCATGATGGGAGGCGATGATCAATTAACATCAGGGCCGTCCCGATTACCCGTGAACATAAGAAAATATCGATTAAATATGTATTCGTATTCATTGATAGTACACAGACATCGCAACTAAACAGCTAACTTAACAATACCAACCTTAATTTCCTTTGAAACGTTGTACGTGACAAGAAATCTATTTACTCATTAATCTGTAACAGAGTAAAGCAAATAAATTCTGACTTAACGAAGTTGTGGGCGAGGTGTAATAGGAAACAAGTTTTCAGTCGCCCGGAAGTCGGAGGCCAGTCTCGCGGGAGGGATTTGTCTTTGTCCCGTTAAGACGCAATCTTTACCTTTTGATCCTACGTCCCGTTTTAGGAAACATTCGACCTCACTCGACTCATGAGTTTTAGGTTAACTACTTCCAAAAAAGTAGAGAAGCCTTATAGGATTAGACGCGTGTCTGTCTGCCCGTCTTTTAAACAGTCTTTTCCGAATCTACTGGACGGAATAGGTTGAAAATTACGTAGTTACACATTTAGAGCTAAGAGCCCAACGAACGATGCTATAAAAGCTTCGCTTCAAATTATGTCAATTATGTCACATGACATATCAAATACGTTTCATTATGAAAAACACGAATATAATTATATATTTTTTATTATTCAAAATGCATATATATTTAAAACAAATGCACGAAAACTTAAGATATTTAAGCTAATAATTATTACACTAATAAGTAAGACTTGAATAGTTTGGATGCGAGAATGTAATTATATATTATATTATTAATATTACTATGACATAAAATATGGAATATTTCCTAAATGCAGACCGTAGTATCAAAAGGTGGATATTGCGTCTTTAGGAACTCCGGTCGGCGTAAAATTGCTACCATTATAAGTTTCGGTGTATTTTGGGAACATGGAGGTTTCTTTTTTTACATGGTAGTAATAATGGTGCCGCCTAGTATTGTGTAAATATACAGCGAATGGATATTTGTATCGAATCTTAAAGTTTACTTTCTTCAGGCGCTTTTAACATGGAAAAATAAAACTCCTGTACACTATTCATAGTGTCTTAGAAATCCCTTTCCCTTATCTTCTATTTTTGTCTCTGTCTACCTCCACCCGCGTCCCTTACTCTGTCGTTCGCTCTTCTCCGATCTCGGTGTTTATATTGGCCACTGCAATCCAAGCACGAATATAACGAACATAAAATTTTCTCTTCACTCTGGAATAGTATATCAGTTGTCAGTAATACAAAATTAACTGTAATATTATCATGTGCTACATATTCCATCAGTGTATAAATAAAACCGTAAATCAACACGATAGTATAAAACCACCTACAAAGGTGACTGAATAAAGTTACATTCACGCTATCCATTAATCGACCAATGGCATCAACCTTGCAGCAATTATAACGTACATACATCGCTCCATATCTGGCGTTTTATTTATAGCGTCGTGTAGTTTCTAGTAGTAGGTACTGTAACTAAATACATTGTTATTGAATATCTCGTTATTGACTGTCTGTTCCGTGGGAAATGTTCTGAAGAATATTATCCTGGCATAATTCCGACATAAACCAGGTGCCATCAACACGATCTAGATTTCTAGCGTTCGGTTATCTACAGTTCGTCTAGAGCAGGGATGCCCAGAATGGTCGATATCGATCTCTGGTGGTTGAAATCGGTTTCCTAGGGGTCGACATAAACGAAAATTGATTTTGAGGATCGACGAGGTCTACAAATCGAAACCTAGTAATGATTAGGGGTAGATTTTTAGAGCTTACTTAGTTACTTTTATAACTTAGAGTATGGTGGTGGATTGTTAAAGAAACTTGGCTATGGAGTCTGAGGTATCACTTCCTTTACAATAACTAATTCGTCCAATGTGACTCGATTTTTAAAACTTATACATCTTTACAGACACATACACAAAACAGAGAGTTATATTTAATATTAAGAAACTTTAATTCAAATACTATGAACAAAAAAATTATTCACAACTAAAATTAAATCACAGAAGAATAATTTCAATTATTAAATCAAACATTTTCCTTTAAGAAGGAGTCGCTACATTATAAGTATTTACAACATATGTCCATAATTTCTGCATATTTTCTACGTGGAATTATGCAATTAGTAGTTCTTCCTTCTCAATTAGCAACTCATTGGTGGCGATTTTGCTCTGTTGCAAATAACCTTGGGCAGCGGTGACCATACAAGCAGGTGATTGTTCTTAACATTTGATCGCTCAACGCATAAAAAACCCCATCACACGCAAGACCTTTTCTGATTTGATACACACGGGACCAAACAGTGTTTTACTACTTTCTAAGCTACGAACTTGTGTTGTATAGTGTAGTTATGTAACTATGTGGCAGGATTAGTGGCGCCTATCGCGTTTTACACGGACTGGTCGATAAGCCGTCAGGTCGGGTGAACCACTCATAAGCTGCCTTCCAGTTAGCTACCGATATAGCTCGTTGCTTGTACACGACTCATTTCCTTTTTACGAGACAACGAAAGGAAAACTGTTAATAACAGGCGAAGTACTAAACTTGGTTACTTCAACATAAATTTGATGTAACAAGTTATTTTTTATGTATTATACTAGCTGCTCATGCTGACATAGGTCGGGATTAACAATAAATTATTAAATATATACATTTACTATATAGCCTATGACCATCCGGAATACTATGAAATGGTAAAATAATTTTTCAGATATGTGCCATGCTTCCGGAGATTGCTTTCCTTATATACAAAAACTCACAAAATTCGCACTTTCTCTTTAACATATTACTATAGATATAAATTAGGGCAGAACTTCGTCAACTACATGAGAGGAAAAGGCTGCAGATCAAAGCAGCTGGTCAAGGTGCATTGGTATACTTCACACGCCTTTAAGAACTTTATAGAGAACTCTCGTATATTTTTAGATGTTTTGTTTGATTGAAGCAAGTGATATTTACATAGTTTAGATGTAGACAATTAAATAGCAAGCAAGAATACGGCTTAAATACTCCTATGATTACAATGTGCATATTTTAAATCAAAAGTAAATAGTTTTTTCTATGTAAGCGCGCATTACCATCTAAAGGTACATTGCCACTCATCACCTGGTGGGCTTGTAGTCAAGCATTAATTTATAATTAAAAATAAGCCATGAAATATAACCGGTCCGTACATGAGATATGTGAAGTCAAACAACCTATGCCTACCTACTTATCGATGAGTTGGTACGGCCACCCTAACACCAGGTGGCTACTCGACATCTTTGTTAATAAAAAAGCCATAACTCGGAGATAGCATCATTAGTAGGTACATGAAAGGCGGCTCGGATTGATAATTTAGTTCTTGCATATAAATATTCTACTTTGATTACGCTACACGTATGAGGAGATGTTTGTAGAAACGGGTTATATTTAATAATTCCTCAAATCTTGATTTTTCTTTTCAATTTGATGCAATAGAGAAATATGACCACCCGTATCAAATAATTATGAATACCAAAAGGTGTTTGTGGTAAAAAGCAGACGAACAAAATTATACTTTACCTGAGGATAGATAATTACAACCGCCTGTGGACATCTATGGTACAAGGGATATTACGGACCCATTGTCGGTCAAGCAGCAAGCGGAGAACTTGATTATTACCTGTACTTCCAACAATGTAAAGAAACCACGCGGTGTAACCGTGGTTGTCAACTTTTATTTCAAAAACAAAATGTCTATCTAGTTCATAGTATCAGGCTTTACTTTGTGGGAATTCATTGTGGAAGTTCTATGCATGTATATACCATCATACATTGTGCTTGCGGATTGTTGCAAAGTAAATTAATACTAATTTAATTTAAAAATCTATCATTTAACGCTCGGAAATTTCTACGATTCAATTTGAGATTCGATAGTCTATATAATTTTCACCCAGAAATTATAAGCCACTTCGTTGGCTGTATCTAGTTTCAGTTAATGTCGCGAGCTTTATTGCCAATATCAGGACTGAGTTTCAGCTAAAATTCAGTGAACTACATATAATACTAATTCTTATGAATTCGTTTCTTGACAATACAAATACGACCATACATCGTCAAATAGTTTAAAATTTCTCGATTTCAGGTTGTGTAGGCCTCAACTCCTGTTAGGTAACACACGCTGTTCGAGTAAATATTTGTACTTACGTTCGCGTCATACGCATCAAATGACCGTTTGTTTGCGAATCAATTTTCTTAAATATAGCTTATCTGGTATAAGTTATCTCAATGATTTTATGCTGTAATGAAACTATAAAACAACCTCAAGCATACGTCCATGTAGGTTTTAATATTTATGAGTAGATTTACAATGGGGTGTTCGTCGTGCATGGGTGCCTGGGAGCGGACCGCGCTTCTCTGGGAGACGGGGGCTTTAATTACGTCTTAGCTTTATCGCGTCGCCTCTCGCCAGCCGAGCGGCGTTCTTGTCACTGCAACTGTAATTTTCCTATTAGCGTTACTTCCGTAGTGAAAATTGTTTTTGCTCCTGAAGCTAAATGATATGAATATTCAATTGCGCTATGTGAAAGATTACTTCGTGGGTTCAGTAGGATTTGTGTATAGTGTATGGGTACAGTTTATACATTATTGGGTAGGTCTACGGAACCTCAGATTCGAAGCTTTTAATCTGGTGCTATATCTATAAATAAAGTACCTAATCTAACATGTAACAAACAGTATCTTTTTTTTTCTAGGGGAAACCTTTAAAAGTTACCCTGTGCCGTGGAAGGGTTGTGTGGGAATTTTACCGCGCTAAAACCCCCCGGTGACCTTCATTGGTGTTACATGAGGACTCCGGGATCTCCTTTGAGCGGCTGTCAGGCTCTGCCCATGGCAACATGTACCGTCCCGCACCATCCAATCTTAACGCGGCTACACAAATACGGTCAATGGGACCTTCCCGGGATCGCTAGCCGGACAGTACGAGCTCCCGCTCTTTTCGTCCGCAACGCTAGAAGTCCCTTTTTAGTCGCCTCTTACGACAGGCAGGGGATATCGTAGCTCGTATTCTGGTCCCGAGCTACAGGGACACTTAGTATCTAATCTGCGTGGAACCGTTTGCGGCGCTGTTAAATTCAAGCGTCCCTGTCATTGTTATATTTTCCATACTATCCTTTATCCTATCCTATCCTTAACCTTCAAACTGGGTTTTCACACGTAGCTTGAAAATTGCAATAGGTAAATGGGGTATCAAATTTATTATTAAAACTTACGAACCTCATTACAGGCTGTTGAACCTTGCGTAAATACGGTCAACATGTTAACCCCAACACAGTATAATTCCGGCTAATAACTTCGAATCGAAAGTTAATTTACACAAAATAAGTTAAGCGATGCGACCGTCATGGATGGGCGTGCGAAACGAATGCGCTTCTATACGCACCTTTCAAAGTGAAACTAGTCATATAAAAAGTTTTTAATACATTCCTCTTGATCTGCTCCGGTAGTGAAAAACTAAAGTTCTATTAAAATTAGTCGTTTTAATGTTATGTGATAACTAATCGTTATATCATAAACATTTATCATGGTTCGTATAACCTCATTAAACCTGATAGTAGGCAGCAAAACAAAACTCTTACATAATATGTAACTCGAAAGAGATATATGTATAAAGAATATTATATACAATAAAAAAGAAACGCATTTGAAGTAGCTTGACTTGAAGTCCCTATTTAAAATCGCTTTGTTTCGAAATACAAATCAGGAATTTAAACTCAAAATTTATATCACGGCAAAAATATCCAAAAGGCAGAAAGGTATGTATCACAGATTAAAATAAGTATTTTTTATGTAAATAACCGACAATTGGGCAGACAGGCCAAAGGCCCAATGGACGTCAGTAACGCCAAAGGCAACATCTATGTATTATCAACCAAATTAAATCGGGAAACTACCTTTATTGACAGCCTCACTAACAGTGCAAAGGAAACACGGTAAAATTTTCATGGTTGATTATAGGATATGAAAGAAGTTAGTACTACATACAAGGTGGGTAAAAAAAAAAGTAAAATTTAGAACCGTAATTTTGATTCGTACTTATAATTATTTAAGGCCTAATATTTGAATAATTACACCTTTTGTAAATGCGAAACTTGTGTCTTGTAGCTCTAACGAAAGTTTAGATTACATCTCTAAGCAAATAATAGTAGAAGTAAGTGAGGTTTTGCTGACCCGTTTCAGTACCTTTGTCAAATTGAACACTTTGTGGAACTTAGGCGGAGTTGGAAAAGTTTTTCCGTTAAAGCCGGTCAAGATCCTTCGCAACTGAATCCACTTACAAACAACTTTCGTATTTTGTTGATCAAATCACGATCTTCATTTCATCATCCCCGGCGTTGGGGTCGCCAGTTTGTAATTCCGTAAATGAAAGATTAAGCGGGATAGTTTGGTAGCGATACGACGTGCTTGGTCAGCACTACAAACTTCAGCATATTTTCCTTCACTAAAGTGAAACACTGTAACAAAAAGAGAGGAAATAAAAAAGCAGCTCGTAATAGGTGACACAACAGGCTGTGTTATCGCTAGAGAGCGATCTCCTTCAGACAATCTTTGGAAGCAGGATACAGAGAAAACAAGAAAGTGTGTGAAAGGTGAATGAAAGAAACAAAATAAATAAAAAACAGGAAAAATAGAACAATAGATACTTACAACAATCTATACTAATAATAAAATTCTAACTTATCGCTTTTTGCATATGAACGATGTATGAAAATAAACATTATTACGGACCTTAATTAACGCAATAGAACCCAAAACAAGAGTTGTTAGAATTTTTATCTGTTTGTCTGTGCGTTAATAATAAGTGTCCATAAATAAAAAAGTTATAAATTAATTTAAAGTAATGTAAGGCGTAGTTTCCCTGAAGCGAAGCGAGGGCAGTTTGCTAGTATATAAATAATTATGCAAGAAAAATTTAAGCGCTTAGGAGTACAAACAAAACGATGTATCCATATAACTATACAAGTTTTAAAGTTATCACTGTCAAATACTACACGAAACAAATTTCCTTCTTTTATGAACTTCAAAAAGAAAAACATCGTTTTCACTGCTATGGAAATGGAAATACGTAATATGTTATAATTCAAACGGTATAAAGCAAACCGATTCTCAGAAGTGGCAAGCCTCTCCACCTAGGATCCTTTACATCTCGAGTATAGTTTACGAGGTCGGACGTTAGCCGGCCATTCATTCGTCTCGCCCGACAACCTCTGCCTGCACTGGCTCCATTTATTTCATTCTGACCAGAAAGTGAATACTATGTATTTTTCAGTTCAAACTCTATTTAGTTTGTTTAGTTGAAATTTTATATAACTCTTTTTTTTTCAATTACCTAGGCTTCGCTTAGTCTTCGAAACTATAGTATATAGAATTTACAAATAAAATTGGAGTGTCGTCTGTAGCTTCAAAATAAAGGTCATAAATTAATTCCAACAAGTTACTTATAAGATATGAAACACTTTTTTTGTAACTATTGTGTGTCAATCTGTCTGCATATGTCTTTGGCCTGATTCAGCTTCGAAATCGCTAAAATTTTAAATATTAATAATTTAAAATATGGGCTATATTCCGTCTTAATTGTCTCGACAGTTTATGAAGTTAAAAGCCTTAACGTGTATCGAGCGAGAGCATTCATAGCATTTTAAAATAAATATTTAAATTTATCTAGTCTACTACAGTTTCAGTATGTATGTCATATAATAATCTTTTATTTAAATTAATAAGTAACATGGGAATTATATATTTACATAAAATTATATATTATTCAGTTGTTTATTGCATTTTCGTACTATTCAGTAGTTTTTTTGAATACGATTTTTTAATGCTTTTTACGAGTATATTTAGGTACAGAACGTTCGTAATATTCAATGAATTTTGTCTAGGTAAGTCTTATTTTATCATTCCATCATTCAAACGGAACTTCACGGTATGTGACTAATATCGGATCTTTCGGATAACTAGAATATTCATTCATGCACATCACTACAGTTACCAAGTCATTCTTGTTTTGTTGTGAAGTTGTGCCATTGTTTGTAATAAGTATCATCGTTTCGTTCATGACGTGACGTTATCACAACACTTCCGAATTACGTTACAGGTATTGATACCATTGTGTCTGTATTGGTAACCTTAGCAATGTTTAAAATGTATTGTATATCATCAGTTTCGTATATGAATCGTGATAACAATACTATCGTAATGTGTTGTAGTTAGTTATATTTGATTATCAACTTATTTTATTTGATCTATTTTTCTATTGTGACGTCACCGATGTTTAAAATAAATATACATATATCACTCTCTTGTACCAAACACTTGTCACTTGCGACAAAATTTACGGATCTTGGTGGTATAACGCTATTTTCTGGTTTGTTGTTACATACCGCCCTTCAGTTAAAAATTTATTTCTATATCATGAAGAACACAATACAGACGAAGCATTTAAATAGTGAAGTTCAAAAGATTGTCATGTATGTGACCGTACTGCGGAGACCATGTTGAGTTGATACTGGTTGTCACAGGCCAATAGTCTATTGCAGTAATGTCTTGTTAGCTGGTAGCACAGCTACTGTATCCGTTCTATTTCGCTATCTGACGATAAGAAACAGGACTGACGGTTTAATGTGCCTTGCAAAGCACGGAATCGCTCGTATAGTTATTCGATTAGAGCTCAGCCATCCATCTGCTCGACCGTGCCAACGTTGCCAACTTGGTAGATCATGTGATTGATTGACCCGAGTTTTACGGAGCTTTGCATGCCACGTAAGCTAATAAAGATTTTGATTACGTTCCTTTTAAATCCTATTAGGGACTAAATTGTTTTACATTACAGAATATAACAATTCTGTTTATCATGATGTTCAGACTCCACGAGATTGTCTATGAGACTACCTCGATTCGACGCGGTTATAAATTATAGGGATGTTACAGTGCTTCACGGGTTATATGAAAATAACAAATATCCGAAAATACCAAATTCATAAACAGATAATTCAGTAATTTTAAACTTGTAAACGTGTATAGAAATGTACTAATTATTAAGCGCTAATAAATAGCTGAATAAATTTATTAGAGTCCATTACGTCTCACATTATTTACATTAGAATGCTTCTCCTAAAAAATTTAGAGATCTACTATTTGTGACCATGCAATTAATAAGCACAGTACAATAACAATAAAATAAATCTGGTAAATTGTAATATTGTCTTTTTCAATTACTGTTACGAAGTCTTTAACGTGTATGCGATAGGTAAAAACGTTTGAAAAATAACGCATAAAGTAACGAATACGTAGCTGATAAAATGATGTAATATCTTAATAATCACAAAGAATAGAACCCAATATTTTTGTGTTACCGTGGTATACGTATTCAGATACAAGAAATAGCTCTCTCTAACAACCCTAATATTAAAGAAATAGGAGCATTTGTATTCAACTCGCAGCGGATGCAGACAGGGTGCACGCATAGGAGGAATGTTGCTGACAATCCCCTCTTCCATTCTGCATTCCCATGGCGTTGTCCGCAATTTTACATCTTGTACCATTATTATTTGAATACTATTATTGTCCGGTCAGTACCTGCACAACATTTGAAGAGTTCCCCGGTAAAATATATAGTTAAAAGCTTCTGCATTGTAGATTTGCCCATAATTTTAAACCTACTGTATCCATACATATAATAAAAATCTAACCGATCACTGTTTGTACATTAAGGATATATGAGAAAAACTTTTATTAGGGACTTTTATTAAAGTAATAGAACCCAAAACAATACCTGGCACATTTTTGTCTGTTTGTCTGTGCCTTTATTCGCGCTAATTCCAGAAATGGCTTAACCGATTTCGTTATGGTTTTCATTGATATATTGCAGTGAGTATCACTTAATTTTTAAAATAAATTTCATTGCAATCCGTCCATAAATAAAAAAGTTATAAATTAATATATGTATTTCTAATTCATAGAACTAGAAAAACCCAGTCGTGAAACAATGCAAGTGCTATTTCTAAGCGTAAGGAGTAGTTTTTCTAATATTCAATGCGAAGCAAGGTCAGTTTGCTACTAAACATTATAGTTAGAATATGGATGCTTTGTTTAAACAAAATACTTTATCAGGGTATGCAGGTTAAAAAATATAGTACGTCAATGTATACAATCTTAGAAGTAGTTTTATCATCAATGCAATTTCATCAATTTCATCATCAATGCAATTGTTATATAAAGAGTGCAATTTTAAAATTTTAAGGTCAAAGTGATGGGCAATACCATAATCCTGTTCTTGTTAGCCTGCCCATCAAGAAGCTCACAATTGTGCACCGGAATCTTGTCTTTCAAACGGAATCCTTTAATGGTTTCATAGTGAATCCTATTGGATTCGGGTAATGCGAACGTATCAGGCTACGTTCAGCGATAAATCTTCTGCCTAACGCCAGTTTGATTCGACCAGAATGATTGATCGTTCGACAGAAACATCAAGAGCCTTCGAGTGAATCGTCTTTCGATAATGACAGAAATATTTATATTCTCGATAACGCAAATGCGAGTTTACTAATGGAGTTTCCGTTTTATTTTGTACTCGGTAGGAATTTAGATCAACACTTGCGTTTTTTTAAGTAAGAATTTATCATTCGAAGTTGTTGAGTATGAAGGATAGTCTGTGATGCAAAATAATATAGTTTATATATGGATCAATCGTAGTAAAATACAATGTGTGCACTTTATTAATAGCGTTCGATAATCTTCGTTTTTCATTATGTTTTGATGTACGTGGGTCACTGGTAAATTCTTGCGAAACTAAATAATAAAGTTCTAAGCTTTTATTGTCAAATGTTGTCAAACTTTTTTGGACCAGTACCTATAGAAGTTTCGTGCACCAGAATTCAGTTTGCGAAATAACTTTTCCGGGCCGTCTAAGAATTATTAACTATTTGTAAAAACTTCCTTTGACGCTACAATGCGTTGTGTATGTAATGTGTTGAGTAATTAACTTATCAAACACTCAACAACCAACTCAAATCAAATAAGAATACTTTTTATTATTTTTATTATTGAGGCCTCCAAAACCACGAGGAGACAGTAACCCTTGCTTTGTAGTGAACCGTTATAAATTGACGAAAATTGCCATATTTTACGACATCAAACTTGTAACATTATCTCAGTAGCATGATTTTTATGTTGTCAATTTTTCCATCGGTCAACAGGGATTATTATTTGAGGGTCGCCACGAAACAGGTGTTATGACGAGGGTGAACTTTTCGTGGAAAGAGTATTCAGCCGTACAATTAGTCGATAAATTTATTTATTGAATATTAGCTGTTATCTTTTAAAGATTTATGGAAGACCACATCGACAGTTTTGTGACGTGTTGCTTCACAGGGTTCAGTCTACGGCCGGAGTATCCTAGGTAGAGCAATAAAGGATGTATACCGTCCGTAAATACGCGTAAACGAATTTGTTATTGGGATATAAATAATACTAATACGATATTTTCTAATAAAATACAATATATCTTTTGGCAAGCGTAGTGTAAATAAAGTAAAATATATCTTTTGGCACATTGTAGTGTAATCGTTGGTTGATAAATTTATTAAAATACATGAAACGTACGGAATGCGAGGATAACAAATGAAAACTTTCTGCGGCGTATGTTGCTCATGCACTGAATTTATTCTGATTATACGGACTTTCTGATTACGGAATACGGACGCATCTATACATAAGTACGGTGTGTCCCGTATGAAACAAAAAAAGTAAAATGACGTATTAATGTTCACTTAATGAAAGTGATTTGAATGTTTTTATTTAGATGAATAAACTACCCGACGTGCGGTAACAACGGGTATTGTACAAGTTCCTTTATCAACACTTACCAATGACTTTGATTCTGAGAAGTCCAACACACAGCACCCACTGCCGTCGTGAGGCTGCGTACTATCATCGACGGTCGAAAGTCGACGTTAACAGCGAAGCGACTGATTGTAATGTCTTCCTGTGCATTACTTTTGTCCCAAGGCGCCGCCTAATACAGTGAATGTTTTCATCACCATTGTATGCAATTGAATAATGGTGAAGATCGTGTACGCTTATTGAAGAGTATTCCTTTGAATTCGTAATTTATAATTCGTAATTTAAAGAAATAATAAAATGTATTTTTTTGTATTTATTTGTTTATGGCTTTTATTAGTTTCTAGTTAAATTAGATCACATTTATAAATGAAATTGTAGACTTTGAGATGATTCACAGCACAAAACTGACACTACTCCGACTTGCAGTTGACCAGTATTTTCTGAAGTAGGTATCTAAGACAGACTTTATGTTGGCAATTTATTCGTCCGCAAAGAGCCAAAGGGTATCCAGTGATTAACCACAGAGAAACGCGGAAGTTGTACGAAAGAGCAATTTAAAGTACGATTGGCTTCATCATTACTTCAAGAGCTGGTACTTAAGTTGATGGACTAAGTTAGCGTTCTGTAACCAGGTTAGACAGGCGTGTTGCCACTTTATAATGATAGATTTTACTACGTAGTCGCTTGTAAGATTTTCTCTTCAAGTTCGATTTGTCTTAACGGACGTCTGGATTTGAGTTAGAGCACGCAAGAACTCATATTAATTATAGAATTACATTTTTAAACAGTGCAGTAAAAGCATTTTGAAATGTACTGTATTTAAATGAGTTGTATGTGTGTCTAAGTTATAGACTTCTTTTTACGAATAGACAAGCCATCTGAGTGAATGTGCTTACCGTCATCAAAAGGCATCATAGTATCATTCGCCATTGCCTAATCCTTTGTTCGGCAGAGTGCAGCACCACGAGGACAGGTTGGCTTGGGCCCAAGGATGGCTGGATACAAGATACTGCATAAGTTGTACGTGTTTTTTTTTTCTGCTTTTGTAAGTTAGCGGGTGGCGGTGGAATTTTAAAGTAATTTGGCTATGGGGGTCTGAGATACATCACAATCAACCATGAGGCGAGAACAAGTTTTTATTGGTTAGATAAATCGCTGGTCCGGCTGGAAATTGAATTTTTTACCTTAACTGGTAGTAACGATATCGCCGATGTCGTCGTGTTCTCCATCTTCTAGGAAATGTGACGTGAATTAGTCGTTATGGCATAAAAAAGGACTAATCTTACAAATTGAAGAGTACGAATGATTCTTAAAAAAGCTTTTAGAGGGTACCAGATTACTTCATCCGCTTGGCAGCGCTGTCCCAACTCAATTGAAGGATTCGAGAGCCCTCGCGAACAACGAGTGGCTGCTGGACTCGGTTCAATTACGTTTTGCGACAAATGGAGTACGTACCTAGTTCAAGTGGGCATTGTGATTCGAGAGTTCGAAATGACTCGAGCATTTGTGTCAGTGGTCCATTATGAAAGTGCAGTGTGCGTCTACCTTTTAATTAGTCGGGGTGATCCAGTGATATTTATTAAAACATAAATTAAAAATATTAGTTTCCTTTTACTATAATTTATTTTGTTAATAGCTTAATTTTAATGATAATCTTATTCTACATGAATTATTAAAAGTTGACTATTGGACTTTCTATTGCTGTTAACACAAACTCTTTATACTTAAAAAAAATTTCTATCTTTCAATTCGGTTTGCTATTAAAGCGTGTTTTTTTAATTTTATTTTAACTATAATTTATTCAAAATCAATAACTACGTTATGAGTGTTAAGAACCTGAAGACAAAATACTAAATCTTCACTTTAAAATTGAATTATAAATTATATCATGTTATTTGTTTTATTAATTAGAAAATACTAGTAATATGCGTTGATAAAATAAAAAAAAATGTAGTGTCTTTCAACCCTACGCTCAATCATCAGATAGTTTTCAAATTGACAACACATGATATTTTAGACAAACGGCGGCATGATAAAAAGTTCTGATAAAAAGTTGACAGTGTTGTAAATTTTTACCAGCTCCAAAGCTACACATCTTTTTTTTACTGAGGTAAGCCACAATTCATCGTTTTCAAAATGATTTGATACACTGGAAGGACTAAGACGATATTAAAGATAAGTCAGTTTGTAAACGGTTTTACTAGGAGCATTTTTAAGTCGAGCCTACGTGGACCAGATTCAGGGCCGGCCTCAAATACGATCCTAACGGAGGCAGTGAAGAAAAGCCTTGTTATTTGTAGCGTGAAAATTGGTATACCCTGTAGGCATTGTTTAAAGAATGGAGGATTTGAAATGTGTTGTGATTTGTATTGTTTCATAAATTTAACATTTTTTTCGCTTTTATTTTCTTTGTTAGGAGTGTAGAAATTATCATTTGTGCTGGTGAAGGGAAAATGGTGAGGGAACTTGTAATTTTGAGAGTTATTCATAATGATCTTACAGGTGTTAGAAGTTTTCCGTGAAGTGAGGGAATTTGAAAGTGGTAAATCTTTTCCCTGACATCATGCGAGGAAACTTGAGCTCAGCAGTGAGAAGCTAGGGGTTGTGATTAGTATGACACAGCAGCACTTGGCAGGACACAGTACAGTGGTTTCATTCTGCGACGTAGTAAATAAGGTAAACGTACCCACTAATGAAAACGCCGTAAACACTTGTTAGTGGAAATTACCCGACGCCGCTCGGTGAAGAATAAATTTAGAATTTCATTGCACTTTTGTTTTTTTTTTTTAACATTTGTTGTGTGGTCAGAATTTGTGCGCGCAAGTGTAACCGAATTCAACATTATAAAATTAAACATTTTGTTACATGGAAATGAATTTTTTTAACATGAAATGTTTTGAATCTTTCTTTAGTCAAATACGATAAATTGTAATCTTATTTATTTATTTACTGATAGTTACAACAGTAAAATAACACAAAAGATATTATTACTACTTATATTAAACTGGCGGCTCCGTCCGAGTTCGTTCGGTTTTGACTATTAATTATTATATATAGCTACATGATTATTAAACTTTTCATATTTTTTGCCTTGATTTCACTCAAATTAGAATCACTTGTTTTCACTACATACCAATTTTCATTAACATCGGTCAAGCTGTTTTTGAGTTATCCTTAGAGATACACAGAACTCAATAGATTTATATAGTAGTATAGATAAGAATAATGATGAAAATGAAAGATTCTTCAATTGCGTCGTTAAATTAATAAATAAATTAATCGAAACATATACATAAAGTTGAAATTTTACCAATCTTCCTGTATGTACAAGATTCTTCACTTTCAATACATATATTTCAATACACTTCCTGAATTCAGAGAATTTTTATTAATGTATATCGGTTACAAATTGATTCACCGGTTCATTACATAGAATAGCCATTCTGTTCATTATCATAAAAGATACAAATTGATGGAAAAGCTTATCAATTTCTAAGCTTCTTCACGTTGTAAAACATTCTAGATTATCGCGAAAATTATAAATTACAAATACCCCAAGAAATTTCTAGATGTGGTCAATCGTTTTAGTTTTATATTATACTATACAGACAGGGAACCAGACAAGACAGACAGAAAAAAATCCAATATATCTTTATCAATCATTAATTCTACATACGTTACAGTTTCCGGAATATAATCGTTGTATAGACGCAGTCCCGTTACAGTTTTGTTATCAGTATAGATAATAAGTAAGACCTCACCAGTATCTACTCTTTCAATTATAGAAAATCTCTCACCCAGAAGTTAGAATTTAAATTGGTTCTTGCCAAGCCGCTTTGCAACGTAAATTTGTGCAAAGTTGAAAATTTCATGAACATTCGGATGTCTGCTTCTATCTGGGAAACATTTACTTTTTCGTCTGCTTCGCATGCATTTTTCATGGCGATAAGCAAATGAATGTTTTGCTTGTTAACGTTTCGTATTTTCACACCGGCCTCTAGTTAACGATAAATAAAAGAAAAATATTCTTTGTAATGATTTGCTTAACTTTTTTAATTTTGAATGTACGTAATTCATTTTTATTCATTTCTTTGATGTCCGCTCACCGATATCTCTGAGATTACTGAACGAGTTGCATGATTCCTAATTGAAATGTGAAAGATGGTGAAGATATGATGATGAGGTCCGGCGATAATCCATGGAACTCCTTAAAGAATGAATGTCATTCAACTAGGTTTCGAAATATTTACTACTGTAAATAATTCTTTTGTGAATATTTACAGAAAGTTCCTTTGGTTGCGTATACTAAAAACTATAAAAAATAAAAATAAACAACATTAAAAAATAGTGCATTATTAAGCAATAAATATATATTATTCTGGTAGTAAAATTAATAATTTCTTGATTGATAGCTAAGATAATTAGTGAATACGGTATTTTGTGTTGAATTACGGATGCTTCGGGTAATTAAAAAGGTGAAACCATTTTGATGAAATAATATCTTTTACGACACTTGAAACTCTTTTAATTATTCAGCAAACAATATTTACATCAATATGTGTTTGTTATAAATTTTTTTGCACAATTCATGTACCTAGACATAGACTTGTCGAAGAATTTTGTCCCCAGAGTACTTATTTTTAACATAATCTCTGGTATGTTCTTAATATTTATGATTGAAGAATATTTGGCTGTAGTGAGTTTCGCAATGTAACAAGAGCAGGCACAAAAAATTTTATGACAAAAGTGCAAGAGAGATAAAAAGTGCATTCCGCAAACTTCTGCAAGTTACAAAATACCCGAAATACTAAATTATTTTAAATCTGAAAAGAGACAGACTAATATTTTCTGTTTTCCTATAGAAATAAGTGGTTCTAATACATGGGAAGTGCTGCACAAACGAGGTTGCGGTTCAAGGGCGGGCCAACGGCCGACGCCAAGGCTATGCCATAGAAACAACGCGGTAAAATGTCGCTTTGTTTTTTTTTGCCAGTTTCTGTTCAGTGTTGTCAGCTCAAACGGAATAGTGGATTATAGATTCTGTAAGGTTCACCGAAGTAATTGTACAACACAATGGCCACCAAAAATTGTCCGGAGAGCTTTGAATAGATTGTCTGAAACGTGACAATTTTTTTATATTATTTATTCTAACGGCGCATTGATAAATGTTTTTTTGTTTTCTTTTCAATTATCTTGTGCCGACTTGAAGCGAGTTATTTCAAGTAATGCTTTAGTTTGAATACTTACAAAGAGCACGTTCTATCGCAATTATTATGACTGCCTTTTTTTTTTTGTCGCAGGGGAATCCATTTACGGATGATATCCAGGACGCCCGGGTGGCAGTCCTAGACCTATGTCGGACTCGGCACTTTGGGAGTGCAATACCGTACTAAACCCCTGCGGGAGCCTTCAGCCGCTTTAATTGGAGGGTCCCGGATCTGCAGGCAACAGGATCCCTCCAGCGACAGGCTGGCCTCGGCGAAAAGGCCAGACTTCTCCTCCATGGGGACTGTCCGGCTCACCTCTGAACAGTCCCAACGACGCCGTGTCTAGCAGGGCCGGGTTCCCATCCCGGCCCGACACGGGCACAGGGGCGTTACTGGAGGCGCATTAAGTAGCGCCTCCTACGCACCCCCATTCGTCGCCCGCGGATGGAGGCCACGTCGGCGGCCTCCTCTCTCACCCGCTCGTCGGCCTCCTTCTGGGACATTACTGTCTCGCAGAAGGAGAGCATCGCGATGATGATGCTCGGAAGCGACAAGTCCCCTCCGAGGACTGACGTCAGATCCCGATGCAGCGCTGCCCATCTCCGGCACACCTTGAGGGTGTGCTGGGCAGAGTCCACCGCCGCGCCACAATCGTGGCATTCAGTCGTCGGCTCCCTTTGGGCCGTCCGACACAGGTAGTCACCAAAGCACTGCCCGGTGAGAACCTGCGTCAGACGGAAGGTCTAGGCTTACGTTTTCGGCGCATCCACCGCTCAAGGACCGGGCGCAACGCAGCCGTAACGCGTGTGCCATACGGCTGCACCGCCAGGTCCTCTCCCCACCTCCGCATTAGCGCTTCCTGTCCTATCCGACGCACCCGTAGGATCCGTAGATCCGAGACGTATGAGTAGGTCTCGGCAAGAACCTCCGCCACGAGCTCCCACGGGGGGTCGCCGGCTAGAGCAGTAGCTGCAGCCCACGATACCGTACGGTACCCCCGAATTACCCTCACCGCGATTATTCGCTGCGCTGCGCGCAGCGCAGCCTTATATTTCGCCGTGAGGCGATCCGCCCAAACCGGGGCACCGTACGTCGCCATACTCCGGCAGACTCCGGAGTACAGCTGCCTGCAGGCGGCGCTAGGTCCTCCGAGGTTCGGAAGGAGTCTGCCCAGCGCACTCGCCGCCTTCACGACCTTCGGTCCCACCATCGCGAAATGTGGGCTGAAGGTCCACCCTCCGTCCAGGTTGAGCCCGAGATATTTCATTTGGGGGCTCATCCTGAATCTCCCCTCTCCGATCTGAAGGGCAGCCCCCGGTGGAGGTCCCTTACGGCCGGTCCCGCGGAAGAGCAGAGCTTCGGTCTTGTCAATCCTGACACGAAGCCCTAAACTCTCTATGCGGCTGATCACGAGGTCGAGTCCGACCTCGGCCAGCCGCGCCGCCTCCTTGTAGTTTCGTCCCCGGGAATAAACCTGGGAATAAACTTCTCCCACCCCGGGGAGAAGACGGCCTCGCAGGACCCAGTCGTACCCGATGTCCCACAGGATCGGACCCAGAACGGATTCCTGCGGGACACCGCAGCCGACTTGCCGCCACTCCACGGACCCCGATCGGTTCTCGAGGCTTATCCTTCGATCCGAGAGGTACGCCTCCAACAGCCTTTTTAGATACGGTGGCACTCCGAAGTATTTTAGTGCCTCCCGTATCACCGCGTGCGGGAGGCTATTGAAGGCGTTCGTGATGTCCAACGACATCGCGACCACCACCTCCTTTCCGTGTTCCGCCTCAGCCGTCACCGCCCGCAGGCGTTTGAGGGCGTCGACGGTCGACCGATGTGCTCGGAACCCGAACTGGGATTCTGAAAGTCCGGGCCCCGAGCCCTCCTTCAGGCGCTGAACGAGCCGGGAGGCCACTATCTTCTCCAAGGCCTTCCCGGCTTCGTTCAGCAGCACCACCAGTCGCACCGCCGAAGCCGAGTCCGGGGTCCGCCCTGCCTTAGGAAGTAGGCAGAGCCGACCCTCCTTCCAGGCCCCCGGGAACTGGCCAGACCGCAGACAGCGGTCAAACAGCTCCCGGAGGCTGTCGCCGAGGTGCCCGAGAGCGATTGCGAGAACTCTCCCGTGCACCCCGTCTGGACCCGGCGCCCTCTTCTTACTCTGGAGGCGGGTAATAGCCGCCTCCATTTCAGCCTCCGTGACGGATGGCGGAACACCCTCCTCCGTATCCGGCGTCTGCCGAGCCATTCTGGGGGAACGAAGCCCTCGGGTTCGTCGGGGAAGAGTTCCCCGACGATCCTCCCCAGTTGCTCCGGCTGGAGCGTATCGCTGATTGGGGCCGACTGGGCGCGAAGCTTGTTCCGCGCCATCATATACGGTCGGCCCCAGGGGTCCCTTTCTAGGCCCCCCACTAGCTCCAGCCAGGCCTCCTCCTTGGCTCGGCATATGGCCTGCTACAGGATCTTCGTCTTCTCCACGTAGATCCTGCGAAGCCTGTTGTCCCTGTCAACGTCCTGGGGACGTCTCCGCCTGCTCCGGGTATATTCCCTCCTGGCCCCATTGCAGGCGGTCCGGAGACCGGCTATCTGGGCCGACCACCAGTATAGTGCCCGCCGCGGGGGTGGACGCTTTGCGGGCGGCATGGCCGCTCTGCAGACAACAGTGAATGCGTCGCAGAGCCGACTAACCGCCTCATCCAACCCAAACTCCGACAGCGGCGGGAGGCTCCAGCGGCCGACGATAGCGGCCTCCCCTGCCAGTTCCCGGTCGAGCTTGGACAGTGCCCAACGCGGAAACTGGCTTCGCCCCCTGGACGACGTTGACGACAACGCCGGACGGGAACTGGAGACACCTCGAACCTTATGTACCGATGGTCCGAGAGAGTCTCCACTCCCGTCTCCACCCTCCACCTCTCCACTATGCGCGCGATGGCCG
This sequence comes from Megathymus violae, assembly GCA_003671415.1. NCBI lineage: Eukaryota > Metazoa > Arthropoda > Insecta > Lepidoptera > Hesperiidae > Megathymus > Megathymus violae. The sequence goes on along the minus strand of PDGT01000015.1, from coordinate 3,231,832 downwards.
GCGTGGCGAAGGTGACGTCCACCACGGAACCTCCCGACTAGAGCATGCACGTCTGGACTGCCCCCACATTGAGTAGGGACAGTCCGGCAGCTAGCACCCACTCCTCCACCTCCCTCCCTTGAATTATTATGGCTGCCTAATGCTGTGTTAGATTTTATTATTAATGCTTGTTTGAAATGATTTTAATATTTATCTAAGTTGTATTGTAAATAGTAAAGTAATCATTTAAAAGTTACATCATAAAGTCTTGTAATTATAGTCGTTGCAACGTCTTAGTGGCGCGACGAATTTAATTTGAATAAGAATGTGAGATAGTACAATAACACAAAACAATTCACCATTAAGAATTTCACGGGTTTTTCTTGATACACGCGGTTTTGTGTGAAAGTAATAAAGTTCTTTGATTGCATCGAGTTTAGCCGTGTAATTGCTTCGATAGTCGTTTGATTAGTGCATATTACTATTTTTTGTATAGGTACTGACACAAATGTATTCATGCCTTTAACTACGAACTTTATAATAAAATGTTATAAAATTTTACAAACAATTTTCAATTGGAAGTGTTTTTGTAATAATGCAGAGAAACGAGCAGACGGGCCACTTTATGATAAGTGGTTAAAGCCTGAACACGTCGGTATGCGCAGTGGCAATACCGACGCTTTGGTTACTAAAGAAGATACGATGAATCCACCCGCGAATCAATCAACACAGCAAGCAAGATCTTTAAGCAATTCATGGTGGATTTTTAGAAGGACACCGTCCTTTATATGTAAGCAGGCAATTAAAGAACCACTATGTAATGTCGGGATTAAGCGGAGTGTTATATTCAGAAGTTGTTCTACACGTGCACTATCAATAGGGTAAGTTGAATTTAACGATGGATTATCTCTTTTTCGCATTGATTGTCTTAACAGCGGCGCTGGCGTCATAGACATACATACTTACGCACCTTTAGAATGAAAGTGACTTAACTCAAAATTCCTGAAGTTCCAGATTTTACTATAAATTTACTTAAAAAAGCCTACTCTAAAACCCCATGGTGAAAAAGAGCCCGAATTATGAGTGAGAAAGGGGAAAAGGGAAAACCTCATACATCAGTCTCTTTAAATTTACTCAAGACGATACATTTTTGAAAACTTTCTTCGTCATTTCCCATAAATTGCAATTTTTCAGTTAAGTCCCTTTCATTCTAAGGGTGCGTTATATACACAGATCTGTAGATATTGGTCACAAACCACCAAAAAAGTAAAGTAACTACTTATCTGTCACATAAATGCCTACTCCGTTCGGTAGTCCTTTACTCCGCGAACAATTTCATTACCAACTGTGCTATTGAGTCGTCGTTTCCATAAAACTGCAACATAAATACTATCTTTAAGTTGAGTACTTTATATGTATTTATAGCAAGCTAGTAACTATACTATAATTGGTCGAATAGCTAGAATGGTTACTCAACAAAATTGAAGAGGCTACTACCACACCGAACACAAAGAATTTTTACAATTAATATTTAATCTTTATAACATTTGTCTACGTGTTAGTACATGTCTGTAGTTTACTAACAATGTTATCATATCACACTTATGTCAAACAACGTTCTTTAAGAGTGTGAATAGTGTCTTTTAACACGTGTACAACTTACATTGCGCTTAGATTTCGTTACTTGTAAAGTTTTAATTACAATTATTTTCTCGTATATTTTATAAAACGAAATTTTTTAACACGTTTGACGGTTCACACATGTTTATAATGCTTTAATTGAGAACCTATTTTTATTAGTGTGTCAATATACAACAGACAGTAAAACAATTTTTTATGTCTTATTTCTTTACACAGAGTATGTAACAATTCGTTTGTAAACCGTATATTTGTAATAATTACTGTTTTATTGTTACAGGTTTATTTTGCATCCATTTAGCGTGATGAGTTTTTTTTACAAAATTTCTATTCTATTTATATATTGCCTCTATTTATATTTCTATCCAAAAAGTAGAATATATTCAGAAGGAAACTTGCGCTTTATTGTTGAAACAAAACAGTTGTACACAAGTGAAAAATCCTAATTTCCTTATCCCCCGGGCAACGTTAAAAGAAAATTTAATTTGTCTAGTCGTTTCAAGAAGTTGCAGGGAAATTAACAAAACTGTTCTCAGGAGGAATTTACTCTTTTTGAACATTAGCCACAATTGTTGAAGCCTTTTATTTGGTGTGATTTAGATTATAAAAAATTGAAATGTTCGATACAAGTCCCCACCCAATTACTGTCCCACTAACGGGCGGGGATCTCTTTTTAGAATGAAATTTAAAGCCATAATAGTTCATCAGGCTGTTGTAACGCGGTTTAGTAGAATTCACACATTTCATTCTTCGAGAACAGATGAACTTTCCGGTAGTCGCATTCAGTCCAACGTAGATCCTCAATGTAACTGGATCTTCAAGACCGAAGTAAACTAAAGATATAGATAGATAAAGGTAACTTATTTTGAACTCTATATTGTATTTTCAATAACAAATGTCAAACTTGGAAATGAATGTATAAATAAATCTATTAATTTTTGGTGGTAGTACTTCTGTAGTAAGTTACAAATAGTTATATCATTAATATAATATAAAATAAAAAACGCATTAACATTAATTCATAAACAACCAATAATTAAAAACATGTTTTTAAAATGATCATGAGCTTGTCTCCTTCCACATTTATTTAAGAGGCCGTAAAATTTTATTATTCCTTCGGCTGTAGGTTATTATTAAACACATACCTTTATAAAATAGCAATATAAATGCAATTAAGTGAATTAAAGCCCGCTGCATCGACCATGCTTAGGGTTTCGTCAAAGGCTTCCCTTTAATTAAGTGATACTTAACACTTTTTATCGATTGGCGACTCTGTACATATTTTTCTAATTCACGCCATTCTCAGCCTAAATCCGTTAACACGAAGCACTAGAATTAAGTAATTTAGGACAGGCGTTAAAGGATTTGTATGCATCCAAACCAGTTTAACATCGTATTCACTTACAAGTTTCCATTCTACAACGGTGATTTTGTTTCGGGCGTGCATAATTTAGTGATATCTGGATTAAAGCTCATTTAAATGCTGGAAGTTTGATACAATTTGTTGGAATTAATGATGTCATTATTATGCGAGACGGGCGGTCTGGTTGTCACGAAGAATCTTACTTGCACTTGGTACAAGAACAAAGTTTGTCTCGCTCGTCAACATTGTTTAATTTGGAACCATTACGTTCAAACTACGTCAAAACCACCCTTCGTCCAAATTTGCCGTAAAATAAATTGAATCAAGCAACCTTGTATATCGATAAGAATGTCGTGATCAGACGCGAATAAATGATGTGGTCCTTTTCAATCTTGAAGTATAGCAATCTGTGACCGTCGCGGCTAAATGAAGTATTGTAATTTTATTTTAGGTGGGTTACAGATATCTGTGGCCATTCAACACCAAGATCGATGCATGCCTAATTATTTACATGCTTCCGTTCATGGGTAGATGTGTAAATATTTATAAGAAAATTCCGTTAGAGTTGACAGAAATGTCATTACAACCAAAATAAAGTTATTACAACCAAGATGATTACTCTAAAGATAAGACATAAAAATAAGATATGATATAGTCATAAGTACTGTTAAGTGCTTTCTGTTAGTTGGAACGAAAAGTTCCTTGGAAGTTTTTTGCCACTTCTTCCGGGACAACTCGCAGTAGGGATTTATTGAATGGATGGCGTATTTTAACTTTTGAAAACTGTTTGTAAAACCCAAATTTGAATAAATATTATTTCATTTAATTTAATTTCTTTATTTATGAATAAAGCATATACATATACCGTGTTATGTTCGTATGTAGTAAAACATTTCAACCATTGTATTGTTAAATAACCCTAACAAATGGAATAACCGAACCAGACGGCATACCTATTATTGCTTCACCAATTGATACTTCTTAGATGGCGGCACATCAAACAAATCTCTGTGCAATGGAAATGATTAGGTCTTCGATATTTTCTGACCTGACAATACCGCAGCCCGCCTGGTCCGCTTAGTCTTTAGTTTTGTTTGGTGGAGAGCCTGTGTTGGTTTTGCACAAGTTGTTAAACGCCACTTCATTGAGATGGTAATGATTGCCAACAGTAAGGACCATGGTGACGGGAAAACACTTGACGAAGAAACAGTGGAATTTCTGAAGAACTACATTTAAAAACTATAGTATTTGGAATTAAACGTTAAAAACCATGGTCTATTCCATGACTGTCTGCGCTATTACTCTTTTCCAGCGTTCATATTTAAATTTACCGATAGCTCTAAAATTACTTTACGTTGTCCATAGGGAGGGTTTTACCACATTTCATCAACTAATGCGTCTCGACTGAAACATTTCAAATTTTCATCTTCATCATACCATGGGAATACGTGCTTCGTATTTTCAACACTTTTAACTATCAGTTCTTTCAAGCCGTTGGTTTTATGAAAATTATTCTTTGCATATTTATGAAATATTATTACATAGACAACAAAGTGTTTTCTAGTAGTTAGAAGGATTCACAAGGAAACTTACATACGCTTGATAATATTGATTAATAATTTATTCGAGTGCTGTAATTTTTGCTTATGCTCACATTTCTTGGAGAAAAGGATCCTGTTTCCAGTTCACAATAAATATTTGAAACCTACATTATAAATTGTATTTGAATTTTCAGTTACAAGTATTATAACGACATCTTATTACCCCGTAAAAAAAGTGGTTCTGCCTTCCCTGCGGCTAAAGAAATTTGGTGACATAAATGTTTTAACTCGATTTTTGGTTGACACGTCTCCATCGTAACTGTGTTAAAACTAATCGCAACTGGGAATCCTAGTGAGAGGATGTATATGTGTGCATGTTTAATATAGTGTTATTCTACACAAACATAAATCCATTTTGGATCTGCTCCTACAATATGAGTTGCAAAGGTCCACATAATCTATGCTGGCAAACTTATTTCACAATTTTGATAACGTTATGAAAAATTCAGTTCCGCAGCTTTACTTCGTGGCAGCAAGTGATACTTAATTTTTAATGCGCACGAATATTTTGAAAAATCTGATAATCGGTTTAGCGCGTCCACTTGATTAAAATCTGGCGTGAATATTAATTTGTTTATTGGTTCTATTAGAGTCAAAAAGAGCTTAGATAATTGTATTCAGGTTAAATATCTTGGCGTCGCGTCGCTACACCAAAACTTCCAGTTTATTTAAAACTCCAAGAAAGAAAAAAGCAATTTGCACCTTCGAGTTTAAATGAAATACATCTGTTTTAAAATGTTTTATTTATGAAACACTAATGTGACTATTAACATATTTATTAGATTTAACATGCTCAACCACCGCGGTCGTCTGGATTGTATTTTTAAATGAAAAATTCTGTTGAATCTAGCTCGTAGCTGGCACGTGTTAAAAAGCAATTTTTTATCTTTAAATTTGGTGGTGAAATCTGTTAATTTTAGTTTAACTTCTTCCAAATTATTTTTTTTAACGAAATATTTGTAATCGATACATTAAATTTTTACATTTATATTAACAATAAATGGCTCACATCCGTATTTTACACTCCTTGTCAAAATCGTCCATGTAGTTAAATGTTAGTTTTTCATATAAATTTTTAGTTTCATATTTATTTAATTTTACGCTGTATGTATATATGAGTAAGCCTGGACAACATTACCTTGATAAAAAAAAACATTCCTCTAGAATCAAAATCATTTGATATTGCAAATTTATTTTTAGGTACAGATTCATTTGTATCGTACATTTAGAAGTTCATCTAAGTACTTATATTTATTATTGTTAATCTTATACTAGACATCTTGACTTATTGGCTTGATGAAGTATATTCCAATCAACACGAGTAGTATTTCAACCTATTAGTGCCTACTATAAAATGTGCAGTGTACTAAATAGTTAGTAACGAGCCTCACACTAGTGTAACATTGTATAAAATTACCACATACCGGACCGGCCGGTATTCCGTTCGCTTTTGTGCTGCAGTCTGTTGTCTTTTAGCCTTGTTTCTCATTCTACGCGATGCAGCCGTTGTTGCTGAGGAATTTAATTTCTGAACCAATATTTCGGGTTATATTTCCTTAATGAAGGACATTCGTTATCAATTTTTTAAATATTTTGTACCAAAGTGAATTTAATTAATTTCTGTAATAGCAATTACAGAGTTTTTAAACGAATACTTAATAATTATTATTGTATTAAGAATGTGTGTATATTAAGTTGAATTACTGGACTTAATACTGTATTATTAGTTTTAAATGACTTATTATTGTTCTTGTATATTATGTTTTGTCGCGACTCCCGTAATAAAATAACTTGCAATCAATTTATTTAATTAATTGATTGTTATAATTTTATAAAAATCTTTAATATAATAATTAAACTGACTTCAAAAAGGAAAAAAACTACAAAATCGTTGTAAAATTTGGATATCAATTTACATGTAATACTATTACATGCATTATAAACTGAAATGTTTGAAATCGACGCCAAGCCAAAAAGATAGTTGGTAGATACACTAGGTATCTCCAACCCCGCCATGTTGTAACTATTTTATTATTATTATATTCCGTTATTTGTTCAGTTGCCTGTATCACACTGTGCATCAGGCTTCCCAGTTGTCTAAAGCTTATCAGTTTTAAATATGTGTCTATGTGTATACTAATAACAAAAATTACACTGTACTGTAAAATATTGTCCAGCCCATAATTTCATGTATGTAACTTTGGAACGAATTAAAACTCAAAACAACAATCAAAACAGCACTGTAATAGACAGTAGCTACATAAAAAAGCCGTAATTTTGTTGAAGAATACTGTTGATGCATGCACAACAGTTATACTGTACGAATAGTGGAGAATTAGAGATACGGTGTCTACAAATTGCTGTACAGTATACTCACGGCCACTGTATGTATGTACGCGTCGTGTAAAATTAGAGGGAAAGTGTGCCTGCGGAACGCAAACTGGTCGTTCCTTTGATTATGTTATCCGTCCGAACTGTACACAGAATTAAACAACTTAGATTAAAGCACTGCCGCATAATTTTCGAGAGCAATTTTAATTAACGTTTCCAGTACCAATGTTGCTACATTCCCAGTTAATCTTGGTACAGTTTTACTACATTATAAAGTTTCTAGTTGCGTTCAACGTTGTTATTAAGTGTGTTATATAATGTGAAAAATACTTTCTAAATGTGCGATATTCAAACGAATTTCTCGTTTCGTTAGTTTACCTGTTATTAAGCTCTCGAATAAGGTGTTCGCCCCAATAATGGACAACACTTTACTCGTCGACATAAATTTACGTAAACCTGCAACGTAAAAATTTTGTAATCGTAAACTGCGAGTGTGGTACAAATAACTTTCGTGTTTTGCACTCGATACTGCAACATACAGATTTTTATTTAATTAAAATAATAACTTTATGAAGCAGTTGTTAAAGACGATTAAATAATAGATATTGTTCCGTCGCTGAAGCACAGCAGAGACTTCAGGTAATTTAATTAATCAAAACCTTTTGTAATTTTCATTCTGGACCCTTTTTCCATATTATAACATTTTATTTAATGACAAAAGGAATTGAAATGTTACTTTTCTGAAACATTCTCGAAATTATCCATTACTTCAACCTTACTGGTGCTAGCATCGTTTCCCTCGGTCGATTGAGTTCTTTATGACGGTTATGTTTGACACATTGATGGAATGGAATAGAAAGAAAGTAGTTTGAGCAGTTTTTGATCCCACATATAGCCATTGCAGAGCGTTTTAGGGTCCAGCTTTGTATGAGCTAGTAATACAGTTGTCCTGTAGCTGCTAAAATACTTTTTGTATGACCGTAACGCGCGCACTTCGTTTCACGTAACGCTTAGAGTTCTCTGCTATTTTAACCTACTTCAAAAAGCTGGAGGCTATCAATACGCTTGTATTTCTTTATGTTTGCTACCTCAGAACTCAGGAATTATTTAATATCATATTACCCTAAAGTTTTTCACCGGATTGTTTCAATTTATAGTTTATATTATTTTAAACAAGTATATAATAATTTAAAAAAGAAAGAACCGACTACAATTTGACGAAGGTGAATTTATTGGCTTCATCTCCTATTTTTCACTCTTAAGGGTGGTATTTATTCTTCTAATTTAAATGGAATCAAATGGAAAGGAAATTTTCAAATAAGTTTTTCATGGTTCAAGAGATTTCCCTGCACACATACACAAACTCACAAAATTCGCATTCTCTTTTTATGATAATAATACAGATTGTAGTTTTAACATCAGTGGTTTAACAATACTAATTTAAGCCACGTTATATTTTACATGTGTGTTAAGAATAACCAGAACGCACGGTTTATGTGGATACATAGGGACTACGATATTAATTATTCTAATTTGTCTGTGGCCGGTAATATGACACTATCTAAGCAAGCTTTATGTCCACGTCAAGTGACGGCGCGCGGCGTGCGGAGATAGGTCACAATCGATACTGTGTGATCCATCCTCTGGTACCTACTTAGTATTGACAAATTATGCTGCCTGCTACGCGATCCGTTCGCAAATATACATATATCATACGAATAAATGTGTATATATATTTGCTGTATTCCTGTTATTCCAGGTTGTTTTGTACGTTATTTATGTCTAAAACAGTCTCAAATTTTTTATTGAACCGATCATCTTCTTAATAATAACAATAATCCAATAGAAAGAAGGTAGAATAAAGAATTTATTCCCGCTATATTTTCATATATATTATAAAAATATGAATGTTTTCTAAAACGAGACAAGGACTTATACTAGATAAATGACGTAATGAAACTTGTGTACAAAATATTATCTAGAGTTCATTCATGACTGTATTAATAATGTCATCCACAAATAATTTATTGCATAAAAATTTAGAATAACGTCATACATTGCATTAGGGTTGCTAACTTTTCTCATCTCGAACTTGGGTGTTCCATCTGAAACGAGGCGGACGTAATTTATAAAATAAACGTCGTACGTATCAACCTTTGTTACATGAGTAGGTAACAAAATTAACTTAAACTGTCTTATTTTTTATTACTTCTTACAGGAACGATCAGTGTTAACTGTTGCCTTACTTTTACTAACTAGTGATGTGCGAGCCGTCTGGTGGTGGATATATGTAGTTGTTTCGGTACGTCGCCCAAGCGCGTCATATGCCACGTTGTGCACTCGATTGAATCAGCTAACACTTACGCTTTCAGTAATACGAGTTATAGTTTATACGAGTATGTTTTTGAATCCCTTGTTCAAGGTTGCTGTTATATTTAATCGTCCGTTGTTAAAATCTAGTTTTGTTTTTTTTATATTTTTGTTGTAACGGGTACACCGGGTTGATATACAAAATAATGTGTTACAGTTGAATGATATGTCGTCCGCGATTATACAAGTTTGAAATCGTACATTATATACCACATAGTGGTAAACTATATGATGCGTGTTGCAATGTTAAACGGTTTGATTCTGTTAGAGCAATCTTCTTTAATTCGTTGCGAGTTTTTTGCAGTGATTTTAAGGCTGTGTATGAACTGCTCTATTGACTGTACGCTATTTGTCGCATTTTCAAAAAAGCCGCAAAATGTCTTATTCTGCACTGGTGACTCTATCTACTTTGCTGATCTAATGTGAAAATTCACTCCTTCCTACTCTTTCCTTCGAATTTTCTAAAGCAGATTGAGTTGACGCTTTGGCACCAGGTTTTTTGTCTCGTTACAAATTCTTCTGCGCTGTGATTTCCTAGTTTAGGGACCATCACAGCCCAGCAGGCATTGCTGCCCTTGTCTACGGGCTTATGAGGCATTCAAGCAATAACAGGTACTTTTTGATAAAAACTTTGTACCGTTCACCTTGGGAAGGACCATGACGCCACTGTTTAGTGTGAATAACGCTGCATTAAAGTTCTTGTAGTATATAGCCAGTTACACTTAAAATGCTGGGATTTATACCATTCCTCCGTACTAATATATGAGTGACCGACTCCAAATACAGACATCCAATTGTGGTATTTGATAACAGAAGAACAGTAGTGTGTCGGTTGAATTATCCAGTACATACCAGACGGAGTGCATAACTTTTTGCTATTGCCATGTCTATAAACATCATTCATACAATGCAAATGGTACATCCTTTAATAATCCAGATGTTATACTCGTGTTGGCACAGTCAGATTACATTTGGGGTAGTTGACAGCCCTGATTTACCGGGAGCAAACAATGAATGAGTCATTCGCGGCGGTGAGTGGACGGTTGAGCCCTCGCTTCGCCAGCCAACCGGGGCATATGCCACTCGGTTTATGTAATCAACCACTCACACTTTCATTGATTGCAGTGTAACGGTCGGTTCATTAGTATTCACGAGCTTTTGTACCACGTTATTAGTTATATCCGGAACGAAGTATAAAAGTGAAATGTTATACTTTGTTAGTTTAAATAGTTTACAAGTTGTTACAATTTATTTATACTAACCCTATGACGGTGGGCACACTGTGAAAAAACTTACTTTCCTGTTAACAATCAAATTTTCTACAGACTTCAAAGTTTTAATTTTAGAATGAAAGAAAGATAGAAATACATTAATTCACAAATTGGACAACAACACACACAAACAATCTTCAATAGCGATATATAAACGATATAAAGAAACAGAAATAAGACAAAAAAAAAGAAAAATATATTATAATTTAATGAAAGTGTGCTGCAGCATCAAGCAGTAAATAAGCAAGCAAGTCTGCAGGCTTGTGTATCTCTATCTCTCTGAGCAGCGTAAAATTGATCTGTAGTATCCACAACCTAAATTTTTTTTATATTCCAAATAGATGACTCTTAAGGATAGAACAGAGTTGGAGTCAGATGTATGTATTCGTGTTGAAAACAATTGTCATTTCATTCGTTGTATATAATGGTTAGAATAACTAACATCTGTGCGTTTTGAATATTTCAAACCGATATATGAATCACACTCACGATACCAAATGAGAAAGAGACCGTTGTCAGACGGTACCTACAAAGCTTTGATTAATTTCTCCACCAGAGAAACAGCCATCTATCAGGCTCGCACAATACATTACTGCGTCGACTGAACCTGAAGCCTTACTTATCTCGCTATTACAGTGTAGTTATTAAAGCGTCTGGTTCTTTATATAAAAATTATGAATATTATAAACTTATTAAAGTCTGATTATCGTTTTCTTGTTGTTAACGCGTCAAAAACGAATGAATTGCGAAGGTTTCTCTTAGCTTGCACGGTTGCCAGTTATGGCCAAAAAAACAAGTTTCAGTAGAACCAGGATTATATATAGTACCATAGCCCAGTTGGTAGTGACCTTGCCTGCCGAGCGAGGGGACCGGGGTTCAATTCCCGGCCGGGGCAGATGTTTATGTGACAGAGAAATGTTTGTTCTCGGGTCATGGGTGTTTGTGATGTCACATTTGTGTGTATATGCCAATCACAACACAGGGGATCCTAGTCCGGGGGTGTGAGTGGGTAAACGTTTATTTATATTTATTTATTAATCATAACAAAAACTATACCGTAACCTAACATACGCTACATCCAATTTTACGTGTGGACACTACCTTCAGAACTATACTATATAACAATTAACATAAATCATAAAAATAACAGCAAGCGCGGTCGCGAATCGGTTAGGTTAATAGAAGCTTCCTCGTCTGTCACACCGGATTCTACCAAATCTCTTTAACGAAATAGGTTGACAGTTGATATACATTGAATTAGGCATCAATGATAGACATATGTTGTATATAAACGAATTTTGATCTCACGGATTGGTTTTGGAGTAGTAAGAAAAGTAAAAAAAAATATTTTTTTCGGAAAATTTTATTCAGAAATGTATGAAAATTTACTATTCATGTTGGAAAACGACTAGGGGATATAAGTTTTTACACAAGAAATTATGTGCGGAATCATACGGGTCCGACCCGAATTGGCTATCTAGGGCATTATTATTTATTTATGCCGAAGAGTGCATTTAGAAATATTTTATCTTTCATATTTATAAAACGACTAACGCTAGGTACATACGTTAGGGCTTGCGTGTCAAACATCGGTTTAACCATGACGATTATAGCAGTTCGTAGAATTGACACGAATAACCATAAGTCAGTAAATAGCACCGCTTAAGCGATATGCTGTAATGATTGTTAATTGAATTCCTTGATATCAAATTTAATAACGCAGAAGGAATAAGATTATAATTTGGTAAATTAAATTCTTGTAATATAAAAATTTACGGCGTCTACAATTAGCATACTCACCTAAGACATTTGTTTTTTTATGTTAATAGCCGACTAACGAGCAGACGAGCCACCTGATGGTAAGTGATCACAGATGCTAAGAAAGTATGGGCTCTCAAGCCCCCAACCGGAACACGACGAGTAGTTTGGCGGTTGACTTAAAAAGGAGATAGATATAAAGAAAGATAATAATACAGGCTGGCTACTGTCGCCTCTTAAAAGACCCTATTCTGCCAGCACTGGATTGGGGAGAGTTTCCTATGCTGCCTCAATAAGCCCAAAAATTAATTGTATAAAAGTAAAATTAAACATTATTTATTTTTATGATTGGTGCTTCTGATTGGTGATTCTGAGTTCTATGAACCAAAAACATATTCATTTATTGCAATTGCTGACAAACTGTGTTTTATATCCTCTTAACAGTGTGTCCATACTAATATTTGTTTCATACAGCACGAGAACAGATCCATTTTCCATGATGAAAAGTATCCCAGATAATATTGATGCCGAATACTAAAAATTTCATCTACATAAATCTGTTCAAAGGCCAATACGTAATACATGCACAGACTGACACAAATATAGACCACTATTTCCATAGCAAATTCTTCACAAGTTGAAATTTTGATAAATTAATTTTGCATTTGATAACCAATTCCCATTAACCATCTTCATGAAAAATAGATTTAGTTTTAAAAAAAATCTTGCAATACATCACAACTCTTATTTGTACCACTACTCAGCTTGGAGTCTTCTCTTATAATGCCACAAATAAATCTTAAGTTGACCATGCCGGCCAAGTGGAGTAAGGCAGACAAACATATTTTTAATAATAGCAAATATGGATGTATGCAGATTTGCTAGCGATGTTTTTTTTTCAAAAGAAGCAAATTAATTAATTTCTTTCTTTCTTTCAAACAACTATACATATTGCAATCGTATGTATATATGCAGTTAATGTTTAAAATAAGTCTGTTTGTACGTATGACATAGAAGAGCTTCTCATTAAGAATCCCTTTGTGTTGTGCGAACGTCTTTGATCACTCGTAACAGGAAACCCGACTTTAGCGATACCACTCAATTCCATCCGCTTCCCGGCCGTCGCAGGATTAAGAAGGAAAATCAACAGTCTATCGAATCCCCTCATTAACTTATTTTATCTTTGACGTAAGCTGTTTTCTAGTGGTTCGTAAATCAACCTCTCGCTTAGAGGATTTGGATTTACAATTTTTTTTAAGTTAAGTTTATTTGGTATTATTTTTCATAATGAAAAGTTTTAAGTTAAATTCCCTCGTTTGTATGCCGCTTTGAGAGCCATTATAGACAGATTTTACAGTGGGAATTATTGTATAAAAAAAACATTTATTGTATGGTGCTCTTCAAAAAAGTATAAAAAGAGTTTACCTCCATCGTTCACGTCACAGTAGTGACTCTTCTCGTGTTGCCCATATCCATTGGCGCCGGTGATTTTTACACGCTTTATAGTACCTTGACTTGTATGTATCTATGTATGTATGAATGTATGTATCTATGTTTCTATGTATGTATCTATGAATTACATTTTCATCAATTTCAAAATGTCCAAATTGTTGGAAATGTTGCATACATATAGAGAACCGATGGCAATACAGTAATTTCATACTTAAAGTATGATTTTCTCATTAATCCATCACAAAAAAAATTGTTGTCATAAGTTATAGGTTATATGACGGCTGAAAAGTGATACACTGTAAACATTGTCGGGTATTCTTTAGTAATTAGTTTTCTGTGAAGAACATAGTTTTTACACGCTTTATATTAGCTTGACTTATGTTAAAGCTAACTTTTTTTGTTACTTACTTTATCTTATTTTGAATATGTTCAAAATATTATAGTATACAGAATTAAAAGAAATTTACTCTCTCTTTTTCTTTCTCTTTCTCTTGATCACAAAATGTATATTTTAACATTTCACATATTTAATTTTTTTAGTTCATTCGCTGCTAAATCGTTTATTTTACTTTTTTGAAAGCGTATTTTTTTACTTTTTTTGAACTGTAATTTATTTTTTACGTTTAGTTCATATTTCTACGAAAGCGTGTTTTTAGTTTTTTGAAACTATATTTTATTTGCCATCAGGTGGTCTTTGGCTGCCTTTGTCGCCTCCTCAGACTTAAAGAAAGAACTGATTCACGGGTTGAGTATGAAATCTAATAAATTGCACCTTTAGAAAATGTAGCAAAGCAATCGCTTCAATATTTTGTCCTATTTCACTGTAAAGCTTAATTTTCGCTACGCCAGTAAACTGATTAATCAATAAAAATAAATAAATACATCATTAAATCCTTATTTTTACAACCATGTTTATCTATAGACTTAATATGTTTAGCCACTCTAAGCTGCTTCTAAGCGGATAGTCTCTGGTATATTTCTCAATAAATTTTTTGTGTCCTTTCCAACTTTTAATGTTACTTTCCAATGTTTCCAACTTCTAACGATTTAAGTAAGACAGGTTAATTAATTTTCCTATGGACAGCTTTGATATATATTGTAGTATCCAACAACAGATCGGACTGGCCACCTAATGAGGATCACACCACCAAGACAAAACACCAAACTATTGCCGACACGTTAGCACCCAAAAAGAAAGCCGAGTACCCACCTGCGTACATGTACATACATATATGTACGAGTGTATATATACAAGTTTTATCGATTTTGTAAATGAAACCATATTATTAATGCCAGACTTCTTTTGAAAGGGTTACGTATTGTATTAGTAGTCACTATGTGTAGTTATGTATATTTACAAATTTTCTTTATCTCTAATGGACTAGGAGAAAATAAGCTGTGATACACTAAAGATAAACCGATGCTCAAGGCTATTATCTTACGATACGCTAGACTGTTAAAATATGTTTTAGTAGTAATTCTTTGACAAACAATAAACCTTACACTCGCCGGCATTTACCGTTAATTGATACGAGATTAATGAAATGAGCACGGGACACAGGGATTATGGGATCTGTTAACGGATCTTCTACGTATTAATCGTATTTAAACAGTATGGAGTTTCCATGTCTTGGTATTAGGGATTCTTAGCCGATAAGCGCGCTATGGGTTCTATCCTGTTACACTTTACTAATTCGTCTTATAGTTTATGTTTCGACTGTCCAACTGTGAGACGATAGTGGATCGTTCAACGTCCAATAAATGTAATATTTAATGTAGGTAACATTTGTTATGTACATATTATTTAGGAAAACTAATTCCGTAATAACTGAACTTTTCGAGGGATGAATTTGATTCCTTTAACAGACATTTATACATATAGCAGGTATGGATTTATTGTTAATTTTTTTGTATGCAATCCATAATGCATAGATTCATAGTTTAGGAGATAATTATCATTTAATGATAATGATCATTTATTTTATTCGTAAGTAATATTATTAAGCCAAATTATTTAATAGCATCCATGAAATATAAACTACCTTATCATGTTTATGTTTTAATTGTAATTTACATAAAAAATAGACGATTTCGATGATTCAGAATCTCATCAAGGAGCGAAGCGTTTCGAGTCATAGAACTTGAAAATTATTTCCGCGGCCAAATATTTTCCATAATGAGTTAATAAGCAAATAAAGTTTGCAGTAGGTGCTCGCTTTGTTGTTGTAGGTTGTGTTCTACAAAGAAGTTGTTATTAATGGAACTATCACTCCAAAGTTTCATCTTTCGATTTTTATTTTCTGAGTGAAAAATTAATGCTATGTTCATAATATGCTATGTTCAAACCGTTCATAATATAAAACTGCGGAAGTTCGTTCAGAAGTACAGTCATTTAGCTTTATGCGTGTTTCTTAGTGTCTATAAAACTTCCGTATAGGTCTTTCGATCCGTTGTTGATTCGACTTTCGTAAGTTTTTTGGCAGTATAGTTAAAATATACTTATATACATATGTACTTAAAATAAATAACCGCTCAGACACTAACTTCCGCACTAGGTCTCGGTATGGTGACATATATGAATCCAAACACATAGACCGAGATACGACGTAGATAAGACAAATATTTGTCACATAAAAGTCTCTTTTGGGAGAAAATTGAACCCGCGACGCCTCGTCAACGGATAGGGTTACTACCTACTGGGCTACATTATTCATAACAATTTGTAACCAGTAACGAAATTTATAAAATATCACTTTTTAATTGTATGATAATCTATTTATATTTTGTTGTAAATTCATAAGGTACCTTGTCCGGTATTTTTATTATTTACCCATAGGCCCTTAACAAAAATTCGGTCCAAAAATTAAAATTTACTAAGGGAAAAAATTTACTGTGTTTAAAATATATTTTTACGATCATGATCGTAAAAATGTGTTTTAAGTATGTATTAAATTGGGATTAAGATGTTTCGTGTTTTATGAGTTTATTTTTAAAAGGTCAAGTTAATATGAAAACAGTTACATTTTTTTTTTGATAAAACCACAATGTAATAAGGAACAATGGTCCATAACCTTTTATATCGGAAATAAAATCGAAACAGTCTAGAATTCGCGTCCATTCGGCGAGATTATTACATGATATAAAATATACTGTAACAAATTAAATATTTATTGACTGACAGGATTAATTTTACCATTCTTATCTACAAAGGTGTTATTATAAAGCTGTTAGTGTTCGTTAAGCGGTGTAACAATACAAATCAAGTCGAGGTAATGTCCACTCTTTTCTGGGTAATTTTATTTCTTCCCTTTTTGAATGTCCCCACGTTTCCATCTTGACTACGCGACGGCGATGCCTTTGGTGTTATGAACGTGCTGGGAGGACGGTGATCGTTCACCACCAGGTGGCCCGTCTGCTCGTTTGTCAGTTATTAACGTAAAAAAATACAATTGTTAGGTTCTTCGCACCATTATATTTCTTTAATAATTTATAATAAATATCCATCAAGAAACAAAATTTAATTTAAAAATTTTTCTCTGTTCTCATTTTACGGACCATATTTTAACAGCTATTGATTTCATTTCCGGCCGCCAAGTTTTCCCGCGCGCAATTCAGTTGCTTTGAAGCGTTATATATAAATACCTATCTAAAATGTACAGCCTGCAGTATTAGGCAACAACTTGTGAATTTGAATAACCAACCGCGGAATAAGATCTCTCACTTATTCTCAATTTAAAGCTGTTCGAAATTTATTTAGGATATGTCTTTGGATTATATTTAAAACTGATTTAAAGACTTATAATATAAATATTAGTTTGGTAATTAATATAGGTAAATTGATTTTTGATTCATTGTCGAGTACCATTCATACATTCAAAGTACAAACTGAAACGAGAATGTATAAAAACCATTTACTATTAGACGGGAGCGTAGTCAAGTATTGACTTGTAATAAGTGAAAAAACATCTAAATTCATACGCACCATTGGAAGCACCGATGTTTTCTGGCAAAACAGTCAACGCCGTGAAGGTTTAAGTTACTTGTACTATTCATTAACAGTTCTGTTTAAATTTGAACCCAGATATGTGGCTTCTAGTTAATCATTATAAGAGCACCTGAAGGAGGAGCTGTTGCCGAAAGGGTTCATTATCGTAAGTTTCTTGGACTTCGACGATCTCCGGGAGACGTGAACGCGCGCCTCCCTTCGCCGAAAAAAGTGACTTAGTTATAAATTTATGTCGTCGTATTATGTACGTTATCCTATAAAGTATCAATGTTATGGCATTCATGGCCTGAAGTAAAAAAAAGAATAAAAGGAAATAAATTGCCACCATAGAAACCCATAACTCTCCTTACTGGGGTTGAGTCAGTTTGATTTTACATAATATTATAGAGAACTCTCAGGTATGCGACGTTTCTCACGATATTGATTGATCATCATCGCCGAAGTTATAATTCATTTGTAATACGCACATAACGAAACATTAAAATAGACTGATTAGAAACGTTTTCAGAATTCAAACTCCGGTCCCTTTCGCCAGAGAGCAACGTTTAAACCAACTCCTGAGCACTAACTTCTCATTTGTTAATGTAGCTGGTATAACACCTTTAAAAACGAAGAATTTTCTTGAAGTAACTTTCTCGAGTCAGTCAAAATAAGAAAAGGATTTTATACTACCTTCTGGGAGTACATTGTGCTCTAAACTCTTTGCGGACTACAAGGCTCGAGGTCAAGCGGGTTTCAATCTACACTTCATTCAGTTGTGCCATTAAATTAAAAAAAAGCTTTAATGTATAGTCAGAAACCCGATAAAATTATACTATAATAATACATTGTTTTACTAATTTACATGGAATAATTCTTTTTAGTAGTCGTAACTTAGCCCATTCAAGTTTGTCTTTTTATTAATCGACTTCCAAAAAGGATGAGGTTGGTTGGTCAGGAGGTGTTTGTTACCTCAGAACTCCATCATTTATTAACCAATTTGGCAAACTCCTTTTTTGTTTGAGTGGGTATATTTCCCGTTTGCTACCATTTAAATTTGAAGAATAATACCACCCCTAAGGGTGAAAAATAGGAGATGAAACCAAAAAATTCAGCTTCCAAAAATTGAAGTATTTTTTTGTTAAAATTTTTACTAGTCATGATGATAGATCAGTTCAGATCAAGATTTGTGATGAGCGTTCGAACGCTCTTTCACGCTCGTTGCTGAAAAGCAATAGTTCGAATCCAATACGCATCTAATTTCCCAAAGTTATGTCTCGTCATAGTTCTCTCACACTCTTATTTACGTCGTGAAAACGTACAATCCTACTACTGCAGCCCTATTTGGTTTTACCATAACGAATTTTTATGTTTTCAACTAAGCCGTTAATATCTAAATGTATCCCTTTTATGGAATATTGTATTCAGAAACACACATTCATTACTGTACATAATTAAAAAAAATATTAATATGTTATAAATTATTTTGCGTTTACCCATCTCGTACATATGAAAGAGTCGCATTGGAATCAAAGCATGAACGTCGGCGGAGTCCCTCGAGAGGCATTGACTGAATTTTATACTGCGTTCATGTGTATCGAGCGACGAGTCGGTCTGCCGTCTGCCCTCGCATAATTCAAATTAAGCCCATGACAGACGGGTCCGCGACAAACGAGCTCACTCAGTCACGAAACAAAACGTCATGTTGGACGTGGTATTGTTACGGAATGTTCTCTGAACAAATACTTTCTCGTTATCAGTACTTAAGCAGTTGCTTAGCTTATTTTAACTTTAAAACAAGTCAAAAACACTTAAAGGAACTGTAAAAGATTTTTTTTGTTTTAATTTTATAACAATTAAACAAATGAGGCTATTATTAACTTAATATTTATCATTTATATTATCAATTATATTTATTACAGCAACAGCCTCTGGCTGTGATAATGTCGTATATTGCAATTAAATATGTAATTTCTAGTACTTTCGCATGAATATACCTTATACTCATTTACAGTCGGGGACTGTACCTACTTAATTATTATTATGATATGTGTATTCCAGATTAGTATTTGGGTGTGTTTTATTACCCTGTGCCAGCATCTCAAGGTCGATCGAGTAACGCTACGGTTGCAGCGAAAATTTCGATATATCATAAATTTGTCATGTTTTACACGTGATAAATTAAACCAATTCCATTTAATAAAGTCTCATGCGAGTGTTTGAATTTTAACAGTTCGCATTACTGTTCCCTCATCGAACAAATATAGTCAGTAATTCGTAAAACCGATTAAATTATAATACTCATTGTCGTCCTTTCATACCGTTCGTTGCAGCTTGCTTACTGGTAATTAGTGTATATTTGTAAGCTTTAAATATCGGCAAACAATATACACTGGTGTTGTAACGAATACCTGTAACGACACACCACAATTAATTCTAGATTGTAAACACTATCTTATGTTGGTATTCCAATATATAAATAGATACATTTTTTGTAGCTCGGGAATATCATATCTCATCGTTAAATGCTGCATTTGAGTGTTTCCAAGCATAAGCCCCCTAATTATAGCACAGTGTTCCATCAGGATATTGAAAGCAAAGCTCTACCCCTTACATTAAGTGAATATCGCTTTTTACCCTCGCTTTCTATCCCATGTTTCGCTTTCTATCCCATGTTTGATAAAATATTAATACAATTTAGGTATTCGTTACTCCTGCAAATACGTATTGGCTACACTTGTTCAGAACGAGAGTCATGGATGCCTGAACTGCAATTTAGAATATAAAAGTACGTAAACCCGATTGGTTTTTGAAATTTTAATGTCCACAGTGTGTACAATTAACTTTGAAGTTATTCTGTACAAGACTTAAAGACTGAACACTAAGTGATATTGAAGAAAACGATACTGATTCGTGCATAAACAGTTGCAATAAAAAAAATGTATTGTAGCATTTTTTATTATTACATTTTGAAATGCGATTACGGATACTTAAAACGTTGATTATAAAGTAAGTTTTAGGGTAACATTCGGCAAACAAGCACACCGATGTAGCGGCATTGTAGGTATATGGTCACCGTTGCCCATGCACATGATTAACACCACGGAGGTCGTCGACACATTGCCATTAAGGAAGTGGGCCACTTGTTAATTGATTCTCCAACACAAAACAAAGAAAATATATAATGAAAAAAACGATCACACGCTCACACCCTCGCACTAGGATTCCCTGTGAACGGGTGTCCTGGACGGATCCAATTAACATATTACAAACATCCATGTCCCAAAAACAAACACTTATAATATATGTACAATGTAAGTACTTCAAACAGTCTAGTACAGTTACCCTATAATTTAAACGAAAAATTTATCGAATGTACGTATAACGTGGGTTTTTTGTCTGAGCTAACAAAGGATTCGGAAAATTAGTGTATTCAAAGGATGGTGTCGAAGCAACTTTATTTAATGTGCGGCTAAATTACGAGTACACTGAGCAGGAATTTTATTATGTACTGTGCGTGTATTTTTTATAAATAAAGACGAATTCAATGGCACTGATATAGTCTGTATTTGATGTCCTGTAGTTATATAATATATTTATGGAAAAGATGACGCTGTAACCCATTGTTAGCGAACCAGCCTACTATGCAACGGGTCCATAGTTGTAGTTCACGTTGTTTTTGTGACAGAAAAAAAAATTGTGACTAGGAATGTCTAAGCTATTATTTATTAATATATAAATTTTCAATTATCATTTCATTTAAGAGACCCGTTGAACTATTTGAAAAGACATTGTTTATCGAGTGAATTTTAGTATAGTGAATATGGTAAAGAGTGTTTATAGATTATACCAAATAAAAACCACTGATTTACAAACTGTTAAGTTACGTGCGGCCGTTTTTAACTCGCTGCTCTTCAACGATACTACAGTGCAGATTGTATTAGACAAGTAATGTAAACTCTCAATTTTAGAGTTAGAAGGTTTCTTCTATCTCTAAAATTGAGTGTTTTGACTCAAGATTGAGAGTTGCATAACAATATGCAATTCGAAGGCGACCAACAAGTTTAACAACTGGTAGGGACCAATTACAACTAGACCTACGGCTTAACATATTCTCTGAAACATGAATGTGCCTATTATCTTACCTAGTAGTGACACATCTAATTCCGATTCG
Organism: Megathymus violae; assembly: GCA_003671415.1. Taxonomy (NCBI): domain Eukaryota; kingdom Metazoa; phylum Arthropoda; class Insecta; order Lepidoptera; family Hesperiidae; genus Megathymus; species Megathymus violae. Next base: position 3,209,910 of record PDGT01000015.1, on the reverse strand, counting down.
CAGTTACAATTAGATCAATTTACAATTACATAAGACTAATTTCCATGAGCATATATTATGTTGTCTGACTAATAATAATACAAAACTAATAATGACATATTCGCCTAACGCCAGCTTCCTGAAGAAATAATGTGGCAGCACTGAACATAGAAGCGTGTTTTACGAGTAAGCCTGAATTATTCATGTGTTGAACGTTGGCGCTAACGAATAAAACAGTTTCAGTTTTTCACACTGGATTTTATTAATGATTTTGAATATTACAAGGGATTGTCTCCGCGTTTTAATGTACGGATTACACAGATGAAATTATTTCTATAGTACCTACTATTATGGTCATCGACCATATACTATGGTGATCGACGTATGGTCAGCAACGTTGTTATATTTTTAACTGTAACGCGCACTCATGTTCTTTGTATTCTATTCTAATACTTCAATGCAATTACGCGGATTATGGTCACAGCGAGATAACTTTGGCGGGAGAAACTTTTGACAACTGACACTTCATAGGCACTGTTGACAGATGAGCCTGTTCAGCTTACGTTTACTTAGTTTAATATTTTACGTATATATTTTTAGGTATATTTATCACGACATACCACAGTAAGGACATGTTTACTTTATTTTAAAATAAAAACTTCTTATAGTAGTCCGTATGCACGATGACAATAAAAATATTGTACGATACACACACACGAAGATGATAAACATTAATTATATCGACGAATGTAGACGATAAATCACGTGCATAAAACCCGTACCTCGATTGTATAGAGTCGTAAGTTTAAAGATACCACATTTTATATTATTTTACATACATTTTTATTTTAACATGTGCTGTGTTAAAAAGATAAAAATATAACAACAATTGAAATATATAATTAAGGGCAATAATTATTCAAATTACTACACGCGACCATGCTTGTTCCGATCTTACGGTTTCCACAGATGTCAGGACTATTGTCTATTGAGGTGGAACGATTTCTGCCAATTACCAATCTTGTTATTTAAGAGAAATATTTATATTTATTTCAGGGTTATAGGAAAGCCATAATTAATATTTGATATAAGTAAATGCTTGTAGACAGCGCATTTTCTTTTTTAAAGACTCCTCAATTGCACTGCATAATGTAGGCATGTAATACAATGTTACAACAATAATGATTTTCGTAAAATTTCGACGTCTCTTTTTGTCGGAAATGGAAAAATATGTAACTCGTACTATTTTATTTCTTATATTATCGTTTCAACGCAAGTTGACTGAAAAAACACTCGTATCACAGGATAAGCGTGTTTTGAATTATTCATACGTCCTTTAGAAAATACGGGAGTTTTAGTTTTCAAGGGCGAAGACCCAGAGATTTTTCACGCATTAATAATGCTCGGGTACGGAATGATAAATATTCATATTTAGGGTACTTTCCGGATTAATCATGCTTTATTTTTTGTAGACATCGTGAGGCTATGTTACGATTGAATTTTAACGAACCTGTCCTAAAGATGACAAACTCGGGATACGGCTTGCGGATGCGGCTACTATCGTATTTCTGTTAATTCTGTTGTCTGTTCGTATTTTGTGACCAGGAATAAGGATAAAATGAGCAGACTGACCACGGAATGGTAAGTTATCCGCTACCTACGACTGTATACAACAAAGACATCACCGACGCGTTGCCGACTTAGAAGAATTTGTGAATTCGCTTTGCAGACTCATCTTCTTTACAACCAATGTACATTAAAATTTCGTCCAATTTTTTTATAAAGAAAGAAGTCCGTACATAGCCAGTCAGGTAAAAAGTTTTACTACCCGCCGCGATTTCAATTAGGATGTACGGAATCCAACGATCACTGTCGACATGGAGACATTATTTGTTCTGCTGATCGGCAGGGTACACGAAAACTAAAGATAATAGGCTAGCAATCCAGTATGAATTGAGCTTTTGACAATGTATGTAAATTGTCATTTCATTTTTTTAGGTTACTTAAGCTACTCACGAAGCAACAAATTGTTGGACAAATTTTACACGATTCACATTCAAATATATTGAATACAAAGTTCAAATAACGTTTGCGTGTTGTGAATTTTTACATTCACTCGTGGGCACGCGAACGCCAGCGGTTCAATATTGCGTTGTTGTTCGCGGCCTTTGAATTCAATAATCCACTGAAAATAGATCTAGTTGAATATTTTTCTTTCATCCACAACAAATATATGTATATATTTGACAAGATAACACGTGTGTTCCTAGCTAATTTTTTTCTATCGTAACTTACGAATAAATAAAAAGTCAGGAAGTGTAACTCAGAACAAAATTCACACAAAAATTGGTCCTACTTGAATACAAAACGACGTATGATTCAAAATACGAATCACATACGAGTTTATACATAGACATGCTTAGTGATTGGTTTAAATTCAGAACGAAAGTAGGGATTGGTTCGCGCGTGTGCTGTAATTTCGACTGTGACAGATGAGTCATAGCCACGTGGAAGATGTTATGCATTAAGTGTACAGGACCAAGTAATAATAAAATAATATTATTCTATTATAAACAATGTTTTTTTTAATATATGTGCTCAAAAAGTAGATAGACTTTTCCATGTGTGTTTGGCTTGCGGAAAAGTTATTATTTTCGCACTAGTGCTTTTGGTTTTAATTCTGTTATTTAACCTCCAAATACATGAAGGAAGTTTTTAATCAAATTTTTCTATACAAAATTCTTATATGAAATAACTATTTTACAACTTAAATACTATCAACATCATTTTTATTTTTTTTTATATATACGTATAAAGTAAATGAATAAATAACGCAATTAAAATTATTTTGAATTTAGATAAATTTCCATTGAATTGGCAGAATGCATAGAAACTATATTATTATATTTATTATTCGACTTAAAAGTGCCTCTGTGCGTGTGCATAATTTATTTAAAACCACAGACGGACATGACATTCCACCGAAATTTTTCAAACTAATCAGCTTGTGAAACTACAATTTTTCATTTACAGGGAGCAACGATAAGCATTCTGGACAGTTGATTTTTGCTTGCAATTTTCTAGTTAAAAAGCCGCCTACAATTCGTTCAACGGTTTCTAGCAGTTGAAGGCTAGCCACTAACATCATAGGCATCCAGTCAAACTCTTGTCTTTCTAGCTGAACTCCAGCTATCCACTTATTTTTCCGAACAGGATCGGCAGGGTAACTAAAAGAAAACAAAATATATAAATATATAAAAAAAATATCGTATTACATTTCAATATTTCATCAAGAAGAAAAAGAATACCTTACAGGTCTTAGGTATAATTAGGTAAAAAACTGACTGACTTCATGATGCATAATGTTGACCATCTCGTTTTGACAACGTATTTGAAAATTTTTGAATTTAATAATAGTACAATATTACTGGTGAATAGTGATTCCTGGACATTTTAATTTTATACTGTCTGCACCACTTCACAACAAATGTTGGCATGATGATTCACAACCTATAAAATCGAAAACGTCTATGCAAAGATTTGACGTATTTCGATGTGCTCGCTTGCAAGAATGAAGTTCGACTGATGGCGCTCTTTTGTTGGGTCATTTTCTTAACGCAGTTACATTTTCTGACTTATTATTTATTCGTAGGTAACTTAGTAACTTTATTGGCTTGTTGAGTGTAAGAATTTGTGGGCAATGTTAGTGGCCGCTTCTAATGTAGATATTATAACTAACAATAAAACTATAATGGTGCCACTTGTACTTTAAATATATGTTGAAAATTTAAATGAAGGGAAGCTTTATTGTAGAAAAAAAAACTTATTTTATCTTTCTGACTGTCTGTATGAGTATAACGTTAAACCATTGTATTTACCAGATGAAAAGAAATTTACATAAAAGAGATGTATCGTCTGATTGTTTAATGGAACGAGGGCGTATTGGTAATCCGCCAATAGTATGGAAAATGTCAAATAATATCGAAATATTTTGTATAAAGATCAGCAATAAAAGGATGTCTTTTGTGATGTCAAATCATTATCTCCTGAATTTAGGCGATAAACGATGACAATTGTAGGTATTACTAACAGAAATAATAAATATAACCTCAAAAGATAATCATACAATAATGGACATTTAATTTTCCACATATACGAGTTAATTAGTTTGATATATAATCTATATGTAAGTAACAAGACATATCCTACCTGACTGATTCATCATCGCAGTCAAAAACGCACGGAGAATTTTTCAGGTACCTAGGGGATTAAATAGGGGTTGAAAATTTGTTCGAAAATCCACCAATTTTGAAGCAAGCACAGTGAAAACTTGTATAAAAATTAAAAGATTAAACATGAGACCCTGCTCTCTCCACTACCAGAACCAAGTTTAGTGGCTCTGTAATCTTGTCATTTTGTAAGTAATTTTTGGCCTTAAATAGTAATACTTCCTATCTCTGGTTTACAAATAGAACGACAGACACCATAGTAATTATAGGACCTAAGTTGGTCAAGCGCAATATTCGATCATTAGTGCTGTCGAAAGCAGCCTGGCGACTGATTGATGCGTAACCCTTCTGCCCTTATCGACCCACGTCGCTTTACTTAAACTGGGGATTAGAACTTTGACACTTTTTTGACACGCGCAGTGTTAAAATGAATTTTATTTTTCATTTATCTTATTTACCGTTTCAGCGAATGTTTAAATAATAAAAATATTAGTTAGGACCACTTCGAAATACTATATCACAAGCAAAAATATAATACTTTACTACAGATTTTAAGCAGAAGAAACTGAAAGAAATACTGATAGATCCGAAATAAAAATCACTTGCTGACGAAGGTTTATCGTTTATAAAAGGTTCAGAAGAAGATATCTAAGGGTAGATCAGGACTGCAACGACAGTGATGGAATTACTTCCGGTATGCAAATAGTGAGATGGCAACACTGAGCGCGTGCTCGAAAATTAATTACTTTCACCATTTTTTTCTTGCTTTAACTTTATTTTCGAAATAATTTATATTTATTTGGTGCATAAAATATCTTAAAGGTATGAAAGAAAGTAATTTATAATTTATGTCAACTTATAGTATTTTTCCGTCGAGGAAATTTCACATTACCTATCATGTTTTCACTTTAAGCAGACCTAGATGGTATAATCCAGAAACAATAAAAAAAACTTCAAGACTTAAACATACTGTGCTTTGTATAGTTCCACATCCGTAGTCAAGCTTTTTAGTTTTGCTTTCTAATAACTTCGTAGTTGTTGTGGGCTATTTTAATAACAGTTTCAATAAATTTCTGAAAATTCACTGCATAATTTATATCTCATTCGCTATTAATTCTTGATATTAATAACAATGTTTTAATCGATTGCAAGAAAAGAAAAGTTACATGTTTTATCGGTATTTTTATCGATAATTTGTAGATCGGCCTACATTTTAAATACTTAACACGACAAGTAACTTTCTGCATTGACTGCAGAATATCTCGTTTTAATCGAGAAATTAATCAATTTATTCAAATAAAAAATTGAATATTTTTATTGGCTTTACATGAGCTACATGCTGGTTTTTGTAATAATGTTTATATAGTTAGTATTAGTTACAATTTTTTTATTATATGAAGTACAGTATTTTTTTTTTGCTGACTGGAGATTCAGAAAATCTCAAGACCAGTCAAAGGATTCGGTCAAGAAAAAGTTGTGACCGGCAAATGGACTTTGAAAGGCTGATATGGATAGATAAATATTTTGGTATCTTTAAAATAGAAACAATCAAGACGCTGAAGCATTAATTTGCATGGCAATAATATAAAAAAAATATTAGCATTACAAAATTATATTGAAAGTTTAAAGAGAAAAAGATAACGTAATGATTTTTTTCAACACATAAGTAATCAAATAGCAAGCAATCGTTTACGTCACGGTGCAATGGCTTTTGATTTACGCTTGCACCCCGCTCTGTCACTCGCTTAAAATTGTTTGTGAACATTTGTTTATACTATACATATGAGACATACGTAATTGAGTGGACATAGTTTGTCGCTAGTCTGGAGGACCCGGCCTAGACATGGATTACGTGGGTACTGGTCACGGCGAGATTGCCATAAAAGGTAGAAACTCTTGACAGTTGACGTGTTCCATCTCACTTCCGATTCTGCTCCCGTAGCAGACTCCAATTTTTCGACTGCATTTCCTGTGTCGTCGATACCGTATCGACCGCGACTTAATTGTTGCCTTTTAGTGTCATTTTGTGTTGGCATCAACTAAGTATTCGTTTCGCGTTTTGAGTTGGTGGATACCTAACGGTGACAACGAAGCCAGCTAGCGTTGACCCGGTGCGCTTCTCAGTCCTCTCGGACTGAGAGAAACCGGAGACCCGATCCCACTGCACTGGGCCTTCCCAGGGTGACGGTTAGTGGCTATTTCCGCTAGGGATAGTCACTGTTCTCGTAGTCTCGCTCGTTCCATCTTCGTTTCTAGATTCCGTTTTTTCGTTCTCGCTCTCTCCCTGCCGCGGCAGGGAGGATTGTTAGGAGGATGAATCCATCCGAACTAGGGTTCCTACGTCGCATCCTCGAAGCCCTGTCTCCGTTTATGAAAACACCTCTAGACGAGAAAGCAGTAATCCAAGCCCTTAAAACGACAAACCCACAGACTGACTCACCCGCGTCCCCTGACGCCTCACCGGCCCACGACGTCGAATTCTCCGACGCACATTCAATCTCGTTGCGTAAGCGTCCAATCGAGTCCGATGGCTCACTAGATATATCCGACGACGGAACCGTCACGCCGTCGCAGTCCGATGACCAGGGCTTCCAGCCGGTCGAAACCAAGCGCACTAAGCGCCTAACAAAACGCGCCGCGAAGGCGTCCGCAGAGGGAAAACCTTCCCTTCCCACCCAACCAGTCCCGCTCGTGTCCATCGACACCAGCGCCCCGTCCCCTTCCAGACAACTCCCGCCCTTGAAACCAGCATCCCGTTGCTCACCCGTCCCTCCCCAGGTCAAGGCCCCGCCACCGGTATTTGTCCGGGATAAATCTAAGTGGCTCCTAGTCACCCAGCTGTGCGCCGACAGCAAAGTCTTTTATACTCACGCCAAAGTAGTTGGCGAAACAGTCAAAGTGACTTCCCCAAATACTGATGTTTTCCGTGCCCTTACGAGGCTTCTCACTCTTAACAAAATCCCATTCCACACTTACGCTCTTCCGGAAGAGCGCAAGGTGCGAGCCGTACTCCGCGGAGTCCCATTCGAGCTTCCTAATGAAGCTATCCTCGCCGATTTAGTCGCCCAAGGACATCCCGTGGAAGCTGTGCACAAGATGTACAGCAACACGGGTAGACAGTACCCGCTGGCTCTAGCCATCTTATCCAATACCCCCGAATCCCGGAACATCTTCCGGGACGACATCACCATTTGTGGTTTATCATTCATAAAAGTAGAGCCCCCGCATAGACGCGGCTTCCCCGGTCAATGCCATCGCTGCCAGCTATACGGTCACGCAGCAGCGAACTGTTCCGCGAACCCCAGGTGCGTTAAGTGCCTGGAGCCCCATAGCACCAAAGAGTGCTCGCGCACACGCGACTCGGAGTCGCCTCCAGCCTGCGTTTTATGCGGCCAAGCCTACCACCCGGCCCACTACCGTGGCTGCCCTAGAGCTCCCCGCCCCATCCCACCCAGGACTGCCGCTAGGAAGTCTTGGAGAAACATCCAACCTGGCCCTCCGCCAAACACCGTCGAAAACTTCCCTCCTCTGAGGACGCCTATCGCGCCGCCTAGACCCGAGCATTTTAACTCGTGGAGACGCACTGACACGACCATGACAACTGTAGCTGCTCCCCGCCCCGCCCCGGCCGCCCCGCGCGACCGGAAACAGGCCGAACCTCGCGCTAACAACACCGCGCAACCAGATGGAAAGTCGTCCCTGGCCGAAGACATGAAGCTCGTCTACGACGTCATCCAAAACGTCGACATCGCAGAAATTTCCGTCCTGGCTCGCAAGATACCGGCGGCGACCACACCACAGCAGCGCCTTCTAGCGCTCGCTGAGCACAGCCATCTATTAACGTCGTTATAATGGCCCAAGCACTCAGTGCGCCTTCCTGTCATACCGGTCGTACCAAACCTAAGGGCATCTCGCTCGTCTCGTTCAACACTCGCGGCCTCCGCAACAACATCCCTGAATTAAAGGAATTCGTTCGCAACAACGCCACAGACTTACTACTAGTTCAAGAAACTTTCTTAAAACCCGCCCACACCAAGGGCCTATCAATTCCCTCGTACAATCTCATACGTAACGTCAGACAAGACAGAACCGACAGACGCCCCGGCGGCACCTCAAACCGCGTAAGCGGTGGCACCGCTATTTACTTTAGAAAGTCGCTCCACTGTTCCCCTATTGAGACTCCAACACTCACTAACTTAGAAGCCACTATTTGTAAGCTAGGTATGACTGGACATCCGTCCCTTATCATAGCGTCAGTATATAAACCGGCGGGAGCTCCGCTTTTAAACTCGGACTTAGAGGCCTTACTCTCACTAGGAGACTCGGTTATTTTATTCGGAGATCTCAACTCCAAACACACGGACTGGAAGTGCCGAACGACCAACGCGAACGGAGTCAAACTTAGACAATTCGTAGAAACACGGGATATCGATGTCCTTTGTCCTTCCTCCCCTACTCATTACCCGGATCACGCGCTCAACTCTCCGGATATCATCGATCTCGCGTTAGTTAAAGGAGTCGCGCTTAATTTAAAAGCGATCGAAACCCTCAACGATTTAGGTTCTGACCACCGGCCGGTCTCTCTCAAATTCGGGCCTTATGCCACCAATACAACCACTTCTACTAAAACCTTCACCAACTGGGAAGGATATAAAAAATCACTAGTAACAGGTCTCGATGCCGCCGGCTCACCACTGGCTACCATCAACGCAGATTACTTCGTCAATACGGAAAGGATAGACTCAGCGGTCAACTCTCTAACGCACTTAGTATAAACATCTTTCCGAGACAACGAGCGTGTAGTCGAGGTGCCAAACCGAAAACTACCACTCGATGTCAGGAATCTCATTCAAGCCAAGAATGCAGCCCTTAGAAGGGCCGCACTCTACCCCACTCCAACGTATAGGAGGCGTGCCAACGCTCTCCAGCGACGTGTTCGCTCTCGTCTTGCCGAAATGAGGAACTCCAATTGGGACTCCCTCATGGAGGGGATCAAACCCTCCCATCAGGCGTTCTACAAGGTGGCGAAAGGCTTCCGAGTAGGCGCCCAACCTCTCACCCCGCCTTTATCACGCCCCGATGGCAGTATCGCCTTCGAAGACGTCGATAAAGCCGAATGTTTCGCTGACAGCATAGCTTCTCAATGCTCACCCAGTTCGCAACCATGCGCTCCCTCACACATAGAATCAGTAGAGGAGGAGGTCCGTAAAAGGAACTCACTCCCAGTCACCGCTGAGCCCATCGTCGTTTCCGTTGACGAAGTCCAAGACATCATCCGGGGTCTTAAACCCCGCAAAACACCAGGATCTGACGGCATCTCTAACGTCGCGCTTAAACACTTCCCCGAGCAGGTTCTCTCTCTCTTAGTTCTCATTTTTAATGCCTGCTTACATCACTGCTTCTTTCCAACCGCTTGGAAGGAAGCAATCGTTATAGGAATTCCTAAACCCGGTAAACCTCTTAACATACCGTCAAACCACCGCCCCATCAGTCTCCTCAAGGCTATGGGGAAAGTATTCGAACGAATCATACTGACAAGACTAAGGAACCTTATTTTTCCAGTAGGCAGTCAACCTCTAATCATCCCACAACAGTTCGGTTTTCGTGCCAAGTACTCGTGCCCTCAGCAAATCCATCGTATAGTGGAATATATTCTAAGCGGTTTTTATCCCAAACGCAAACGTACAGTCGCGGTTTTCTTCGACAAAGTTTGGCACGAAGGACTTCTTCTTAAACTTCATTACCTAGATCTGCCAGATCGCGTTGTTCGATTGGTCGCTTCCTACCTACAAAACCGCTCCTTTCGTTTCAGACACGAAGGAGTACTATCTTCCCCACGCCCACTAGCGGCTGGGGTACCACAGGGCTCGGTACTAGCTCCCTTGTTATTTTTAACGTACGTGAACGACATTCCCATCCCGAAAAACGGCGTTCAACTATCACTATTCGCAGACGACACCGCCCTTTATTATCAATCACAGAAATTAGATTCGGTCCTCTTCAGGCTCCAACACTCAGTTGACAAGTTAGGAAAATGGTTCGCAAATGGCGAATCGAAGTCAACGCGGAGAAAAGCTCCGCGGTATGTTTTCACCATAAGCTTAGACACAGACAAGACGAACCTAACATCCGGTTGCTAGGCACCCCTGTCCCGTGGAAAACCACAACCAAGTACTTAGGAGTAACACTCGACTCCAGACTGACATTCAGACCGCACATTCGCAAAGTCACCAACTCCGCCAGATTTTATATGGGCCGACTCAACAGTCTGTTGGGAAGGCATAGTAAGATGTCCCTCAGAAGCAAGCGAACGCTCTATAAGGTTTGCATACGCCCGGTGATGTCATACGCCGCCCCTGTTTTCGCACACGCCGATCCCAAAATCCTACATCCCATCCAAGTTGTCCAAAACATTTTTTGCAGGAGAGCAACCAACGCCCACTGGTGCGTGAGGAACGCCGACCTGCACTTCGATCTTCAACTTCCGACCATCCAAAAATCTTTTAAGGACTATTGTACAGCATTCTTTAAATCCTCAGAGGAACATACCAATCCACTTATCAGACAGGCAGCGGACTACACCGCCCCTAGTCTTACAGGCCACCAAATCCGGAGGCCAAGAAACGTTCTCACAGATCCCCCCGACAAGATATCTTCTGACTTGGACCGCCGCCTGGCAGCCATAGTCAAGAATTCAAATAGTAACAGTTAGTAGCGTCCTTAAGATGCCACATAGTCTCACCATTCGACAACACCTTCAGTGTTAACAACAAGCGTATGCTCCCTCGGGAGTGCCGCTAGCACCCTTTCCTTCTCTAAGGATGGGTCGCTTCAGATGAAGGCTTAGAGGCCATAAGGCCAAAGCCATCTCGGGTGGTGTTTAGTGGGTAGGCCCCTAGGTTTTTCGGGAGTCCCACATAACCAGCGCAGCCGGCTGCGTTGGTATGCTAGGAGCATTCACCACCCCCCTCCCGCGCTTTTCCGGAGGGTAGCCCATTTTCCATCTTCTGGGCGCAAAAAAAAAAGACAGTTGACACTTGATGGAGACTAATGACATATTAGCTTGTTAAGTCTAGTTCGTTTTACGTCTCGCCGTGTTCTTGATCAAATAATTGGGACAAAATATTGGTAAAAAAAAATCGCGAACACCCATTAGTTGTTGATACAGTTGAAATGTGATGATATAAGCTGAAAACCATACATTATGGATAACGCAAAAGTATGCAGGATTCCACTTTTCAGTTTCGATGACAGAAGCAAATGATAATAAATTTGTAATACGCACATAACTTAAAATTAGAAATACTTACATGTAAGATTCCTACGCGGGTTTCTCATGCGGAAAACCAACAATCGAACCACTCTCCATTGCGTAGAAACCATCGTTCTGTTATTTTTGTTGTATTAATATGTTATAATATAGGACAATAATAACTCATGAATGAGCTGCTGTTTGAAAAGAAGAATTTATGTAATACTTAGTTGCAGCTTCCTTCGCATTCAATATTCTAAATTATTAGTTAATACTTTCGTTGTACTAATATTACACATTTCCATTATCACAGTATTTACTTTTAGACGAGATTTTCAAAATTTGTCAAAGATATATTTATTTAACTAAGACAATTCTGGCGTGTCTGAAATCGCCGTTTCATTGGCTGCTTTTATTATTATATCACTTATACGAATATCTCATAAGTTGATAGGTTTTCATATCTTTATTACATATAGCGGCCCGTCCCAACTTCGTTCGAGTTTTACAATTTATTATTATTCATATACTTACAATTGATTTATAGCCTGTATATGTCCGGGATAATGTACCTTTCAAATGGTAAAAAAAATTTCAAATAGATGTTCTGTTTCCGCAGTTTACCTTTCGCATATACACAAACTCATAAAATTCGCACTTACTTGTTATATTATAATATGGAAAAAGGTCTATTGGTAATTAATTGTCAGTTTTGATTAAAAAAGTCTCCCATAAATGAACTAATCATAAATGAATAAACTGCAAGACTAAAAATTTTGTCGTGCGTTGAAAATAAACAATTTTCCTTGCACTGTATTTTCAGGATACTTAGCACACCTACCATCATAAACTTTGGTAGTATAAAGCCAGAGTCCCCTGTTTTATAACGCTGCCTTATGTCAAGTAGCTACCAAGCACGAATCACGTCGCATTTACCCCGCTTTGAAGTTGAAGGAGATTTAATATAACTTTATTTCCACTTCAATTTAATGGTATTTTTCTGGTTATTAAAATGCTAATAGAGATTAAAAACTTAGAGTTATATATCCTAGCGTTATTTCTAGCAAACATCTTGGTGGTATGATTTATTAACTTGAATGAAACTATATTATTTAATACAAAAGTAATATATAAAAAATTCAGTCATTAGGGTGTTAAGGATGTTTTTAAAAAGGTTAAACCGATGCCAGAGAACGTCGAATCTACTTCATTGCAGCTCGAGGGCTGTTTCATGGCTGGGCTTCGATATCATCTCAGAGTAAAAAGTGTAAAGGTCATGTAAAGGTCTTCTTTGCTGATCAATTAGAGATAAGAAAATTTCCCATACCTATTGTGAATATTACTGAGAACTATAAATTATGCAAGCTTGCTTGGTACCCATTTCACCGAAGTAAGTGATAATGAATTTATAATTATGTGCATAACTTTGAATAAAGTTACACTCTGGATTCTGATTAGGCATCTTGGATCATTTATTTTTGTTTAAATAATGTAAATGGATTTTTTTTAATATTTATATTGTCTGTTATAAATGTTTCTATTTATCGCAATTAATCAGTGTTCGTTATGAATTAAATTTTAACGTGTTAAAGCTAATTTTTTTCACAATAAACTTAATAGTACGGTTCGCATTACAAAACCATTAACCGAAAGGGTCTAGACCGAAAACCGGAAACGTTATCGACCGGAAGGTTGATAATTCGTAGCAACAGTCTATGATATCCTCTTATATCTGTAAAGCCTGTTGTGTGATGTTGTTCTGGAAGTCGGTTTATGGGTGATATCTATTCAGTTTGATATCGCTTTGAATTCGGACTTCATTTAAAACCGTACTCTTGAACCAGATCCTCCTTCCTTCCCATCCCGATAATATTTCGGTCCAAGCTAGTACCCATTAAGGCAATCGCTCGGCCGTAGATGCTTTTTTCGATGTTAGTAGTACAACACCACATTTTTATGTTGTATTACCGAAGCTTATTGAAATAACTGTTTTGATGAAATATTGTGAAGTGAAATACAGCAATTGTCTTATATAGAGGTCGACATATATCAAACTTTGGTCGCGACCCGGTAACTGAATTCTATTGTTAGTCATCAATATTGAAGATTTCAAAGCCTCATTGCGGAAGTGGTTCGCTGAATATATAAAACTCGTAAGTTCTTAAAATTGATTCGAATTTTCATTGGTTAGATTTTAGATGGTGACTTTGATCTTAAAAATATTTAATATTATAAAATATGTTCTCTTTCGCTATTCTTTTCTATCAGTATTTTATTCGACTTCAAAAAAGGAGGACGTTTTCAATTATTTTGTATTTTTTTTTGTTTGTATTCTCAAATCTGCGTCTTTGTTTAACCGATTTGGTAAATTTCTTTTTTGTTTATGTTGTATATTGCCTCTTTTGTTTATATTGTATACTACCTTTACGGGTGAAAAACAGGAGATAAAATCCAGAAACAGTCTTCAAATTAAAGTCGGTGTTTTTTTGATAAAATATATATATATATCTGTATATATATATTATAATTATAACTAGTGTTCGCCTAGTGGTTGAAACTAGATGAAAAAAGTGCTGAACTGATTTGTCTTTTCCAATTTATGTACAGAAAACCGGAGACTGAAAAGACAGATCATTTAAGGATGTGTGTAAGAGCAACCCATGAACGTCCTTATAATAACGGCAGCCAACGTCGCCTTCCTGACCAAAAAAGAATAGGTGAATCCAATCGTTTATTGGATGGACCTCCAACGTGAAATGTGCAATGTAAAACGTTTTTCCCATTTTGAGTCTGCCATCTTTTTAAAGTGATTATTACGTAACGCTGAGTATGTTTAGTGGAACTGTATTACGATGGTTCTTAGATATCTTTGTAGTGTTCCTCTCTAATTGCGATCTTGATTAAATGTGCTTGTCTTTCATGAACAGGGAAATAAAGAGATTTCTTAGAGACATAAGAATAGACTCACTGCAGTTCTTTGGCAAATCTCTAGTGTTTTTAAAACAAAGTGATTTTTATGAATGATTCCTCTTCATCCATTACCGACTTATATCCCCGGTCCGAGCGCACGCGACGTCACGTATGTTGGACTGACTATAAATAATTTGACATGTTTTCTACGTCAGCTTACAACATACTTAGTCTACAGACAATACAATTACTGGAACGGTTGAGAAGTTCTTTTATATGTTAACTTGACAATTTAATCTAATTATTTCGTCGGCTTTTTGGCCAAGAATTTATATCTGTATTTTTTTGTTAAACTACTCTTTTGTAGTTCTTTAATTGATTGAACGGCACAGAGAACCGAAAGTTGTGGAAAAATTTCGCATTTTTTTGTCTGTTGTTAAAAATTTAATTTTTCAAACTATCGAACAGTTTTTGATGCGATTAACCATGATAATAAACCATGTGAGACATACCGAGGGATGTATAATTCTTATCGTGCAGCGTAAAGGGCGCGTAACCAGTTAATACCGGTATTATATTAAAAAATTAGCTGAAAATAATTTGGATTATTAATTATTTCAGCTGAAGATTATACTTACCCTTAAGTAAAAATTTAATAGAGTATATTCGCCTTCAAATCATACCTTTATTTTGGGTATCACTTATACTAAACTTTAACAATAAGACCCCTCGCATACAAACTGGTACCAACCCGAAAGGTAAAGGTAATATCAATATCGGGTATGTTGGGACGAAGTTGTAAAAGAAGAACTATATTGGATAATTCCTGGACTTTGGGTCGTCTCCGCTTAAATGTTATAGGGGTTGGTGAGCTATGGAGATTACTTTGGTGTACTTATATACAAATAGGTACTCCAGAGGATAAAAGTGAAATAACATTTTATAGCTGTGAACATGACAACATAATGATTTACAAAATAAATGTATTATGATTTTTTTTGTGTCCATAAGGAATAAATAAATTACAAAAAGATTGATAATAAATGCAAATGAATTCTAACTAAATCACAATTCAACTTTAGGGTTAAATTATTTTACCGTCATTAAATTATTTTTGATGAATTTAATTAAAACAATATTTACTATTAAAAATATAATTTTGATATAACACAGACTGTATGTAATGGATTTGTCTTTAAAAAACACGGTAGTTACAAAAAAGGTGGAAATATTATTGGGCGGCAATAACGTTGGCGAAAGCAATAAAAAGTTAAAGGGAATCAATGGCACAACATATTCTTATATCTCAATAGCTGAATTCAATGGCACAACATATTTTTATATCTCAATAGCTGACAGACTAGTCAACGAGCCAGGTGGCCAATCAGGTGATTACCGCCGTCCATAGACATCTGTATCACCGAATGGCGATATTGGCCGTATTGACGATGTAGCCAACACGTTCCTGGCCAAGTAGGAAACACTGTAACGAAAACAATCAAAAATATTTCGTGGATGATTGATTTTCGTTTTAAATTTTCTTTTAAAATAATGTAAGCTGCTGCCAGATACAAACTTTCATTAGCCATTGGCACCGATCTACGAATACAACACGTTTATGAGACGTAATTATGGGTTGTACTATGCCGAAATATATGATTGCCAGCCTACTATAATTACTGTATTAAAATGTTGCTGTGATGGCCAGACAATACTTAGCAATATTAGCGATACCTGTCAATGTTACTACTATACTTCAATGTTATGATTTTTAATATGAACTGAGGTAATATATTATATTATAAACATTTATTCATGTTAGAAATATTTATTTATTTATGACATGCATTCTTCCTGCTATACTTACATACATGGGCGATAAGACGGTGCTTACTAAGTATTTAAATATTCTTATTTCAATTGGACATTTAAACAATTTTGCATAATGTAAAATTGTCGAAATATTTAGAATATTCTATGACAATATAGTTTAAATAATTATAGGTACTTCATAGTGCTAGCTTACTTCTAAGGGAGCATGAATGGTCACAGTAACTGTTTTAAAACTATTTGTCCATTTATAAATGACAACCTTATAAAAGACAAAGCTACTGTTTGGGTGAACGCGATAACCACATAAGTTTCGGCACGAATTTCCAAGCGATTAATGAAGAAGACTTAGTTGTACGAGGTAAATACGATAAATCTATAAAATGACTGATAAACATGTGTAAAAATCGTTTCTGTGTGGTTATTATTTTTAAACACAAGGTTCATGTTTCCTGAAACGAAGCTGAGGGCCGGGAAATAAAAACTTTCCACATATTAATTCTATGGAAGGCTACATTACATTATTCTAACGAAGTCATTGCATTGCTTGGCGTTCGAGTTAAGATCTCGTTTGTATTCTAAACCTGTCTGAGGGAGGAAGTCGCTTAGAGCTTTGCGGCGTACAGTTTACACGCCTGCGCGGCGTCAAGAAGCCGTACGTACGTACGTACTGTGTGATGGAACTTCTGCGTAATTACTCTGTGCATCATGCATGCAATGAGATCTAGCTGTGTTGGTGTCTGGTTACGCTAGATTTTCAGGAGTCTGGCACTGCTTACAAATAAAATACATATGCGTCGATATAAAATTTAAATAGATGTTCTTATAAGTTAATGAGGAAAAGTGATGATGCGTCCAAAAGTAATTGTTTTATCTTGTTTAGAACGCCGCGCCGTTAGAAAGAAAACGCTAACTCGATGTCGCCAATCTGGTGTTGGCAACTTTTCATATTAATAAAGGTTAAAATTGACTCCAAACCAGGGATGTTATGGAGGTCCGTAACCGAAACTATCGGATATCCGAAATAAGTATATATCCGAAACCGTAACACTTGCAGCGTCGCCCTCATTTAATTTTTAAGACTGATATTATTTTCTGTGATTATAATACTACATAATAACTAGAAATAAAGTGAAACTGTTACCTTGTAAATACATTATATATATTTTTCCAAGTCACAAGTCATATCCATAACCGTAACCGAAACCGGTAAAATATTATTCATATATCCGTATCCCTATCCAGATCCGAAATTTCATATTCATAACATCCCTAATCCAAACCTCGTTAACGCTTAATCAAAGATTCATACATTTATCTGTGGAATCTAGATTCGTTTTGATGTTTCCGGAATAGAAACGTTACATCATTACATTCTTTTCTTAGTCTACCTCCATGTATAAAGTATATAATTTTATCCCTAAATCTATTTTTTTTATGAAATCTATACATTTATGGATTCCAGGTCTTTTATCTAGCATATACTCGTCGCTGTCTCTGCTCCTTCGTTCCACAGGCTGTCTCACTAGTTACCAGTAAGGGTCTTCCGCAAGAAATGCTTAGTGAGTTATCCGACAACCCGCGACTCAGTCTCCATTATCAGATTAGACAACAGTATTGAAATCGTTTAGAACTTCAAAAATTTTTTATTCTCAAGCTATGGAAGTAACGGCAAATATACATTAAACTATATTCATCTGCAGATCAACTCGTTTTGAAAAATGATAATTCTGATTTTTCGTAGACGAACTATATAAATTGGACCTTTATAATTTCGTCGGGATTATTTGATTATTAATTACTAGGTGGCAAGTTCTCCAAAAATGTAGGTAATGTACATAAAAAAAGTTGCAATGAAAATTGTTTTCAATTACATATATATTTGTGTGTGTGTGTGACAATTTTTCGTGATTGCTATTAAATTTTCTTTTATGATAAACTTTTTTTATATAATTTATATCCGTAATTCTATAAAATACAAATTTATAACGCATTACGAATTATTGCTAAACCTGTGTGGTTACAACGTTAACCGATGCGCCTTAAAAGTTTTTTTTTGAAAAATATTGTAAATGTTAATGTTAAATACATAGCAATATTAAAAAGATGGATAAAAAACACGGAACACCAATAGCATTGATGTTTTATTGCCCATCTGATTCCAGTTATTATATATAATTATAGATTATAGAATATAATTATAGATTCTGTTATTAAATATTGTCGACTATTACCTTGCGTTGGCTGAGGGACGGCAAAGCCGGCTCCGTACTACAGTGAGCAACAGACAAGCATAACGACACTCGACTTCAAGCACATAAGGTACTTGCACCTGTAATGGTTACTTTTAGAACTCGTTTAAAAATAAATTTACCTGGGCAAGCGTCCACAATTATTATAATACTATCAAATCTCTTTAAACATCACTGATAAATTTCTGTATTAATTTTGTATTATTTACCATGGAAATTTACATTTTACAATAAACCTTTTTAATTTGTAAACCGTAATCATATGCACCTAGGTTATTATACTTTTGAAGCTTAAAATATGTGTAAAATTTGTTCCGTGACATCACTTAGCGGACCTTGTAGAAAACCATCGCTGGTTGTCTCCTGATTACCAGGATAATGTTGAGCAGGATACGTTGAGTAATGTTTGAATTTAGGCTTTTCGCCCTGTTCTGCTTTGCAATAACTGTAATGTTGTTTATAAGCCATTTAAATGTGTTTTGTTTTGTAAAAATTTCAATATTGTAAACATTACGAATAAATGATAGGTTTATCTATCTATCTTTACGTAGCTATTCCAAAAATAACTTTGATTTTAACAATATTACTGTAGTGTTAAATACAAAATGTCGATAAAATCCACGAAACCCGTTTTGCCGTGGTTCAGCAGACACTTGGCTCTTTTGTGATACACTGCAAATACGACAGTCTGTCTCATCAAACTCACAAATTAATTTATAACGGAGAAAAAACAATTAAAATCAATGGAATATCATCGTCGGAAATTCTCCTTTCAAGAAATTATTTGCAAATCCGAATAAATTTTATCTGACTATTTCCTTAACGCTTACAATTTAACAAGTCCGTTATCTAAAAAAAACTTGAATGTTCGCTGAATCTCAAGAAAAATCTCAATTAAAACTCTTAAGGAAACCAGTTTTATGGCGTGTAAATTTTTTACTCGGACAAGTAAATAACCGAGGGCAACTTAACGATAACTTGACTCTTGGATCGGAAAACGGGATCAACTTAGTAGAACATTGTAGAACCTTCTTCTACGGGAGCTGTAATATATGTATGTTTAAAAACATTGCATTATATACCGTACTTTAATCGGTTCCGTATCATATGATGGAGAAAACTTACAATAATCTACATTAGGGCATTAGGGTGCAATATACTTCGGGCCAATCTGAGAAATGCAAGCGTCTTTCGAGTGAAATGCCAAATATTTTAGTTTTTAATTTTTTAATTACAACGAGATTCATTCATTGCCACATCTCTTACTTAATTTTCAATTATGTAAGGCAACGGTTGAAACGTTCCTTTTTTATCGCTTTATTCTTAACGTTGATTTAACATTCGCTTCACTTAAATATTGAATTGCAGAACTTTTTAGTGTTAGTACAATAAATAGACACGAAAGCTACATCATTAAATTTGCAAGGGTTAATTACTATTCTCGCTCTTTACTTTCAACTACATCCTCGTCGAGCAATTCTACCCTTCTATTAGCTATGCAAATACTGATGCTAATGCACAACTAACGATAGTGAATTTATTAAGGCTTAATAATTTTTAATAAGGATTTATTTAACTTCCCGCTGTATAACAATTGAAGTCCATAAAATGACAGGCTTTTATTCGCAAGTAATTACTGCGAAAATAACTTCTGATGATTGTAAATGTAATGCTTGTTCACTTTTAATATATTTAATGACCCAATATTGACTTCACAATTTTGTTATTGGTAAAGAAGTGTTATCAAAATCATAGTACATGGCTACAGTGATCGCTCGAATTATAAATGTGAGGGCGCGTTCAGTGGTTGCATGGGTGACATTAGTGACAAAACGTTAGGTATCAGTCGTCAATCTATCCGAAGCTGGCGCACGGCGTAAGAACTTTCCACAGAGAAATTAAGGTATAAAAGGCTCTACTCATCCTTAAGTTCAAGTCTGCTTGTGGGGCACCCTGCTCAACTACAGATTACGCCAGGCGGGTAAAGAACCCTACAAGTACACTCAAGTAGCCAGCAACCTCCCACCGGGTCTGAAGGATAGATGGATCCACTGACATACCGAAAATACCCTCGGGTGGTGCGTCTGGTGATTTGTGGGAAGTTTATAAAAAAAAATCGCAATAAAATAGTCTGTTGGATCCAGACAATTAGCAGTCAGTCCTTCTGTTGTTCGCCAATGTGTTCAAACCATAATAAAAATAATTGAATTGAAAATCGCATCTAATTTTGATTCTCTTTGAGGATTGATGAAAAAAACTAGTGCACTTCGTCTTAACTTCAGTTAATTCCATGTCCGAATGCTACCAGCTGTTTTATAGGCAGTAACCGTAAGATCACAATCGTAAAGCCGGTAAGAGACAGACGTGGGTCGCAATCAAATTTGTATTCAAGAAACCCCCGGACAGGGACTTAGAAGGGTCAGTCGCGATTACCGGAACTTGGATGGGCGCTCAGAATTGCTTGTGTTATCTTTGTTCGTTTTGTTATTTTTGGATATGTAAGTGTTTTTCATACCATTAACCTGCATCCATATTCAGTGATTTCTCGGGGATATGAATCTTTCAGAAAATGAACATTCCAGAATCTGGACATTTTTAGACCTGAGTGTAACAGTGAAACTAGTTTTTTTTTTTTAATAACTTGACTATAGATTTTATATAGTCAACAAACGCCTATTGATATCCTTAAAACCAAAGCAAATAAAGGATAGTAACGACAACTTTTTAATTCGCTCTTTAACTTTGCAATCCAAACACTTGAAAAATTCACGATTGAATACAGGAGGGCGGTAGTCAGTGTAGACAAGCATAAAACTAGTAAGTATAAACAACCATGTAGTGTAAAGCACATTTTTGTCTTTTTACCTTTCAATGTCTTTCGGTTACTTACCACCTGGTAGTTACTTCGTAATGCATGATTCTCAATTTTTTTATCTAAATTCCATCTAAATCAGTCGTGAAATGTTTTAATGTGCTTCGGTTACCGTGTTGAAAAGCCATTTAACCTAAGTGTAAGTCCGTTGGTGGTAGTGACCAATTGCTTACCACTATATGTATAGGTGGTCGGTCCGCTTACAATAAACAGTATTGTCCTCATATCTATCAAAGGTATGCTATAAACTATTTTTATCATTTTTATCTTGAATATTGATTTTCATTTCACTTCTTATACTATATTGCATTGTCACCTCTAGCATGTTGTTTACTATACTGTCATCTTGGGCTGACTCATAGATAATAAAAATAGGAATTTATTCCGCCTTCTGAAACACTACATCTAGATATCATAAAGATAAAACAACCGAATTAAAAATACATTATAACTGAATTTTAAATATACGAGATCTATACAATTTATTTAAGGTTTGTGATAAATAGATAATTGTCTCTTTCATATGAGTTCACGAGTACTACATAAAATTAAGGAACCATTTTAGATAAATTTTAATACTCCTCACTGTATTTTCTATATTGACAGTATTTTGGTTTTGTTTCAGGTTGCACGTTCGTGGACACGCAGTGAAGATCCCGTTGAGGTTAGTTAAATAAAATAATAAAAACAATCATATCTACGAGTATTTCTGGTCTGCAGATAAATATCGGAAAATAACGTTTAATTGAACGTCATCATTATTGTTAGTGGTTCGAAATGTATATAAAGCAATCAGTCTTGGTTATTGTTGTTAAATAACACTGCTTAATCCAAGTTAGTCTTCGGGTGATAACTCACGTTGGCCTCTAAACCCTGTACCGATCCTTAGTGGAGCGGTGAGTACGTTGGAGTGTGCTGCTAATGTGTTGAGACCATTTTAACGGAGAAAAAAAAAACAAATTTAATAACAATCCGTGCACATTTATTTTGTGTGCACAGTTCAATTCATTTAAAAATAGAGTTTTAGAACGTAAGTAAAATATAAACAAAACGAAAGATCAATCACCTTTCCCAACCGATTCATGTGCTCAGTCCTAAGTATTAAAACATACTTAGAAATCTTTAAGTTATATAACAAGTTATATTAGGAGAAAACTTTGCGAGAGGGACTTTTAAATACTCAATGTCTACAGATACACAAACTTGCGGAAGCAACGTCTCCAAAGGCTTCATCAAGCTGGGGAACGGAGAATTGTATGAAATACGACAAGGGGGGATCGCACGGCCGAGAGGGAACTTCTTGTGTTTTAATCCTGTGTAAAATTGAACAGCACAGGGGCACATGTGCACGTCCTTGTCGATGTGGCGTCTATAAAGACAATTTTGCTGAAGCTTAGGAAATACGCCGAGGCACCACCTGGAATATATTAAGTTAATAAATTTTAAAGAAATACATCTTTTCTAGGGCCAAGTGTCCAAGTTTTTGGAACCGATTTAAAGATTTTAATCTAAAGTTACTACCACTTACTATTACTACTTTAATATAAAGTTAAAAAGGCAGTACTACACAGTACCGGGTGTTATTTTGCGGAAATATGTTATTGAGTTAATATTAAAATACCTTGCAAAAATCCCAAAGTACAATGTGTGTTGCCACGTCAAACCTCCCATAAAAAGAAACGTGCACTTATAAGATATAAAAATATACAGTAACATACATTAATTAATTAATATCTCTTTCGCCCTGAAACAGAGCTCGATAGCTAATCGCAAAGTTAATGATTTTGTTCATAAAATAATTATAAAATTATATTATAAAATATATAATAATAAAAATTAAATTATAATATATAATATAATAATAAAATTATATTATAATATATAAATAATTATAAAAGTAAGCAACATTTCAGTATTACAATATATTTGAAAGATGCTTAAAATAAAAATTAAATTATTGATAAAAAAAAAATTTCATGTAATAAAGTATGTGATGCTGTGTCAACTTACTTTACAATTTTTTTAACAAAAAAAAATAAAAAAACCAGGACAGTTAATATCTACATAACAGATATTATTGTGAGTTGTTAAATATAATTTTTACTACCTTCTAAAATATGATAACAATAAATGAAAACCGGCCAAGTGCGATTCAAGCCATACCAGGAAAAAAATGAAAGAATATATTTATTTATGTATTTATTATTAATAATACATCCCAGCCTATATATGTCCCACTGCTGGGCACAGGCCTCCTCTCGGATGGGCGGGAGTTTTCCGGATTTGTTTTCGATGAGATAAGAACGTCCTGAAGCAGTCCGGAAGAACCACGAACTTAGACAAACATCTATAGCAACATTCATAAGTAACGAGGACCATTTAAAAGGTATTCGCCACTCAATAAAGGATTTTGAATCAAAACTTAAGCTGCGGTAGCGTAGTGGTTTGAATCGAGTTCGGATCCTGCACACGCCTAAAATATTTCACATCATGTGCTTATTCTAAATTAATTATTACTAACTTCGGTAAATGAATATATCGTGGGGAAACCTGGATACCTGAGAGTTCTCCATAATATTGTCAGAGGTACGTGAAGCCTGCCAATTCTCGCACTTGACCACTGTAGTGAGCTACGGTCTTAACTCCTCTCATTGTGAGAGTTGATTACTGGTTGTAATAATGAAATCAAATTCTTGGATTCAGGTGTTAATTGATACAATACAAACAACATATATAGTAAAAAATGTGTAACTATACAAAATGTTTGATGATATTCTACTCTATCTAATTCATTATTATTGTATTAACCAGGTAGATAAATTTGGATAGACGGTAAGACCTCGTTGAGACAGACATAATAAAGGCGTTGAACTATGTAAGCAGAGACTGTCTCCGCAGTAGCTAATTAGTGGAAAAGTTATTATGACCCGGTAGAGCCTCAGAGCTCCGGTTTCGAATAATTACGTCCTAAATTCTCGAATTTACCGCTGCTCTAGCAAAGTGAATAATTTACTCGCGGATTAGGTTATGAACTATTATGTAAATATATTTTAACCTGCCATTAAACTTAGGAAGTTACAGGCTAAAATTTAGAAAGCAAATACTTTGAATAAATCATAGGTATCATTATGGTATACCGATCTGATGGATGTACATATGTCTACATTGCACACCGATGAATATTAATCTCTTCTAACTGCCACCGCTCTGAGCGGTAAATTCAGCGAATATCACAAGCCTGGTAAATTCAGCGAATATCACAAGCCTGGTAAATTCAGCGAATATCACAAGCCTGGTAAATTCAGCGAATATCACAAGCCTGGTAAATTCAGCGAATATCACAAGCCTGGTAAACTCAGCGAATATCCACTGGCATCTTCAGCTCATCATTATTGTCTTTTTTCAGTACTAGTTACCAGCTCTCGCTTCGCTACGGAAAAATTGATTTTTACCATCGCAAATAGTAATCCCGACCAAAATATTCTTTGCTCGTTTTTATTACGTATAATTTTTCCTGATGTCATACATACAGCTAAGTCTTTCTCGGAAACCCAGATTATATATTGATAAAAACTGTAAAAGAAGCCGTGCCGTAGTTTTTGATATTATCGCATACAGACGGACAAATAAATAATTTGATTTGTACCATATAGCCTTTCTCCAGTCCAAAGCGTAGTGTGCTTTGTTCCCCAACGGTTAGCGGTCCTGTGAACTTTAGAGTTTGTTATGTTAACCGCTGACATACGAATAATAATATATAAATTTGAAATTTAATCTCACATTCAGATGTTCTGAGTTCATATTCTGCTAGAGTACTTTTAACTTTTCGACGAACACTTTTACTATTCCGTCAGCCCTCATAACTATCTTTATTCTTGAATGGGTATTTTTTCTGGAATAGTGATTACGTTTTGTCCCCATTGTTGTTACTGTTTGGCAACGCAGCGGCGATCACTTGCCATCGGATTCCGATTGGTTCGTTTAGCTGTTATTAACTTTTAAAAAATACAAAGAAATAATGAAGCCTGATGACTTTGAAATCCCAATTAGAACGTGAATTCATAAAACACGCGATGTAAACCATGCCAATTACAAATGCCAAGATCGAAGAGATGTGCGCACTACAACGTCTTAATTGGTGTCGAAAAAATTCGTTCCAACAGAAACATTGCGTAAAAAACTTGCCAAGTCTGAATTGAACTTATTTGCCCATAAAAGTGATAATCTTACAAAGAATCAAGTCTAAGGAGTGAATATTAGAAGACGAATAAGTTTAGGTCTTTTATTAGGATTACTAATAACTCGAGTTAAATCACCTGAAATTTTTAATCCGTCTTGCTACTTGAGCTTATTTTTTTACGTAATAGAAATTTAAGATTTTGATTTCAATCATAGAATGATTTGGGTGACCTGTGGTAACAGAAAAATTTTATATATATTTTATATCAACAATAACTTAGTCAAGTATGATTTGAGTAAGATATTTTACAGCGACAGTGTCTGGTTTGTGATCGACTTGGCGACAGCAATGTCATGCACCCAGATTTCCTAAAAATGGCGGAATGATTTAACGATTCTTCCAGTTTTTTTAGTGTTGCGTACTAAAATAAATGGGCCTTCGGACTGAGTGAGATAAGTAGTTCAATTAGAAGTATGGCTGTAACCCAATTTGACAGGATTACTTGTCTACGTGTAACAGAAGATAATTCTGAATTTCAAGTATTTTTTTATATTATTTAGCAACCTGCCCTCGGACCACTTTTTCTCGTTATCTCTCGTCTGTGAATTAGAAAGACACTCGTATATTACTTTACAACATCTTGTATAGACGGATTGCAATGAAACGAACTTTAAATATTAAGTAATGGTCTTCGCAATACATTAGTGAAAACAATAACGAAATCGGCTAAGACGTTGCTGAGATTAGTGCGAACAAACATTCAGACAAGCAGACAAATTTTTTAACGAATATTATTTTGGATTCTATTGCGGCAATAAAGGCCAATAATAATAATAATATAAAAATTCCTCTGGACATGTACATATGTACTTCTAAACGGCTGGAATGATTTTAATAAAGTTTTGTGTGTGCTTGAAGTAGTCTCGGGATGGTTGTTTAGCTTTGACCGGGTTTGGGTGGCGCCGCGATTGGGTTTCGGAATTTTTTTTGCTGAACCCGCTGAGTGCAGCTCGAGCTGGAGAAGTGGGTTCTCTTTATATAAAAAAATCTTGTCTACGTGTATGTGTGTACATATATGACTTAGTGAAATATTTTGTGTGTGTTTAAGTACCCACTTAAACTGGATGGATTAGACTCACATTGGACCCAGTAGATTAGTTGGCGCTGCGAAAAATTCCGGAAAATTCCTTTTTTTTAAACGAAACGTTGAGACAGAATATGAATATGAACTCATCGATTTCAATATCAATTCATATGAATATCGATATCAACTCATTGATAATATTGTTAGTTTGTCTTATTTATGAATACTATGTTTGCAACTGTACTCCTTTATGTCTTTTATGTTTTTTTATCTGTAACTATGACGGCCTTCACTTTAAGTCCACCTTTTGTACCAATATTTTTTAAAAAGAAAGAATAAAAAAAATACATTACGAGAAGTGGGCAAAGGAACCGCTTAACCCTTTTTAGCAGGATTTGAAAAAGGTATATAGTCCCGTTTGAATAAAACGAGTGAATAATGAATATAAGTGATTGAGATAAAATGCAAAAAACGGTAAAATATATAATTATTAATATAAAAATTCTATTCACAAAAAAAGTTCACATTAAAGTGCAATCGAAGAGTTCCGTCTTAGATAATTTTGACCTTTGTTGATTTCATTGTCTATCATTCATGTGGTAGTTAATAGATTGTTTTATAGTCAGACATTCATCTTTCGTTACAGATATAAGTATATCGTATCAGAAATTAGAAGTGCGGTCGTCACCAAACGGCATATTTTTCCATCGCACTAATTGGATGGTCGGAATGAACAGCAGCTGCGATCGCAGATGCGGTTAATCGCGATTCTCAGCGACAAATTACGATTCGCTTTTACATCTTTCGTACACGATAATTCCATTGAACAATATTTATATCCATGTAGGATATATTTATAAATTAAGATTTTTCAGGGCTTGTTATTCCGCCAACTGAATTGGTAGAATTATTATCGGGCTTTTAAAAAACACTTTTTTGACAGATGTCAACGTTGGGACCAAGGAAGCTAGGATGTAATTAATGTAAGGCCATAACGCTCCGAAAATAGAGGCAAGCGAAAAACAAGTGAAATTCCAGTTTGGAAATTTACTGAACAGATTATCAAGTAATTGATAATTGGCCATTTAATGGAGGTAGTATAATGTTGCAGTTTGATGTATTTGTATTGGAAGTATATAAAATAATAATTTATAGCTTTCTATACCTATTTATTTCATTGATAAGTGAGCAAATGAAGGAAGCGGTTTTTTTTTTACAAAAACGTTTATCGCTTAATGATCAATAGATTTATGATATGACAACTTATCGCATCGTAGTAGCGTAAAACGATGTGGAAAAATTACTCGTTAAAAGCCAAATAACGCATAAATTATCTTTCCAGACATATATTAAACTCCAGGAGAAAAATTTGTTTACCCAGTCCTACAATGTAATGTATTTCCACCCTAGTCGTAATGTTACTTCAAAATTAACTGCAACTTTTTGAGATGTATTAAATCTCTACGAAATTACGCTAACACATTTACGGTGTAAATTACAAACCTGTCACGCAATATATTTATGTATTTTCCATTAAATCACGTCATTTTGAAGAGATATGCGAAAATACTTTGAATTATAGTTGCTTGAGACGTAGTTACAGTTTAAATTTGAACACAGACTTCGTAATATAAATCTAACTAATATTTGTAGTAAAAATTTTCTTTACATTTTCTTACTCGTAAATCAAGTAGGCATACTTTTTAATTGAATCTCTTTTTCTACTTCTATATTATCAGGTTTTGCATAGTTTTTTATGTTACATACAACTAATGCTTTTTCCCGAATCTAGTGATTCATCTATTGGTAAAAAGCGAATGCAAATCTGAAAAATACTTTGGTAATTATCGCGTTCATACAGACAGACAAAAATTGTTTAATAGTATACAGCGATTTTTTTTAAAAACAAATGTAAATTATAATTAATACTAAAAGTACTGTAAAAACCTATTATAACAACAATTTCATTTGTATTCGCAATTCGGTATGTGTCATTTCACCAAAATGAGATGTTAAATGAATCAGTGGGTAATACGTGTACCATTTGGCTCCTGCAATATGCATATAATAATATAACAGGATCATTTATCATATAAGCTTAATTGTGAAACTTCATTTGAAACGTTATGAGCTCAGGTTGGCCGTGATACCTGTCATTTGCACCTGATTCCTTGCAGGCCTCGTTATTAACTGCGGGTAATTGTAAGTTACAAATACATAGGTACCTACTGAAATCACGTGAAAAATAAATTAGTAGATATTTTCTCTTAAAGAAAATTGTTTCGTATATTTCTTTTTTTTTAAATTTTCATTAATATGATTACATTTACAATGTTAGTTTTTAGACTTTATCATTTAACAAATGAAAATAAGTTTTTTAATAGTTTTCAAAAACTTCGGATGCAAGAAAATTAATTATATAAAAATGACATAAAAGTCTACTCCATAGAAGCTATTTCTTATGTATGATTGATTTATTTATATTTCGAAGTAAATAAATCAGGTTTTATGCAAGTACCTCGGGCACAAAATGCAGACATTAACGATAATCTATGTTATTTTTTAAATTACAAAGAATCATGATATATAATTTTTCTTTTTTATTCGTTGTTACCGTTGTTATATCGTTTTCATATAAAATCATTGCTGTGTCTGCATATCCTTATATCTTATTACCGAATTTCTTATTAACTAGGGGGGGGTGCGGAAATATACCTTTATATTTCTTACATTTTCTTATTAAACTGCTCCCTATTTAATTGTTAAACCTCCGATCGCGCAGCGGAAAAGCGCTGAAAATTAAGGAGTTACACGAAATTTTAATTAAGGCTCGTTCGAGCTGGGTATCAATTAGGCTGTTACACCCCACTAGATTATACTGGAATATTTTATATTTTTGCGTAATATTTCGAAAATGAAAATATATATGTTAATTTTTAAAAACTAAATATAAGTGCTTTTGTAACCTTCTAAATATTATTGCTTTGTTTTGCTAAAATTTAATTTAAATTTGATATAAAATATTAGTTTTAATAATAGACGACCCCGTAGCCCACTTGGTAGTGACCCCGTTTGCCAAGCGAGAGGTCCCATCTTCGTATCCCGGTCGACGCACCACATGTGTGTCAATGCCCATGCCACCCACCACACGGAATCCTAGTACAAGATTGTGTGTTAGCATTTTATAAAATAAAAAAACTTATTAAAAAAATTCAGACTCAAAATAAAAACAGTAAAATGTTACTGATGAGCGGAAATAAATAAAAAAAGTATTATTATATACACTACATACTGAAAAATTTAAATCGGTGCTAAGTCCAAGAGATAGTAGATACGTTAGGTGTATTCCCGCCGCCTCGCACTATTTTATTTGTATTATATTTCGTGTTGAATTGCCAAGTTCTGTTGTATTTCAAGCTTAATAATAGGCTAGGCAGTTTTTGTCAATTAATCTCAATGTTACTCTCTAAGTCCTAATCGTTTAGGAATGTTGTTGCTTTCATAATCACATCAGCATTATAAGAAGATGACTCCGAAACGCAAACACTTAAATGATGGCTTTGCTATGTAATCGGTGTCAAAAGCAAACTATCAAAATTCGGTTGCATTATTCTAATGTAATAAGGAGTTTCACTATTTATGTTCAGAAGCCTTCATCAGATCCTCCCCATATTTAATGGGGAGCAACACCAAGCCATCTTCTAGAGATAAAAAAAGAATCATCAAAATAAATTTATCAAAAAAGCAGTTATGGATGTATGTACATACGAGCTGCGCGTATCAAAATTCCCAGTTGATAGAAAACATTACCCAAATTATTCATTCAATACCGAAGATAGAGCTCAGTGGGGAGCGTTCGCCTACGTACTCGAATATAATGCAGTGGACTGACATTTGCTGGCTATGTTTACAGAAATCGAGTTATAACATAACATAATGTATAATAATGTAGTATATAATGATAACATTGTTGCAAAAAGTAGTAAAATTTAATTCAAAAATGATTTTTTATCAATAAATGATTTACCATTGACGGGTTTGGGATAGTTATGTAAATACAGACCGCAGTTGGTATTTACATAACTCACATGAAATCTATTTGACCATGAGCCAACGGGGACAACACATCCTTTGTAAATGGTAGTAACCGGTAATAAGTTTATCATTCGTAAGCTAAAAAATATCTTGAATTTAAATTTGAAAGCCATTCCTTTGATAGCCTTAAAAAAGAAAAAGCAAACTTTTAATAGAAAAATGTTTTTATTAAAAGACCTCTTCACAACAACTTTTAATGTAAAAGCAAATTGGTTGATTGTCTATGTATTTATAAGAAAATTATATGCAAATGTCATGAAACAAGACAAATCTCATTTCAATAGTACCTAGTAGGCGAGCGAGAGCAAAAAAAAAACACATTACATTGAAATTCGTTCTTAGACTTGTGCTATTTGAATAGCTTCAGTGCGAAATACTGAGCAAGTGTAGATTTTTAATCATCGCTGGGTTCTGTAGATTATCGTATTTACTTTACAATATCCTGAGATCTCGAAATTCAGAAGCTGCGGTAATAATAAAAAGTTGATAATTAAAAAGTGTATAATTAACAAGTGTACAGTTAAAAACTTCTCTCCGAATATTCCGCACATACAATTTTAGATAGTTTCAGTTTCAAATTTTGTTGAAATTTTTTAAATTAATTTAATTTACTTTGTTTAGTCAATTTCATTTTATCACCCATGCACTGCGGCCAGAGTACGTCTTGTTGATATTAAATATATATTTTTAATGAAAGCAACACTCGCGTACTCAACCACAAACTACTACATATTAGCAGCAGAAGCTCTGCACTATTCACTTGCGGAACTCAAACGTGAGCGGCAGCCATTACAAACTTTATTTTTGTTTTGCGGCGGGACCGGACGGCTTTTGCTTTGACACGACGGCAATACCATTATTCCTCAATTCCTTCCATACAAAACAGATTACAAATATTTTTTTTATTTCAATATAAAACATTTCCGCTTCGCCTCAAGTTAACGCATACTTGAATTTTTAATTTGTTCGTTAGTCTGATTTCTGTTAATTGAAAATGAAAATTAATTCAAGCCAGGAATCACTACCTCATCTATTCATTTCTCGCTATTGCATTCTTGGATAGTATTGGAATGTTTTGTATGAAAATTGCAAATTATTTTTCACAAATATTCTCACAAATATAGATAAGATAAGCAGAATCAGCACAAGAACCCAAAATTTTTAAAAACTCACAGACAAATCACGCCGGATATTGAAATATTATCACATACATACACTTTAACAACACCATCACTATACAAAATGAAGTGCTTACGACTGATGAATTTTATAAATTACTAGCGGTCCGCACCTACTTCGTTCAGACCGAATAACATAGGTATAAACCATACCAATCTCCAAACAATGTAAAATAATATAATATCATCCTGAGTTTAAATAATTTATGCATATACTGATAGTAATGTACCTATGAAACGGTAAAAGATTTTTTTTAATGTAAATGGCCGACAAACGAGCAGACAAGCCACCTACAACACCAATTAGTTACACCAAAGGCATCACTGATGCGTTGTGGGCCAAGAAATAAGAAAGAAAGAAAGAATGAAATAATTTGTCAGCTAGGAGCTGTTGTTCCTGAGATTATCCTCCGCATACATCCAAATTCACATATAGTACACAAATATTAGTATAGATATAGATTATACTGCTGCAGTTTGAAAACAAATTACATTAAATAGTTGAACTTTGACCAACGCTCGCCTGTCGCTCGTCATCTCGGGAAATGTCATCGCGAGGACCTCTGGCCTAATACCAACATCCTTTTCATCTCCCGTACGAATAAATGCGGGTTTCTCAACGGCGATTGCAGGATATGCTAATAATTGGCTAAACTCTCTAAAATTGGCTAATTTGCTCTTAGTGAAGTACATCTGAGGGTTTTAGAGGGCACTCTATTAATTTCCAAGTTGTTTTCACTTTACATTTGCACCATATAAGTTATTAACCGTGGTAATTGTAAGTCAAAAAGACCTATCATTATAATCCCATAACGTGACGTGAGATCATTGATACTGTTCAGGAGAAATGACTGATTTCACACCCGTTTAAAAACGTTATGGGGAATTCTAAATTATAAAGTTTCTCTTAAGATGTTTTTTCTACTGAAGCAAGTCATAACTTTGTAAAAACACACCTATGTGTGCAGGATTTGAAATCGGGTTCCTGTATCTCTCATGCATTCAAATCACTAGGCTATAACTGCGTATAAGACCCATAATAACTCCCGAATAACTGATAAAATGGGTAAGCGATAACATCACATTTTGTTTCTTTCTTGTCTCAATTTAACTAACTCTATATCAATATTACAAAAAAAAGCAGTGATAGTTTAGTGGTTTGAACGTATGTCTCTCGCACAGGAGACGCGAGTTCGACCGATAATCGAACTAAATAAAGTAAGCAGGACCTTCGAGTATTATTCTACACGACGGAGCCTTCTTAGAAATATTTCAACGATGTTTGTACACATAGCTGGGTAAATAGAAGCTTAACATGAGGGCTGTTTCGTGCTGACGAGTAGATGTCGGTAAGCCGGAGCCGTGCAGTACCTAATCCAACGAAACTATTACACGCCGCCGGATTACCTCGCGACCGTTAACAGAGCTGTGGGGCCTGTTTATGCACTTGTTAGTGGACTGGCTTTTGGTTTTACTGTGATAGGAATGAATCGTTTCCGGATGTTACTGAAAAAAAAAAATACGCCCCGTAGCTCGTATTCTACCTTAAAATGTCGATTATGTTATAATTATGTAATCATTAAATTCAGTGCCATCCTCTAACGGTTTGTCTTCTTTGTCATGTCACTGTCCCAACTCCGCCGTTATATCGTACGGATCCTACTAACACAGACTGATGCATTTCGCGGCAAAAAGCGAGCCGGAACTAGAGCAGAGTCATAATGTTATCTATGTATTTTTATTATAGAAACGCGGCCCGCTCCGACTTCGTTTAGATTGAAAAATTTAATTGTATTATATAATTGAAATTATACACATGATAAACAATCTATGCCCATTCGAAATAATGTACCGTTCAAATGGGAAAAGGTTTTTTTTAAAGTTGCCATGGCTCCGAAAATTGACTTCTGCATGCACATAAACAAAGAATGCTGCATTCTCTCTTTATAGTATTAGTATAGACGTAAGAATAATGAAATTTGGCTTTCAGTGATATGAAAGAAGCAATGGCCATATGATATAAGTTATAAGTACTTAAAGTTCACTAATCAACAGCTTGTATAAATCGTAAGCGACCTAGGAAATTTAGCAATGTTGGGGGTTATAGGTAGATAAATTATAATCGAATAATCTAATTTTAAGTAGTAATGGGTCTTTACAAACATCTTTTAACGTCTTCACTACAGATAACTCAATGAGCAGACGTGTTTATAGGTCAAGAGTAGGGAGTGACAGTTGGAGGTTTATATTCTATGCTTCCATGCTTCGAAGGACCATCAATCTCGATTATCGTTAGACAGCAGGAGTTAAGTCATGCTGGGGGACTTTGGATGGCAAATACAGTACTTAGAGTCACTATTTCTTTGTCACTATTCCTTCACCAAATAGAGCTCCTCAACGCATCTTTTTAACCAATATATGACCATTACAAAGTAAGTTTTGACCTGCGCGTCATTATTTCCAGACGACGCATGTCATTTCATCTATACCATATTCGTAATATCCTTTACCTACAAACTGTGCTACCATACACCGCTAGAAAATTCCAATAAGCAAATAATATTAATATTGTACCTTAATGCAAAAACGAAAACCGAGCACATCAAATGAAACGCTGAAAATTTTGTAGGCTATATGAAGAATGTTATGAAGATCTGTTCTGCAGTTAGCCCTGAATAAATAACCAAGTAGTCAGTGAACAAGAACTGTAGTTGGTAAACAAGAAGCTGTAAGCAGCTTTACGATAAATAGTTGAGCTGAGTACTGTTAAATTCATGGAGGACGATGTTTACGGCGCCATAAAATGATAAGTTAGACGCCTGACGGCAACGTTCGCGTAATACCGCCTTGTTTATGTAAACTGTTTCGACGCCATATAGTCCTATATACATAATGATGATGGTATAGAGATGAATAGGAGTTGTAGAATAATTAATATATAAATGTGATGTTAAACCGCGTGGCGAGTATAATATTACTTCATCATCGAATTTTAAGCCATATATGTCTCACTGCTGGGCTGGAGTCTCCTTTTACAATAAGAGTGGTTGAGGCTGGAGTTAGCCACGCTGGCTAACTTTAGACTGCCAGAGTTTTACACAGCATTGAGAACATTGTGGACAACTCCGGTTTACAGGGTTCTTTAGCATGTTTTCCGTTATTCGATGAAGTAGTAATTAATTTTTAATATGCAAATAATTTAAAAAACAAGAGGTACGCCAAGGGTTACAACTCGAATCTTCCGCGCGGGAGATCGATACTAATTTGTTTGAGGCCATCGACAATACTTAATCGACATTAAATGTGACTAGTTCTATTTGCAGATAATTCTGTTATGCAGAAGAATTTCAATAGGAGAGTTGTGGAAACTAGAATTAGATTTCTTTCCTGTATTTTTAAACAGGATTTTAAATCGAACCATTGTAACTGTTAGTGTATCGTTAGATCTATGTAGTCACAGTAACATTGATTACGACCGATCTATCCGAGTCATTATACAATGTAATATTTTAATGATGATTACGAAATATTAAAGTTACAAATTGTAACTGACAAATTAATGACTTTGTCATATTATAAATTCCGAACATTTTTATCTTTTCGTATTTCATCACTTACCGAATGTTCACTTTGTAAGCCCCCTAATCTAACTATGACTACAATCGAATAATTGATCGGTCTACTAAAACGTGTTAGATAAAAAATTTAACACTGATTTAATACCAGTGAAGATAATACCAGAAACTTTAAAGCTCCTTTATAAAGAGCGGACATCGTTTGTGATTCAACAAACACTTTCCATTGGCCTCTCTCACACAATCTATGATACACCGATGGGTAAGACATAAAACGATTTTACGGTGCTTGATAGGCTGGATCTAATCTTTAAACGATTTCTTGTTTTTCCGGTCATTTAACTCTTACGAGTACATCTTGTTTGTGATATAAATAAAAACATATAATGTGTTCTGTGTGTTGTGATATAAATAAAAACATATAATAAATCAATACTAATATTAATATTCTTAAGAGAAAGTGCGAATGTTGTGAGCTTGTGTATACATATACGGTAAGTAATTTTCAGATCCACGGCCCGTATATGAAAAATTCTTTTACCATTTAAAAGGTACGTAATTTCGGATGGATATAGACTATATAGGAGGCAGTTCACATTTATGGGACAATGACTCCTAGATGCAAACATTTCAATTATGAATTGACAATGTAACAAGTATCAAAGGCACGGCAAAGGTCGGATTATTCTTATCCGCTGAGGAATTGTATTTTTTATTTCCAAGGCCATCAAACCCTGAGATAATCAGTGATAGATTGGTTTAGCGACGTCAACATTACCACAGCAAATAAGGACTTGGTGTGTCACCTCGCGTTGAATATTATATTGCCCTTGCAAATTTCTTGTAGTAATTCATAGTGAAACTCTTCAAGTCGCGTCATTCCGTACTCCGCTCTATTTACATACCAAAGAAACTTTAATAAGAAACTTTCAGTAATCGAAATAGTTGAAAACTCTACTCGGACAGCGACCCTCCTACACACAGTCAGCTGCTGCGCATACATATTTTTTAAACTTGTAAATCTAATAAGGAATGTACTACATTTTAAGCCCCTGTATTAAACTAATCAAACTTTTCCCTTGATCTGTACAGAACGATTCTCAGCGTTTGCCGATATTGC
This sequence comes from Megathymus violae, assembly GCA_003671415.1. NCBI lineage: Eukaryota > Metazoa > Arthropoda > Insecta > Lepidoptera > Hesperiidae > Megathymus > Megathymus violae. The sequence continues at coordinate 3,173,354 of PDGT01000015.1, read as the reverse complement.
AACTGTGCTTTTAGTACACAGTTGGTACGTACAATACCCTCTGTATTGCTTTCACGTAATATTTATTATGATTGTCAGCAAAGCGTACCGCAAACTGCTCATTGTCTGTGGCAAATCCTATTAGCAACTGTTAAATGGAAAGATTGCAAAATACGTTTTTGATTGAACAGTTTACTTACAATAGTCACAAAAGTAGATAAGATTCATCTAAAGTGCGATAAAATCATGAAATAATTATTTATGACGCATCTCTGGTTGTCACCGGTATAGCTATAGAGATTAGATTAAGTCAAATTTTAAGTCTGTAAAGTGGTGAGCTTCGTAAAAAATGTTGCTATCAGGTAGTATTCGCTTTTACCGTAAGTCATAAATCTCCGAGAAAGTGATTCATAACTTGTGTCTCATGTTTTTACTACATAAATAGTGTTCTGTACTTGACGTCAGTTAGCTTCCTTGGTAAATAATTATTTTAATTGTTTTTTACATAATATATAAGAAACATTTCAAAATGAAAAGAGATTGAGTGTATAAGAATAAATGAGATTACAGAAAGAATCGAAATATATTTTACATCGTACCGCAATAAGTAAGAAAACCAATTGGAAATATATTTCAGAGAAATATAATTCTTCCACTTTTGTCTTTACATTTCTTAGCTTTTTAATCTATGGAAAATGTAGACGTTTTATTTTTGTTTCGTGTTCTACTTCAATTGTTTATTTTTGTGAAACGACACTGTGCTCTCAGTCAAGCTTATAATCGGCAAATCAGACTTCGCGAACAATATTACGGTAGATGTCGCTAGTGCAGGCCAGACGCTACCCGCAAGTTGCAAACTATTTTAAATTTTCCGCTTTGCCAACCGAGTGATTTTATTCCTAAGCGTGTTGTATTTCGTGGAGCTTTCCCAATGTGCTTTTCTTTGTCTTTTACTTGTAATAGATACGACGGGACGCCAAAATTACAGTGGACGACTTAAATTGCTTGAAGTAAAAATATTTTCAAGCTTAAGTATTTTTATGAAAAATGATTAAGGAAATGATTTTGACAAGCTTTGTGTGTATTAATCATAAATGCGTAAATGTAAACAAGTTTTTCATAGATGATGATTCAGTACATGGTGTTGTTGATGATGATGATAAAAATTAATTTAGGTGAAAGATGTACTACTTCTACGGTTCCTGTGTATGTGTGCGCGCGCGCGCATGTGTGTGTGTCTGTGTGTCTTTGTGTATTTCTTACTAAGTAGTGTTGTAATTCTCACTTCTGCGGTTTGTTTTATCTTAAAGCATTCCAGTTACTTAAACTGCATGACTGTCTTCGGATGCTAACTCATCTAAGAGTTGCGTGCTCTCGAGTTTCTAACTTTAATTGTTTTGACGTCCTACATAACCTGATCAATCTCCCAAAATTACCGAGTGTTGGTAAAATCACCACCATAAAAATCATGTTATAAACTAGCAAACAGCCCTCGCTTGGCTTCGGGAAAACTACGCCTTACGCTAAGAAAAAGTACCCGCATTATTTTAAATTATTCTATAACTTTTTTATTTATGGACGGATTGCATTGAAACAAACTTTAAATATTAAGTGATGCTTACTGCATTACATCAGTAAAAACCAGAACGAAATCAGTATGGCCGTTTCTGAGATTAGCGCGAACAAATGCACAGACAAACAGACAAAAATTCTAACCACTATTGTTTTGTATTCTCCTGCGTTAATAAGACCCCTAATAATGTTTTTTCTCATATATTGTTCACGTACAAAAAGCGATCACTTAGAATTTTATAATATGTATACATTATACATATTTTTAAATCTATACTAAAGTCAATAGCTTCGCCTTTTTCTCTTCTCTACTTATATGAATTATTTGTAATCGCTTCCTAGAAATCGACAAATCAAATGAATCCAAACATGTTTCGATGAGCCCTATTTTCTTATTTTCCGCCGCTGCGTAGTTTCACTGAACTGTTCTCGCAACAAACAGTGTCGTTGGGTGTTTTCTCCTTCGTATTCCTGTAACATACGATGCCGATAATGCGGCGATTTCAAGGAAAAATGTTACTTTCAAAGCCAGCCGCTAAACCACCAAAGGTATTTTTATTTTGTTCACTTCGATTCGAGCGCACCCCTGGGAGGAGAAATGATCGTTTTATATTCCTGAGTATTGATGTCAATGAAACTTTTGCTTAATGTGAATTCTAAAAAATGTTTATTGTTAATTAGTTCGTTGTAGAGTCGAACGGTCGATAACTATTAAATGGATTCAAAAAATATTAAAAAAAATTATTTACAGGGTTGGAACATTTTCTATGAAAACGTTTTGATATCAAAGTTTTATTTTAAATTAGCATTAGCTCCGACGCATTAAAATAATCGTCAGAATGAAAACTTTGTATAAATTTTATTATTATTATTAATACCATAATAATATTATATTACAAAAATTTTGTTAATGTAGAATTTTAAAGTTCATAATTTTAGGGCCATGTCAACATCAACTAGACAGTCCTTATTTAATATCTAATAGGTAATTCTTTACATGCTATAAACATTTCTAAAGTGATGGGCGTAATGTTTTATCATAAAACCTTTATTTCCGCCGGTACCGTCGTCGCTCCACCTGTATTGGTATCGGCAAGCCAGACGCATATTGTGCCAGCCGCCTGCAACTTATTTCAATATAGACTCTTTATCGCTTTTCCGCTTACCTGCCCTTGCGAAACTGTTCGTGACTGTACTTGTACACTTCACACCTGAGAACAGTTACGCAGAAAATTGTTCAATATTGTTATCCTTTATATCTGTTTTTTTTTATCTTTCGTTACATTACCTACATCATATTATACAACCTAAGTATTTCTTTTGTAGATTCCGTACAGAGTAAGGGAACGGGATACTTGTAAAATCACGTATATGTAACATCAATCTATATATCTCACATGGCAGTATTACCGAATCAACTAATCCTAATTTTGACAGTTTAATTTTGGAAGTTCTAAGTAAGAAAATTTTTGAGAAATGTATTTAATAGCTATATGAATATAATTTCAAAGATTGTGAAACAAATAAATGAAATTTGTCCGTGTATCTGATACTATCTAGTATATATTAAAAATAAAAACACATAGATATGAGCTCCGAGTAGATTACATATACATAAAAATAAGGTAATATATTAAAATTTTTATTATAGCTATGGATTGTCCACGTAAATAACATTAGTACATTGAAATAAAAAATCTCATACACATCTTACATAGAACAAATTAACAACTTAATATGATATTCCTAAAGAATCGCTATTAAAACGTGACGACACGGACACGTTACATCCCGACGAGGTGTTGTGTGTGTGTGTAAGTGGTGGGGTTATGGCGCGTGTAATGTCCGCGGCCATTTGTTACCGCCGGCCTTTGACTGCTTGTACCATTACTGTTACTATTACTCACACCATTGAAGAACGGATATATGAGTATACGTAAGGGTGAAAGCACACAGATGTCGCCACGTTCCACATTCAACCGAATAGGTTTAGGGACGTCTATTCTGTGTATGTATGGTTCTTCCAAGAGAAGCATATTGTATATTCAATGTTGGTTTCATGTCTATACTCATAATAACCTGTAACGAAGTCGAATGGTAGGTATACATTGAAAATGTTTTGGAAATTCCTAATGTACATAGATTTTGTTATCTATGTAGGGGATTAAACATATTTTTATAATTTTTTGTCTGCCTGTCTGCTTGTACGCGTATACCACTAAAACTGATTTAGATTATTTTTTGCATATTTGAAACTTGTATAATGGGTCTAGGATACCTTTCATCGCGGGAAACGGAGCTATTCCCGCAGCGTATTCCAAAGGGAAGAGAGAGTTGGTTACAAGTGATTTAATATGATCATGTCATATCTCCGAATTAAGTGTGCACGTCGTTAATGGACGAATATTATACGCATGATGATATTCCTATTTAAAAAAGATAAAATTTAAATGTTTTAAAAACTATTTAAATGAATTATAAAACAGTAAACTGCGATAGTAATTTGAAATAATAATAATCCAGCAAAAAAACTGAAGTTTAACTACTGATTGTACAGTTGTATAGGTGCATAGGACGTAATCTGTAAATTGGTTCTTTACTAGTGTTGGAGGCAATAGTATTGCCATTAGGTTGTAAATCGTATTATCCGCATTATTACCTGTCCATGAGTTTCTCCCACGGAAATATATCCAAGGGACTCTGATTTTATACATATACGATACCTTTCCCGTGAGTCAATCACTATAAATTTTCGCATTGTTTTTGACGTCAGAACACAGCGCATTCAGTGGCAAAAATAATAGCCAAGTTCAGTTATACATTTATCTCATTCGCTCACTGAGAATTGCCGTAAAATAAAAGAGTCATATGATTTTCGCTAACTGTCGAATACTTCTGAATTAAAAAGTCATGCAATTACAATTTAAACTAATACAAATTCCACTTTGTTTACATTGACATCGTCACATTCTGTCAACACTAACAATGTATCGTGTATATAGGCCATGTGATTGAGATAGATAATTACATCTAGAAAGAATGAAATTTTCTTTTCGTTCTTTCTTATAATTATATCTTTAAAAAGGCCTCAAAGCCTCGTTGTAATGACGTGATCTTACAAGAATACCACAATTGTACTGTTGTGACCATGTAATGCTTTAATCACTGCAATTAGGTATACGCTCCGCATTCAAACAAGCCTCCGTTATAAGCTGGTAGTTACGTCTGAGTAGTTATGAACCGAATGAAGTGTTTAACGTACCCTTTTTACGGAAAAAGTAGGTAAAATGTATTAGTAAAAACTGCCGCTTATTATTCATAAGAATTTAACTTATAAAATGTTTGTTTGTGTTGTTGTGTCGTATTTATCGACCACCGGGGCTCTGACGCGGACCAGTTCACCTTATCGTAATTAAGGATGTCTGGAGCGTACTTTTTTATGCTGCGCTAGTGTGGACTGGTGGAGAGGTGGGTGGCCAGACGAAGACGGCGTCCTAGTTGAGTACTGGTTAGCTTACGGTGTCGCGTACATCAGTTTTTGTAGAACCATGTATTTAAAATACAAATTGTCTAGTAGCAAGAAATCCTTTCCCGTGGTAGGAAATAAACTGAGATCGCATCAGTAGGTAAAACAATAGTAGCACATAGCTCTGCCTTATAAAAAAATCGTATCGCGACACGTCGCGACATGACACTTTCCGTCGCTCGCCTCGGACAATGGGTAAGTGCTGGAAGCTGGTATTACGGTTCAAAGTCTGACGTGACTTTTAGTCTTATGATAACAACGATCGGGTCCGTCTACTGTACGTGCCCTCCGAATCGTGGAGCCGCTCCATAGAATTCTCTACAAACGGTCACCCATTTCAATGTCTACTATGTCCGAACTTGTTTAAGTGAGTCGACCGCTTTCGTTCAGTTTACTTCGAAATTAACCATTAACACGTCTGCTGCCTTAATTCAAAGACCAACGACACTTGAAAATGAGACACTTTGTATTTGTCGTCACATAAAATATTTATTATATGATTTCAGTTCTTAAGATTGATATACATGTTCAGGGGTTGTAGTACATTCGGCACAAAGAGCTCGTTCTTTAATAAATTATCATTAAAAAAGAATTCGATATAATTTCAGAGTTCATTTTTACCTGTCACTAACTCTGAATTAAAGTATTTTTTTTCTTAAATTCCTTCTCAGAGTGGTTTAGTTTTAAAAACGTGATCATTGATGTAACCGGCGGAGTTTATGTCAAAGATAAGGGATCTAACATTAAAAATATTTACATCGCACTAGTAATATGAGAATGTGATGACGTCTTCATAATTTTTAATAACTCTTCTTGATTACTCTCGACTGTAAACACTTAAGAAAACTTCTCTGGATTCGGAAGAAATTTAAGCCGTAGATGAGTAATAAATCGGTACTTATATTATAATGGTAGAGTTTCATTCATTGGAAAAGCTTAGATTTACTTAAGAGTAACTGCAATGTACATTTAGAAATTTAATATGATTCAACAAATCTAACATTCGTATATGTAGTCAGGCATGTGTTCGTAATTATATCCATTAACGTAAGTACATGAAACTCGAGATTCCGGATGTATGGATGTTGAGCCACATAAGCTGCCAGTCATTTCACGTCGGGAACCTCTAATATTATGCCGTGAGATGAATGTTTAAAATCGGGGTACTTATAAAAGGCACTCGGATAGCACCTGCTGACAAGACGAGGTTAGTTGGATTTTTGTATTTATTTTAAAAGCTTGTACGGCGAAATTTTAAAAACCCTTTTGTTTGTCATCGATGACTTTTACATTTTGCATTCAAAGGATACCTTTTGAATACTTTAACGCAATAACCGTGAATAACCTTCCGGCGCGGATACAGATGTTTGAAAATCATGAGATCGTCTCGAGATCTCGCTATGCTTCACCAACACATCGTTTTTAGTGATCGTTACGTGTTTTCATTGGAATTGACCACAATTTTACAGATTTGTAAAGAATGCTAGTAAATAGCCTCAAGCTATGGCCTTCTCAGGTTGTAAAACTTTACGGTGATCCCGTTCTAACCGGTCGATTTGATTAAACAGAGCTTGCAAAAGTATAACTAAACCCTAGTTATAAATCTGTTGTTCGTCAAGGCGCCGTCTCTCATCAAGGAATCGATCGGATAGATCGATCAGAAACAAACTCGATCGATCATCAAACTACTATCATCACAATACATGACCGTTCCACTGCGGGGCTTCGCCTCTTCTCTCACGATAGGTAAAGGCGTAGTTTGCAAAGTTGTCCGAGTGCTTAATCTTAATATAGCAGGTTGTCGCTATTTATCTCTTTAAATAGTTCTTTAAAGTTGTCATTACCATAATCCTTCTAATTGAAACGAAATAGTAATTTCGCTTTCAAAATGAAGGCGGTGTCTGGATGAATTAATAATAAACTTTATTAATAAAACAACCCAGCTAAATTGAGACTTAACGAAGTAACCGAGCTAAGTTTGTCAGGTGTTAGAGTTCGCAGCGAAAGTTTGAAAATAACTTTGTGTGTTTATTAATATTTTTCTTTATGTGCAATAGGTAGAAACTGTTTTCAATTAAACTGTTGAAATGGAAAATTTGTATTAGTTGTGACAATGTTTCTATGTGACAAGTTTAATAAACAACGTGTGAGTACTTTTTGTTTACCTTTTATAGTAACGAATGATTAAAAGTTCACTCACCCTGATCCCCATTTAGGATTCCGTTTCGCGGACGTTGTAGGTAAAAACAATATCACGACATCATAAATGACCACGACCAGACACCAAATAATTGTCTGTCAAATAAATATAAGCTCCGACTGGGAATCGAACCCTTTCGCTGTGAAGGCACTACCATCTGAACTTTGGGCTGGCAAAAAGACAAACGAGCCACGTGATGGTAGATCGTCTTGCACGTCTACAACTTCGGGGATGTGATGACAGCCGACACCTTTAGGGACGCCCGTGTTATCTAGGTTTCCACCGTTGCAATTGAAAAACGAAAAAAACATTTCACGATTTATTTTAGAAGAAGAATAATCAAGCAGTTAAATAATTGTACCACCAAAATCTCGATCAATCAAGATCGAATATCAAGATGGGTGGTCCATTTCTACATAGTAAACCAGTATTCGGGGAGCTGGCCCTAATCTCCGACGTCTATCTGCCAACACTCTTTCTTTCTGTATGTGTTCGTAAACCATCTCGTGTGCCATCAAGCCTTAGACAAAACAAGAAGTCTATGTCGAAAATCTACAAATGACTTTAACGCGTTATGAGCTTGCTGCAAGGTACAAGTCTATTGTCACAGTTGAGAAAACTGGGAGTGTGTTTACAACTTTATCAACACCGTTGCTCCAGTGTAAATTGAAGTATTAATGATTGACCAAGCGACGGACTCTGTATCCTGCGCTTATTGCTAAATTTAATGAAAAAATATTATGTCCGAGAACACTTGAACAATTAAACAAAAATTAACTTACTTAATGTTGTAATTCATCTGTTCTAAATTAGAAATCCGTTCTCATTAACCCCCATTACGAGAAACGGCAATTCTCATAATTGACCGAACACACTCAAGCGTAACTAGCTCACGTACAGAAAACCAAATAAGGCTCAGAAAAATGTTTAACGATAAATAAACTGGCAAAAAGCGCATAGAACAGGACTTCGTGCAGGTAAATGCGGACGCAACCGGTCCGGAGGCTTGTATTAACGGAAATTGCTTACCAAATTACAAGCTGTAATGCTTCAACATAAACCCAACCTTATTCGTGTGTATTTAAGTCACAATTTGAATGGTCCAATAAAGGCCCAGTGGTTTCTCGTGCACCACATAACCGAAGCACATTTTAATAGAGTTAAATATGCATCTTTTGACGTGGCGAGCTCAATATCTCAAAGGAATATGATGACTTGTGAAATTTTTAAGCTATTTTGATATCCGACGAAAAATGAATAAGGGTGGATGTCTGCCATATATTTATAATCTATACAAATAATAAACCTGTAAGACGGTTGAATTTGTACATCGATTTTTTCTTCGGAAATTTTAAGTAGGTAGGTATACGTTGTTATCAATAGGTCTAATCATAATTTTTGTTTTGAATTTTTATCTGTCTGCACACGTGTAACACTAAAATCTACTGATTTCATGTAGAGATTCTTTCAAATACATCTAATTATTTGAATAAGTGCGTAAATATTTATTATCACTTGCTACGGTGGAAGAAAACATATTAAGAAAACCTACATACCTTAGAGTTCTACATAATGTTCTGTAAAATAATTTTCATAATGTTCGCAAAGGTATGTAAAGTCTACCGATCCGCACTTGGTCAGCATGGCGAACTATTGCCTTAATCTCCTCATTATGACAGGAAACCCCGAGCCCAGCAGTGATATTATTACCGTATACACATATATATGTGGGGTGGAGAAAATGTTAGTATGGTAGAATGAGAGACGAAAAATAAGTAACAGAAAGAGATGAATGTGTGTGGGTGTGTGAGTGAGATGTATGGAGGAAATGAAAATGGTTCCCTTTGCGATCTTGCATTAAGACAATAAAGACGTGTGATTTTATAGTACTAAAATAAAATAGTTAAACGAGTTAGGAAGGGGCCATTCTATTATATACACTACTAGTGTATACGTAGAAACTATTCGTTGCATGTATTTATTTTTATAATCTGAAACTAGGTTTTTCTGCAGCTATTACAATCGATAAGAACTAACAATTTTTAAGACTACACAACACACAGATATTTATGCGACTTCGACCAATTGTTAGATAATTTCTTGCTAAATTTATATTAATATTTATAGTATAATTTATTTATTTATTTAATTACACGTAGAATTCATCGTAGAAACAGGTGCGACTATAAACTTGACAAATCTAAAATCTGCGGTACAGAGATACTGTCACCTTCCAAATGTTCCTTCCGTAAACATTTCATAAATAATTGTCGCAATTGTTATAAACTCTGGGACTGAAATTCTGAGTGTCTTGCATATCAACTCAATGTTCTAAATTATAAAGGATCCCCTTTCATAATATACTTAGTAAAAATGTATTTTGGTCGCTCAGTGACTTCATTCGCATGATATTTAAAGTAGTAAATGGTTTCATTGGGGACTTTAGAAATTACTTATTTATTTTTCCTTATTTTTATTTTTCCTGAGATTAACGAAAGAAGATTTAAAGAAAGAATAAATATATGATATTAAATAAGCACGTCTTTTTTTTGTTAATTTTCAAAAATTTCTATGGAAAGTTTGTGACGGATTAATATTTTCAGGATCTTCAATTTCCCCTTTTCCGACCGACGACCACATAGTCCAGTCGGTTGTGGCCCTACCAGCTGAGCGAGAGCTCGCGGGTTCGATTCCCGGCTGTGGTAGATAATTATGCGATTTATAACTATTTATTGTCGGGTCATGGTTGTTTGTGACGTCATATTTGTGTACGTACATGCCTACAGGAATGCAAGGCATTCTGATGCGGATTTGTGAGTATGTGATCGTGTTTTTAGTAGCATAATATAAGCCTCAGTGATTTCTTTAGTGTGACATCAATAAAAAATAAGTAAATATATGTACAAAAGTGACATAAAATATCGTATAAACCCCACCGTAGAGAAGTGCCATGTATCGATATGCTATTTGTGGATCCTGATATTGCCACATGTTGAACGGTGGTGGAGATTGGCGGCTGGTGTTGATGTTAAATTAAACAGTTCAGATTATACTCCATTATACTGATGGTATAGTACGAACACAGAGCACATATCTTTTCACATTTCAAGCGAAAATTCATGTGATGCTTAAAATATTTTCTTTAACTAATCGGGTAGTAATTTGCAAAATAGTTCGCTACTCACATTCCGTGATGTAGATATTTCCCGAAATACATCCGCGTTTCTCCCTATTATGGATTATTCGGTACCTTTTGTAATTAATAACTCCATGACGATGGAAACTTGCATTATATTATGGTTATATATTTAGGTCATAGAAATAATAAGCTAAGAGATAAATTAACTTATTAAGACAGCCACAATTTGGATCGAGGTGTATGTAAGTTTTTAAACAAATTCAACTTTATGAATTAAAATTCGTAATTATATTATCTTATAGATAAAGTTGTTTAATTATTTATTGACAAATACTATATTTTTTAGGCAGTGGTGCTGATGTACATATACTTCTGAGTTTTGGCATGTGTATTATATACAAATTTTGTCTAAAGTATTTTTTCGGTAAGCTTGTTAACACACTAAATTTGCGTATTTTATAAGTGTTAAAAAAATGGGAATGAAGCTTAATACCCATTTAGCTGTGACTATACTTAATTTAGTGTTACATGTTTCGATACTAAATTCGTCGAATTCATCCTCTATTGTTCTATACTGATATATTTTCCTTTGCAATGAAAAGCAACTCCATTTGATTATTCAGGGAAGAAAATTAGGTCGGAATTCGATTTCCCTCCCCTTGAGCACAGTGATAGCGAGCAGCATGAGACCCAAACGACCGGTAACGAGGTTACAGTTAGTGGATTTCCTGAACCTTGCCGAACTGACATCCTACGAAGTGACGGAAATTCGGATAGGTTTACCCGACTAAAGTGACCACACAAACGTGGCCGTAGTTGTGTTTTGGGGTTTAATTCTGAATGTGATAGTAACTGTGATTTACGATAATCATATTCTATCCGACGATTTCAATTTCTTATGCGAATAGTTTTTTATTATTATTTTCAATATAGGTCTAGAACTTTTCGTTTAACTATGATTTTTATTTACAAATGTGCATAGTGCCTATCATGGAATTTAAATGAAATGAAAAGAACTGATTGACAGAAACACAGCTACACAGAAATAGGTAAAACTATGGGTGCTCCGAAGCCCGAACTGTCCGGCCTGGTGCCCATGTCATCCTTCCATCATCGCAACACCCGCCGATGATGCCCTCTATGGTTCGATTCTCCCAATCTTTTTTGCCGCGCACATGCAAATTCTTACACGAGCTTCCTTGTGAGGCATTCGAGAAGCGCTTTAATGTGGAGTTCTTCAAAAATATATAAAAAGAGCTCTCGTCCAGAGCCGAAGTTGCAGTGTCGACTCCTCTGGTGTTGCCTTTTCCATAGGCGACGGCGAGTACTTACCATCTGGTAGCCAGTCTGCCTTTTCAACTGCCTTCTGGCTATAAAAAAGAAACATAAAATTAGGTTGGCCACCTCCTTCTTCCTCCATCCGGATTGGAACAATATCGTGAAGTATGCACCAGGCCGCCTCAATTACGAGCGGATACCCGTGTTCTTCAATGTGTTTAAACTAAAGTTTAAATAAGAAACTGTTACCTTTCCTTGTCGATGATTGCGGTAGGATTCGTTATTCGGAATACTATAAGAAACGTGTTGAATACTCGGATTGAAAAATACTTATGCGGGCTTTACTTGAATCTTTTTTCCACATAGGGCTGTCAACCAGCGCCGCGTCAACTTTTAATGACAAATGATATATTACGCCGACGATAAGATCCGTGGGAGCCGCATACCGAATGAACATATAAATTGCTACTACTTGTTAAGTATGTTGAGGGTAACGAAGTATTATTTAATAAATCGTCAGTTATAACCATCCATTCGTTCGTTTTATTTCTGTACTGAATTTATGTTATGTTTTATGTATACGCTTTTAAAATTTTTAAAAAACAATGATAGCCTGTTGCAATGATAACATGATGTTATGAGAAGGGACGAAAGTCATGTTACGAAAAGAGTGATGGGTATGCATGTGGATGGATATGTGAGTAGAGGCAGACCGAAGGAAAGATGGATCGACTGTGTGAAAGAGGATATGAATAAGAAAGGTGTGAATGTGGAGTTGACGTCTGACAGAGAAGAATGGAAGAAGAAAACATGTTGTGCCGACCCCACGTAATGTGGGATAGAGGGCAGGAGAAAGAAGAAGAAAAAACAATGATAGCCTGTAGTTTAAAATTTAGTAAAAAGTTAGGAGTGACCACCATTAGCAGTCTTCGATAAGATAATTTTGTCCTTAATAAATTTCTAATTCTATGAGGTCAAGCCAACTCACACTAAGCCTAATTTATATTATATAATAACCATGTGTTAAACATGACGAACCAATTCAAACGTCAACGAAGCAGCTTAAAATCTTGAGCCGATTTATTCAGAGAGGTGACTTAATTTTACAGGAAGCTTCAGGGTTTTATTGGGACAATTTACTGTACAACTGCAAATCTAAAACACCGTAATTTTATTAGTGGTAGTGCTAGCAATGAAGATAATGTCGACAAAAATTTGTTTTATGACTGATACCGCTGTAATGGTACCCACCTCCCCTTTTTTATTTTAGGCATCTGAGGCATCAGCACCTCTCTGTTAAAACTCTTAGTTTCTTTTCCATCTATCGTTAACAAGTGAGGTCTTCAATTCATTTCCGTTTCAGTCTTCATATCATATAATACCGGTAAGTTTATGACTCAGTGACCATTTTCCTTTGAAACAAATGCGATTAATATTCTTAATAATTTGTCTGTCTGTATTTTAAAGTTTATTCTAATCATCGATGTTACAGTTCATGGAGTGATAAAAACAAAACTATATGTCCTGATTTCTAACTATATAAGAGAAATAGGTGCTCGGACATACTACCTAAATATCCTATTTTTGTGATAAAAACCAACGCTAAGAAATTGGTGGCGCGCTGCTTTGAGAAAACAAAAGACCTTAAGACCGTGTCATCCCGATCTGTGAAGTTTTTGCGGATAATTACACCAACATTTTCATTTTCAGATAGAATCGTTATAATCTTTTAAGGAAATACTTGGTGACATTCAATGATAAAATACGAAAACTTTGTAACAAAGAACTCTACGAGTTCTAAAGGACAAAAGCTATTGTAGCTGCAATTTTCCTTTTTTTTTCCGTAATAACAAAGAGATGCAAGTGTCGAGCTTTTTATGAATTAACCCCATTTCGGACTTTTTTCTTTTGTTTCTCTGGTTACATTGTTTATTATTCAAATCTTTGTTGATATACGACTTGTGGTTCTTCCAGTAACATTAAAAGCTTTTAAGCTGATTCTGTGTATATAGATACTCAGTGAATTGAGAACATTTGACAAAATATTGGTGAGAGAATAAACCTTACTAGTAGTGCAGCTGCCATCAAAATGAAGTTTTGAAACTGAACCATAGAAATGGGTCACGTCACATTGTTCTTTTTTTCTTTCAGAATTAGAAACGCGTTCAATTCAAAAATACCAAGTAGTTCGACAACAGCAATAGGAAATGTCGGAAAGTTCTGACGTATTCTTATCTCATGTGTCATATGGGACCCAATTTTTATTTTAACAAGAAATATAACAATATCATTAGGTAATTCGGGGGTTTCAACGAGTTATTAGTTACGTCTTATACGTGAGACTAGGATAAATTAGGTACTTTTAGGTTTACTTGAGTGTGTTTAGGTGAGTAGGAGGGTAACTTAAACGAAAGTTCTGATTTAAAAGTGTGACGTTATTTGATAATAGTAGAAGATACATAAATAGTGGTTTGAATATCAATTTCTTGCAAATTGACCCTAAGTTCGAAGTTATGTGTGTATTACAAAATCATTTATTTGATTGAAAGAATATTCGCGCCTGAGAGTAACCAATAATGTTCCCAAAGGTGTATGAACTCTGATCATCGGCATTTGGCTAGACCGATAGACGATGGTCTTGACATTCCAAAACGGAGAGGATACCTGCGCCCAGCAAGTGGCACGGTTATGGATTGTGATGTTGATCGAACACATATTGTTAGAGTCGCCCTCCGAACATGGAGTGAACATAACATGTAGTACTCCGTGTCGCTTATAGAAATACTCGTAATTAATCACACTTGCTCTCTAAAGCAATTCTGAAGAGTTATTTGAAACCAAAATCTGATTTAATTTCCACATGAAGATCTATCTACCTGTGAGAGTTTTAGAATGTATTTTAAAACCCAAAAATATTTTTCACTTGAACATTCTCGCGTTTAAAGTCCACGGAGGAAGGAGATCAGCTGATTAGATTTTGCCTGCATGCTAAAACCGAGTTGTACTAACTACATTTGCGGATAAAATTAAACCAAATGTCGAAATGTCTGGATTCAGCTGTAGAAGCCTACAAAGTTTCCGTGCTCATTTGTTGGGGTTCAGTGAGACTTCGCGGTGTTTTTAATTAAAATATCATTCTTTGTCTACCGTATTTATGAAAACCCATTGAGAAACTCATGTTGTTAACTTAGATTTTCGCTTTATGTTTCTTATACCAGTGATTTTGATAGAAATGGTATAAAAAATTAGGTATGTTTCAGTTTTATACAAAGACAATATCACATAGCTATGCATTTTGCTTTTCTTTATTTTTATATTATACATTGCACAGATGCAAAAACATAAAATACACGAAACAATAAAAACAAACAACGGGAATTGTATTTATTTATGTTTCATTACAATTTTAGTGCATAAAATATACGAAAATCATCCCACATCAGGAAACCGTGTAGTGTGGAAGATCAACATTTTTCTAAATTGCAGTTATATTACACATTGCAGGTTTAGTTATCATAGATCACGGTAACTTAACTGTTTCTATTATATTGTTTAATTTTTAACATTTTCAGTCGACATTACTACAACAAAACTAAAATATTCAAATCAAAATATCTTTATTTTATGGAAGTAGTCGACAAACAAGTAGCCGAGCTACCTGATCGTAAGTTGCCACCGTCATTCTTGGACTTTAACAATACGAAAGATATCACCGAAGTGTGGGTGGTAGCTAACCAGTCGGACAAAATACCCTACCAGTAAGCAAATACCGTCGGGATTAAACTGGGTGGACAGAGCTAAGTGACCTCCTGCAGGAAGAACCGTTTGCCATAACCTCGTCCTATAAAACCCAGCGACTTCCAGCAGGATGCTCTACAAGCAGGGGAGTTTGGCTTGGACTCAAAAATGGATGGAGCCCCTTACAAAAACCTACTTGACTTTTTAATATTCAATTTAGGTCTTATTTCTCGATTTTGCTTTTTTACAGGTAAGCTTGAGACGCAGGCTAGCTAAACAGATAATAATCGTATAATAAATGTAAAATTTAAGTGTTTCTATTTAGATTAACTATTCCTAACTTCCATTCATCTACCAGCCTCTGAAGGTCCATGGCTGGACAAAGGCCTCCATTAAAAACCGATCGTCTGACTCATCCTTTCGAATCTGAAGAGAAATCGCTGTCCTATTTAGGATATCAGTCCGCCATGTGAAAGACATCTTTTATTCCTTTTACAGATGCGTGGTCGACACTCAAAGATTTTTTTTCCGTACCTATTGAACTATATGGCCTACCCATTGCCATTTCAGCTTTTTCATATGTTTATGTCGGCAGCTAAAAATTAAACAAACACATCTCGTAGTGGTAAGTGATCACAGCAGCCCCTCGTGACGTCAAAGGCATACCATTAACGGCCAAGAAACATATGGGTAACTGGCATGTCAACTGATCTACTCGACGTTGCGACCGTAATTACATCAAACCATTTAATTTGCCATTCTAGAAACAGGTACGCCGATAAATAACGCCATCGGCAAAAAATATTCAGTTGTAGAATAGAATGCAGCAACGTCAACATTAGGCACCGTTTTTACCAGGAACATTGTTGAACACAGTGAACCCCAAGACGAGGAGCTTAATTTGGGTGAAGTCTTATCGGTGAAGCCTCCGATAGACCCTTCGATTTGTTCTAGATTTTAAACCGCAGTAAAATTGAATTCTTAATTAAGATATCCACGAATGTCCACTTAGCATACTGATAATTATAAGTGCATAAATTTTTTAGAGTATAATTATGTTTGGATTCACTTCTTCATAAAATTTTTGTAACTATATCTTGTCGCCATGAGAACCCTTACAAGGGAGTTCCTCGAAACGGACATCCCTTACCTGTTATTTAATTACCTTTATTGAAGGTGAGTATCAAATTATCCTTCCTATTTTCATACATCGTTGGTATATCCTTTTATTTGTAACTTTTTACTTTATCACGGAAAACATATTGATCAAAACCTGCTATTTGATCTGTATAGCGAGACATAATTGGTACTACTGGCAATTCTTGAAAATCATTTGTGAGCATAATTATAATTGACAGGTGTCCGTAATGCCCTAGATGCAATGGTATCTTTTTGATAACGTTGACAGGCAATCCTTGAAAATAATTAGAGCGCATAATTATAATTGACTGGTATCCGGAATGCAAATAGATAGAATGGATTGTTTTTGTGGATAACGTGCGATAAAGTTGCAATATAGTAAACATAGTTTTAGGTGATTCAAAACGAATGTTGTATATAAGGAACCGAATGAAATTTAGGGATTCAAGAAGAAATGACAAACATATTATTTTAACAATATTAGAGAAAATATACGAAAAATTATAATTAAGGTCCCACCCAAGAGTTGGGAGAATTACATTTCGAAAAAATAATGTAGAATACATATCTACCAATAGTTTAAGAAAAACTTACATGAAAGCTGTAGGTATTTAAGTTACATGGTACTGTTTGTTTCTTCAATTAACCGCTTCGATAATCTTCACTCTCTGTCAATAGTTCGCCCGTAGTATGGTCGTCTAAGCCAAATATATACATATTGGGAAGTACTAAATATCTTGTGTGAACGCACCAGTTGCCTCCCTTGAACGTACGAGTATAAGTACTCTTGTGGGTTGATCCAATCACATTCTGAGATTTACTTTTAT
This sequence comes from Megathymus violae, assembly GCA_003671415.1. Lineage (NCBI taxonomy): Eukaryota > Metazoa > Arthropoda > Insecta > Lepidoptera > Hesperiidae > Megathymus > Megathymus violae. The sequence continues at coordinate 3,155,955 of PDGT01000015.1, read as the reverse complement.
TTTTACCTGTTTCGATAAAAAAATATAACACACGTTTAAATTCTCGGATACTTTACTTAAGAACAGTGTTATTTGCTACACAACATTTCAACACTAGGAATAAGGCTAAACACAGTGCACGCAAGAAGTTCCAGACTCGGTAAAACTGGCTAAAATTATTGTACGTAAATCCTTTTAGCGGCTTAAAATAGTAGCACATTTATTGATCGGGGCGCAAACATTTATTTTGGATAAATCTATTTTTTTTTTGTCATCGATATCTACCTATACATATAATAAAATTCTAACTGATCGCTTTCTGTACATGAAGGAAATATGAAAAAAAACTATTACTAAGGGACTTTATTAATGCAATAAAATGGAAAAAAACCGTTGTTAGAATTTTCGTCTGTTTGTCTGTGAGTTTCTGCGCCGTTATCTCAGAAACGGCTTAACCGATTACGGTCTGGTTTTCACTTATGTTTTGCAGTAAGCATCATTTGATGTTTTTTAAAGTTTGTTGCATAGCAATCCGTCCAAAAATAAAAAAGTTAAAAATAATTTAAAATAATGTAGGTACTATTTCTTACTGTAACGCGTAGTTTTTCCGAAGCGAAGCTAGGGCAGTTTGCTAGTTTATAATAAATTTATTAAATGACCTGAATAAATTATCACAACACTACAAAACTAAATAATCACTGCTTTTATCGCATAAAATATTATAAATATCGAATACAAAGCTGATCGCATAATCAGCTCGACAATACAAAGACGCTGCCGTTACCCGATAGCTTGCGGTGACGTAATTAATATAGCTTAGTGAGTTTCACGCGAACAACATAAATAATGGACGATTATTAAACTAGGTTGGCGTAATCAATTAATCAACGATTTTAATATGTTTATGCAAACATCTTTTCCTCCCCCTAGCAATAATAAGATTCTGTCGTGAGATCCATCGCCTGAACCCACACTTGACTTTTAAAGGGCCTTCGATAGAAGAGCGCGTGGCTTCGTTACAACTTATTAATACCGACCCTCTATTTGAATTTTTCAAGGTGCTTTATGGCGCTTTCAATATTGATGACAAATCCTGACCAGATATTTTTACTAGTTGTACGTTGTACGTTACAGGTTCATCGCATCATTTTTTTTTGTTATTTCAAAACGCAAGCAATACGTACGTAGTATACACATACTTCGGGAAATATAAACCTGCTTACATCAATCACCTAAATCAGGTGTTACAAACGAGTAACAGTTATTAGTTCTGCATATTTTAAATATACCTTCAATACCTTTTAAATATACCCATTAAAATATACCTTCTTTCCTAAGGGCTGTGCCTTATCGATCAATAAGGAAGAACATGGCACACGCTTTTCAAGCAAAGCAAAAACGGTATGAATACGTCGCAGTATTATAAATTAATGTGCTAATGCTTGTTTGTCTTTCAATAACGATTAAAGTCATTAACGGGTGCTCATAATATTTGGTTTAGTAGTTAAATTTGTCTGTCGGCTAATAGAATTTATCATAACTCTAAAATAAACAATGATAACTAAAGTAAAATTTTTCGACATTAAATACGTGTTAAAAGTAATAACAATTAGAATACTGCAAGGCAATATCTTGCACCAGAGCGCTAAGGCGATGTTCTGGCAGTCTCCGTATGCGGCACCAGTTATTTTTAACGAGAATCGCACCCAAGACGCCGTGCAATGAGACTGTCTACAGCGACATGCAAAGCAGATGGCTTTGTACGTTACGGAGCTGTAATTAATGATAGCGGTGTTCTAAAACCCAGATAGTTGGAAGAGTGGTAACCTTTGAGCAGTGATAGTCTATTGGCTTGAACATAAGTTATATAGCGGACCCAAGTTACAAATCTTGTAGTATGTGCGTAGTGTGGTATGTACGTGTTGAAATTTAGTTATCTTGATAATAAAGAGGTAGATAAATGCTTGCAAAGTCACACACCCGCACATGTATTCGTTGTGCGTATCTGACTTAAACATAAGCAGTTAATACATTAAAAGTCCAAAGTCTAACAACGTACATTAATTTGTGACTTCAATATCAGGCCCGGCTAGATATAGAACCCGAGAATTCTCAATCGGCAGACAAGGTCACTATCAACTGGGCTACAGGGTCATCTAGATACGTCTTGACGCATATTCAAAGACGTGGCGTCTTTAGAGTGATTTTGCAAAATCTGTAATTATAGTGCGAATTTTGCGAGTTTGTGTGCAAGGCTATCAGTGTAGCAATTAGTAATTCTTTTGTTTTACGCAAATAGTAACTTTATTTTACATCGGATTTTGAGCATAATGCGAGTGGCCATTGTAATAATCTTGGAAGTAACAGAAGGGTTTGATTTTTCTAGAAACCTTGTAATATTTCTATATAAAATTTTCTCGTCTTATATATTTACTCATCAACAACTAAATCGTACATATATATTATTTTACTGTCGTCAATTTATATAATTGATAATATTATGTTGTGATAAATTTTTAAATAGATTTGGACGTCTGAAAATATTTGAAAATAAATTAAATAAATCGATTTCATTCATATACATATCACATGCATATGAAATTGATAAAAAGCAAAAAAAAACATTCATCTTGATTAATTAAAATTTGGCTTCATCAAACAAAAGATTTTCTTTAAATTGGACGCTTTATACGGGTCAGACAACAATGGTCCCAGAAATTATACTACCTCAGTCCGGAAAGGCTATTCTCATTAAATACGCTAGCGAAATTTTATTACAGATTCAGAGGCTAATTTATTATATCTATATTAAATTAGAAATGAACAGCTCAGCCGACCTTTGGAGGTCGTCTGTTATTCTACGCAACTACTATGTTTCCAACATAACATATGATAATATTTTCACGGAATAATTAAGAGTAGGATTTGTCGTTGTACTTAATAAAAACAAAATCCCTTACGGCCTTTTATATTTTTCCTGGCCTGTACTAGAAGGTTGCCTTTTTATACATGTTCGTGCAAAACTCATTGTTTAAAATAAATATAATTTCTTGTGTCCATTTATGTAATCTAATTTGTATTTTAATTCGCATTAACTCATTTAAAACTATGACATAAAGTTCACATTTGATTTTATAGGTTCCTGTTGGAGATCGCAGTTGTCTGTAACATGCAGTTTAATCCCGATTAAATAAGTGCTTGGTAGTAGAGTTTTTCAGCAGCCTGGCTGGTGCGGGCTGGGTAGTGTCGGAGAGCTAATTAAAAAAATCGGGTTTCAAGTTTTCTCCTTGCCCGACAATATTATTAAAACCTTTGGTATTACTATTGTCCATGGTGGACCATATGCAGTGGTAGCCTAGTGATTTGAAAATCGGTCTCCCACACAGAATTGCAAAGGTGTTTTCTGCATGCTTCTCAATTTTTTTCAAATTACGTACGTAATGAATTATAACCACTTGTTTCGGTGAAAGAAAATATCGTGAGGATATCGACATGCCTGTAAGTGCTCAATAATGTTCTTAAAGGTATGTGAATGCTGCCAATTCTGCCAGTTAGCCAACTTGGCGAACTATGGTTTTATCTCCTCTAATAATGGGGAAACTTGACAATTATTGGTCGTAGTGATGGATGTACACGGTCGACAGTGACGAGGTGGTCCGTTGTTTAGTTTGTCTATTATAAGCATACAAATTGGAAATATAACTCTTCTTATATAAAAATTCTATCAGTTAACTAATTTCATGTATTAGATAGTAGTAAGCTCGCCGGGGATTAGGAGGTTTATTTCGTAGCTCGTGCTAGCATTATGTCTTACTACAAAATGTTTGATGTTAACATCACATAACTCTCAGCGGGGCCGGTGTGTTATTACTTTTACAAATAGAAGGCAACGCATTACCATGATATATGGCGGTAAAGTGCGGCATAATTTTTCACAGCAATGGACACCAGAGGGTGTGAACGCCCGTATGTTTCCAATTTGCTAATAGCTAGTGGAGCAAAGTTGTGATTGATGTTCCGGCGATCAGTTGTCTAATAACGACTGCATAATACGTACCCGTTTTGAGCCATGATAAAACCGATTTTAGGACATTACCTATAGGAAATAAATAAAATAATTACATATAGACTCTCCTACACATCGCCGCAATAGTGTGATAGTCGCGGGAGAAATTAATCTGCACAAAAGAGATTTCATAAACTACCAATACATGATTAATTACTTTGCTTATTTTTTAATTACCAGTGAACCCCAACTCCGGCTGTGAATCGAATCCGGTACGTCGTTTGATAACCATGGTTACTACCATCACTGCCCTTTATTTACCTGCTAATATGTAATTTTTTTCATCATTGTTTTTATTCATCTTCACCCTGAGACACGAATTATTTACTTCTTCTGTACCTTTCAGTTTGAGGATTGAATTTAATACGTTTAGTTCGTATTAAAAAGTATTGCAGGCGACCACGTCTATCTTTCAGCGCTGATACAGAATAATATTCATAAAATCTAATATTTGTCGAAAATGCGTCCAAACTATAATTGCATATTTAAGATAAAACTCCCCGACAATCACAAAATCAATCCACAGATTATCGGAACAAATCGCGACTGAAAAACACAGACAGATATAAAATATCTCAAAAACCACTTGATTATATTTTACTATTAGATAAATAGTATATTCCACTTAATTAAATACCTTCCCTTCATTTTGTAGTTACAGACACTCCAGTTTTATTTATAGCTAACATTTTCTCATTTCTTTATATAACAATTACTCATTTGTCATTCTGAATCCTTTCACAATTACATACAACCGCACCAATTTCATGAATACAAAGAAAAAATGTGATATGTGTTGCTAGCAACGGTTATAAATCTTGCACCTCTATATGGCCACTGGACAAATTACCGACATGGCTGCGAATCATAAGTCCGCTATATTGGGAGCCGCCAAATTTTATGAAAATCTACTTTCATACGCAATATGCTCTTTCAGTGGTCGCGTTTGGAGACCAGCGTTGCTGGTTGGTACGAAACTGCTCTAATTCACGGACGGACAATGCAGTGAATGGGCACCAAAGCACAAAAGCGGTGACGGAATCTCGTATACATTGGGATTTTGTTGCAAAGCTTTAGCCGTTTTAGGCCGAAGCGAATTAAATTAGGACGTCCAATTTCGAACTCAACAGGACAATGAAGCCGCGATGACGCTGACGGGGGTTGCTCCTGAAATGTTGATTTAGAGGATTTTTGGAGGAAAACATTAATGAGAATTCTCTCATTGAATCTGGCCACAAGCTGGCACTGGTTTGTGTTAAGTAGTATTGACACTATATATAGATACGACCCCGGGTATGTAGGTTGGTAGGTAAATCCCAGTGAAGCGGTATTTTTCATAGTAATTATTATCCTCGCATTCCTTTACTGTTCTGCTACTAGATTCAAGTGTCTCCTAACAATAGCATACTTATAGTTACTCAAATAGTTATTGAAATATAATATCTTAAAAAATCAATAACTTAAATTCGGACGTATTTTAACCTATGATGGAGAAAAAGTGCAGGCTACTATTTTTTTTTACATACATTCATATTTATAATACCTTTAGATTTTACAGACATACCTAATTTTATGTATACGTATAGGTAAATAAATAAATTTAGATACTGCCAATCTGGTTTTCTACTTTCATACCCATATATTACAAGTACTAGCAGTTATTTAATAGTAACAAACAAACCAAACATCGTAATGAGACACCTTAATAAGTTACAATCAAAATTCAGAGATATTTGGTTACCGCAGCGGGAAACCCATTATACCCATTGTATAGTAAACTCCCCTCTGAGTACCGCCCGAGAGTAGCTAAGGAGAATGAATGGGTTCACCTAAACCTCTCAGGGCCATTCAAAAGCGGCTCTCGATATATGATTCTCACACAAAGGAGCATCGTTCGATGTAGAATCTACCAGAAAATACGATACATCTCTTGATTTATTTATTGGACGCGTGCCGGGTTCGTTGAATTCTAAAGGTTATGTAGACATTCCCGATCTCGTCTTTGCAATCTATAGTTTACAAAAGACATATTAAAGTCTATTGTTTCTTTATTCTCATTCCGATCGACATTGTTCTCCCGTTTGTTTGAGTTAGACGTTTCTATTTTAAAAATAAATTGTTATCCGGTACATCGATTTTAAAGCAATTAGTATCAAAAATATCTAAAGATGTAAATTGTGAATTTCTAGTTTCATCTTTGTGTATGTTCTGTTATGAATTAAATAATTCATAACTTCATTTGCAGGCCTTGGACTAGGTTGTAATAAAGACATCAGAAATAAAACACAGTCTAATTTCTCCCTGTCAGCACAGCGCACACCATTTGCGCGCTCTACCCGCACTGGCGCGGCGTACTGATATACAGCGACCTCCGCTCAGTGCGTACTTTTTCGTCATTTGATGGGTAGGTACTGCCATTAACCGGTTTATTACTATTAATATTATTATGTTTTACGTTTATTTTTTACTCTGTCTTTTTCTTTTTTTATTAAAATAATGTACATATACCATGTTACAATGTTGCGGTATTCGTGTTATTAAGCTAAATAAATGTTTTCTTTCTTTCAATTTTTAACCGTTTATTTGTATTTAAATTTTATAATTAAATTAATTTTATTATTGTCTTAGTTACTCGGATGATCACATTCAGACATTTTTCGGTTTGGATAATTGGTAACTAAAGCAGAGTAATATTTCCACAGGACTTCAGTGTTTTAATAATAATCACAAATAAAACGAGTGAACAATTTCTGATAGAGAGGTTCCTGTCTCCAGCACGTTAGAAACGCGGGTGTGTCCTGCCATAGTGCCTGTCCCTTAGCTAGGCTCCTCCATTGTAAAAAAAAGAGGCCTAGTGTTGAGTCATAGCGACAATGCTGCCATCAGTCGAATCACGTGCCGGGTTCCGTTTAGTAACCATATTTATAACTGTCTCCGATATACGCAATGAATTAAAGGAATGCTACTGTATAATAAGAAATGAAAATTCCATTACAACCAATCTCTATTCACTACAGCTTTACCTACTCCTATTTACCAAACTTTTGTAAGTAATGTTAAAAGCCGCCAAATTATGAAAAAAAGGGTCACCTTTCTGATTCGCTTGGTATCTGGCTTTTCTTTGCAATCGAAACTTGTTCAAAACATTTCTACAATTAATTTTAAGAGTAAGAGTCTTTCTTAGTTTTTAAGGACTAACAAAAATGCAGACGAACGACTAGATGTTAAACAATCACTTTCGCCTATGGATATGTGAAACCCCGGAGGAGTCCCCAATGCGTCGCGCCGGCCCTGAATGAGAGCTCATTTTACACCTTTTTTGTAGAACAGTGCTCCGGGGTCTTCCCGGAAGAAAATCATTACACATTTGTAGGCACATAATATTAGCAAAATTATTGTAGTGGTAATTTGCTGCTAATTACAATAATGCACGGTTTTAAACAATAAAGTTTTCACGCCGGCTCCGGCTTACCGCACTCTAACAGCTGCAGTTAGCGCAATGTTCACGCCGTGGTTAGCGTATTATGTGGCTTCAAAAATGCTAATAGAATTTTTCTCGAGCTAACGGCTATGCACTCCACCAGGTTAAGTATCTTGTGTAACTCGTGATTACCTATCATCATCACAACGCATAACTCTCTCATGCCGGGCCCGGCACCCTTCTCACAATGTTAGTGAAGGCCAAAGTTAATGTGCCCATTTGCACTCGTATGTAGCTCAAAAATCAATAGTGATGTTCATCGGCACTACCTCTTACTCGTTCCGTTATACCAAATTATCGTGTCCACAAATATACTTATTTGAACTGTGTGACGAGATTTGATTTCTACCATACGCCATTCGAAAGTCAAAAAAAGGCAAAGTACTATCATACTGGCCAAGGAAGATTGATCGCGTCGCTTGTGCTTGTGCCACCTCCCATCAAATTGCTTTGCGGTGTTGTAACGGCATACAATCATTTTGCCACTTATACGGTTTTCATCGATTTGATAAGAGGGAATTTCTTTGAAACACTAGTCCGTATAAGCATTGAATTCTTAATCGCAAACGAAAAAAAAATTGCGGGCTTAATCGATTTCATTTTTACGATAACATGATTTTTTTAATTATATTTTTAAAGTTATATCATCGCGGACATTATACTTTTTAACTGTAGCTCACGATTATTGTGTTTTTTACCGATATTTCGACCCAGTTACATGGATCATGGTCGCGGCTAGACTGTGATGGCGGGGAGAAACTCTTGACAGACGACACTTGATAGACACACCTATGACAGCTGAGCCTGTCAACTTTAGGTCTGTTTCGTTTTGCGTTCTTAGGTACCATATAACGACACACGTCACTGTCGACGTCTTTACGCACTGATTTTTACACTGTTTCCACCTGACCCAAACTGACTGTTGGATTTCATGCTTGAGCTTACTAAACCCATCTTCTCTATTAACATTTTTGAAATGTTTTTTAAATTATAAAAACCTCTCTCACTAAACGTATAATGTACTGACGTCCAGCCGAAATCACCCGTAGATTATGCAATTCAACCCAATAATTTGTTCTATTGCAGCTGATTTCTTCGTGTCGTTCTTTTTTTATTTAGTTAAAATGTTTTTCAAAGGATTATTAGTCAATACGATATTTTGCAGACTTCGCCCAAAGCACCTATTTATCTCCCTAGCGATATTCTTAAATTATACTCCTCTGTTTAATTATGCAAAATTTTCGACTAGAATATGATAATATAATATAATAATTATATATCATATAAAGTAAAAAGTAACTCGTCTAAAGGCTTCTTGAATTTTTATTAGAACAGATTATAAAACGAGATTCCGCTTCTAATATCAATTCCAAAATATTCACGGTCCATTCTGCTTCTATTACTCGACCAGAGACAAAAACAGTCTCATTTTCTTAATTCAGTTAAACAAACACATAGGGAGCAAAAAACAGAATCAATTGTCTGTATATACGGTTTTCTTATTTGTTTGGTGGCGCACTCCTAGAGTTCATTGCTTAATCAAATGCGATCCGTCAATGTGTAATGAGGAATAATAAAAATGCGCATAGGTATAATAAAATATTCTATCTCTTTTATTATTTGCATACATAAACGGATTACCAAATAAATATGACTTTCCATCTCGGATCCCTGTACAGACTCCCTAAAGACCTTCATATTGAACTGATTATATTACGCTGTAGTTGTGTGACAGGGTAGCTAAATGGATCAAACTTAATTTCTTGTACATTAAGCTGGGAATATCCAATTTAATTAATGATCACTTAGAGAGCAAATAATGTTTCGAAGTGGCCAAGTTAATTTACATAACCACAAAAAATATAAAATAAAGTCTATCTGATAATTAGATACATTTTAATATATACTGACACGACAGTAATCTTAATTATCAATTATTTTTGTCCATTTTCAACATGGTGTATTTATTATTTTGCTATTCTATACTTAAAGCTACCAAAAATATATCAAACGTCACTCACAGCAATCTCATCACACAATACACAGCAATAACATTAATCTGTGACATTTACCGTAGCCTAGTTGGTAGTGACCCTGCCCGCCGAGCGTGGAGTCCCGGGTTCGATTCCCGGCCGGGGCAGATATTTATGTGACAGATAAATGTTTGTTCTCGGGTCATAGGTGTTTGTGATGTGATAATTGTGTATGTCCATGCCACCCGCAACACAGGGAATCCTAGTGCGGGGGTGTGAGTGTGTGAACGTTTATTTTATTTTATTTACATCTTACGCACGATTGTTTTTTTCTTGTAAATATTAAGTATAAATTGTCATTTTGTATAACTTATAACAGCGGTGATAGCTTTGATAATCTGTTTGTCCTCGTCACCGTTCCATCTTGGCATCACTCGCCCAAGAATGAGATTCCATCCTCATTGGCTGAATTCGTGGCAATCCTCCAAGATTCGGTCTTCACGATCATTTTTACCACTCACGTGTAAATTGTGAAACGATCTTCCTACTGAGCCCGAGTTATTCTCGGGGCACTGTGATATGAAGTTTTTCAAAAAATGTTTAAAACGCTCTGTCCATTGTGATGGTGACTGTTCTAGTGTTGGCTATGTCTATAGGCAACGGTGGCCACTTACCATCAGGCACCCCGTCTGGTTCAGTCGTCCGCCGCAGCTATTTAAAAGCTATGAAATTAAATGGATACTGAAAGCTGTTTTATATATGTTCACTTAATTTTAAGTATAATTGCTAGAACGAGACTATACATTAACAGAAATGTTTAGGTACTATTACTTTTTGGCAATAATCTCTTATATTAAATAATGTTAAGGTCCGATACATTAAGTATGCTAAGTTGACGCAAAGGAAGGTTTCATCATATTGAATAGATGAATGATGACGAATGTTTAGGAATTTTACTAAATGTAAATATTTTTTAAAATTAAAATATGCTTGAATTTGGTGATCATTTAGTAACTAACTTTATACTAATATGTCCAGTTCACACAGTTCAGATAACCAAGACGATAACATCAACCAACCAACGCACAACTCGACAATGACTTAAGTCATTGACACCACTATCAATTAGTGATATTCGTCTACTTCTTTTCGCGTTCCTTATTTGCCACGGACGTACGCGTTGTGGAATAGGCTCCCTTCTAAAATATATCCTCAAAAAAGTGTAAGCCGGCAACACACACACAGATGCAGTTCACTTGCATGTACCCAAATTTGTATATTAACAAACCTTGGATATTAACAAAAGTCACGAAACTTAACCAATGATATTGCTGTAAAGTTGTATTGCTCTCAATTGCACCAAAGTACCGCGTACATAAAAGAAACATAGGTGTAATAGCCGAGAGAGCCCCGTTATCTCATCGCAGACGGCACACATTTGAATAGGACCATCCGACGTGCCGGAGCATTCGAGTATCGCCCCCCTTAATTAGGAGGGACGTGGAGTGGTCTGAAGCGAGCGCACAATGCCTAGGTATCCTGCGCTGGTTGTTTTAAGAGGCCGGCCATTGTTCGGGCATCGCTTTCAAAATCGCCTGGAAAATTGTAAAGCTTGAAACTTTCACGCAGATTTCATTATATCCCCTAAAGAGTATTCATTGAATGTTTTAAATTAAATTCTAATTTTGATTTAATCAACGCAAAATCGGTATGGATACCGTGATCAGCATTTTATTAAATTGTGCTGCTTTGACCCGATTAGAATACATTGTAAAAATGTTAGAATAGAATCTAAGAAATACAATTATATAAATGAAACCTTATAACTTTCACTTCATAACTAGAGTCCCACTTTTGCTTCAATGATCGTCAATTAGGATCTTGTCATCTGATAGAAATGTATCTGTAAAAGTTATCATAATACATTAATAGTATCATAATATATTTACCTATAATTCGGAGTAGATGTAACAAAATATGTAACTACTTCCAAAGATTCATCGTTGCTAAATCTTGACAAATATCTAATTGAGTCCCCATACACCTACACTACTAACGCGGTGACAGACAAGACAAGAAAATAAATCTAAAATGTCCGAAATCCATTGGTAAAGCAGATGCTCTGTAATTGATAAATTTAACTCCAAATTAGATTACCGTATTAGATAGATTACCTGTTACCTATTGTGTGCCATTACGTCACGGATTTTACTGGCAAAAATAGTAGGGTTTGAAACATCGGCTTTTATCCGGTTATTCTTTACTGATGTAACAAAATTTACGTTCTCTGTTATTTACTTGTTCATTGTGTGTACCTCACTTTGTGACTCACCTTTAAGAATTCAAAAAAAAAATCTACTTTCCGGAAAAGACTAGTCTTGGCAGTATAAAATGAAACGTGAAACCGACAAGTTTTAAAAAGGTTAGATTTATTCATTTGAATGAAGTAATAGAGAATGGAATATAAATGAAGTATGCGTTTCAACATAGTTTTCAAAGTACAGTGATCAACTGTCGCTGGATTAGTAGATCGTATAAGAACACGATTCACTGAAAGCAAATTGCATTGCCGGCAGCAAGATATTTATTTTACTATCGAAGTAAATAACAGGCTGGCAATTCTTGTTATACCGTTAGCCGATGTCTTGTAATAACGCCGCCGAGCCGCGCCGTCCACCGTCCGCCGTCCGCCGCGCTGTAACCTGTAAAAAGTCCAAGTTACGGTTTTTAGTACAACTTGTGCTCGTAAATAAATGAACTTGGAAACTGCTTTCATTATTTATCACAAATATATTAACTGGAGTATGGCGCTAAAGCGCTCATATAGGTCGTACATTGTCAACTTATGTAACGTAGGCACATTTAAACTGTAAATGGTACTCCCAAGTTTTGTGTTATTCATGTATTTTATTGACGCCTCGACCCAATTAGACGGATCAAGGTTATGGTGTGACACATAACAAACACCGAAATCGTGGGTACCCCTTACAATTACAATGTATAATGTCCGCGATGATATAGGTTTAAAATCAACTGCAGGCATGTTAGTGGCAAAATATCTTCAGCTGATCCGTACTTCAAAAGGCACATTAAACCATCAGCGTCGGCCACGGTTGTTATGTTTATAGAGCATTCGTTAAGCTACATCGCAGATGTTCGGGCGGCAGTTCCAATCGTCGGGCTGGCCACTAACCCACTGATCCATGCTGAAACAGCATAGAGCAGCACATCTACATTTACGAAGAAGAAACGAATTCACCACAATGAGCCGCCAATGGGATAGAGCCAAAGATTAATTAATTTCATCTTCTGCTGTTAATATTATATAAACTGATTTTATATGTGTGTGTGTGTGTGTGTGTGGGTGATAGAAAGTGTGTGTGTGTGTATATATCTGCTCCGCTTTGTTTCCTTTATTGCCGTTGACACGATCACTATTCATTTTTTTTAGAGACGAGCCACCTGATGGTAAGTGGTCACCGTCGCCCATGAACATCAGCAAGACCAAAGGTATCAATGATGCGTTGTCGAGCAGGAAATGAGAAGAAGGTCAGAAATAAGGTGCTGGCTCTCAAGCTCCCAACCGGAACACGACGAGTCGTTTGGCGGTTGATTCAAGCAGGAGGGTGATAGCTAGCCAGGCAGGCTTCACGGAAAGATAATAATACCTATAATAATAATAACATTAATTACTTAATAATAATGTTGATAATATAATCCATACGCCAAGCCCTACCACCAAGCAGGTTGGCTTCTATCATCTCTTACGACACCCTGTTCTGCCAGCATGGGATTGGGGGTAGTATTCTAAGCCGCCCCAATACGGCTCACGGCTAATTCATGTTATAATTCAATCGTCCGTTACATTAGTATAAGTCGCAGAGGATTTGCAACTCAACTCTCCGTTGGTCCGATTAGTACAGCATTTAAGCGTATAAAGCCTGTTGATTGGCTATTCATTAACTCCATAATCAGCTGAGCATGTTTTTGTTCAACTCAAGGACAGTGAATAGTCTCCATACTTTGGTAGAAATCCAGTAAATATCTATATTTTATACTGGATTCTTTAACATACGCCGTTAATAGATTAAAGGTTTTAACTGAACATAAATACATAAGTGTACTTCTATACTTTAGGAAGTATCTATTCATCCATTAACCTTTAGAAATTCATTGCTGAATATAGGCTTCCCCTAACTTGCGAATCTCTGACCGGTCCTAGTCTTCTGAATCCAGCTGGTGGCCGCTAAACAGCTGGTGTCTTTGTCCTCTATTCCTTTCACTTTGCTTATTTTTTTTAATTCTACATCTTTTAATGCGTTATGATAAAATATTAGTTTCATACACGATATACCTCTCAAATCATACTTACATTAGATTATTATTTATATTGAAACAGAGGCGTCTCAATGTTCGCCTGAAAGGAATAATAAATATCTCTGGCAGATTTTCCACCAAGAGTTTAACAATTCTCGCAAAAGGCACTTCCGTTCGTCTGACACGAACTGTAGGTTTATATTTCATGACAAAGCTAAATATTATTAGCTGACGTCAAACGTAACTTTATAACAGGTATAATTCAATTCGGTTCCATAGATATTATAATTGTAGCCACTGCAGTATCTTCAAGGTTAGAATAAATTAATTAATTAACAACCATTATCTATACAGATATTTTTACTTTTATATATGTATGTAGTTATAGTAGTGTATGTGAGTGGGAAACTTTAAAGTACGTAATTAAAATTGTGATCAAAATATAACACATATTAAACTGACCTTCCTCCTAATAGTTTTAATCATTATTACAAACCGATAACTCCATTATTACATCCCGCTGCTTAGTTCGAATCTGCTCTCACAATGCGAGGGACAAAAACCATAGTCTACCTCGCTGGTCAAGTATCGTTCGCTTCGCCCAGTTTTGATTACCTTATAAACTACTAGCATACAACTAAGTTGGCATTGATAATAAATAATAATAATATTTAGATAATAATACTCATAACTTCTAATAAATAAAATATAAAAGTGCGATAAATTTAATAGATCCGAACTCGAACCCCTCCTGCGAGGAGACCTCCTTTAAAATCACGTTATCACTGCTTATCACGTCCAAACACCTCGCAATTAGGTTGAAACTCCTATGAAGTGAGCTTTGCTAATTCTGCAATGGAATCGTCTGGATTCTCGTCGCAGCGGCGGCGATGGCTTACCACCCCATTGTTTTCACTAGATTGCTCTGTGGGGAGGTGCAATCACACTAAGAGATATCTCCTGTCCCGGTCAATCAGCGCTTCTACTTGTATGTATTTAAAGAGAGACAGATAGTACTTTAACTTGTAGTTCTTCGTGATTGTGAGTCACTTTCCGATAATCTATACTGATTCCTTAAAAGGTATCTGTACATTATTATTTTTTGGAAATTTTAATTTAGATATAGTTTGATATCGATTTAGGGGCTTGAACGTAATGTTTTTTTTTTATTTTTGTCTTTCTGTCTGTAAATGTATAACACTACTATCACTGAATAGATTTGGACGATGCTTGGCATATTTAAGCTTATATCACTTATCTAACACACTATTATCTTCTGTTCCGTGGAATTTTCTAAAGTGAAGCGAGGGTGAGTTACTAATAGAAATATTTACATATTCACACCTTCGCCCTTGAACTCAACAGAAAACAATAATTTATCTGTCTGCCAAGTGTCAAACTTAGGATCACTGTGTTGCCAAACCATAAAACTAGCTAGTCCATAAAACTAAATAAGTCCTTAGTTACTGATCTGTTCATTTGTACTATTTTATTTTGCTTCCCGAACTGTTTCTTTTGAAATCTTGTAAGTAAGCCTGCCAAACCGGCATTATATTCAATTGAAAAACAAAATTCTGGGTCGGTGTGTGTATCCTTCTACACGATATTTTTAATATCAATGACGGAAAATATTTGTGAATTTCATTGCACATAAAACGAGTAGGTACTATAAGTTACACATTACATAACCATATAACTATCGATCTATATACAAACCATCAAAAGAATAATATATCATATTCGGAACACTGACTCAAACTTGATCAATTTTTATTGATATCAACACTTAATCTAGCCTAAACTAAAGCTAAATATAAACTCAATTATCCGAGTAGAACATCAAAGCAACATTTTCTCGGAGAGAGAGTAATTTTTAAACTTTTGCGGTGAAATCCTCTCCGACATTTGAAAATAATCAAGTGGAGTATTGGTGTTTGCTGTGGAAGCAATTTTCAGTGTAATGACTGCGACTGGACCGGCTGGACGAATGATTAATGGTTTGTTTGCATTCCACGGGTTCCGACCGATAAACCTTTTTACTGATGGAACTTCAAACTTTAATCTCAGTTTTTGTGATACAAACGAATCATTTTTGTTGGCGGGTACATTCTAAAGGATATTATGTTGGAGTTTGGTTTCGCAATATTTACCTACGTAATTATTTACGTAATTAATTTTATTGTTTTATAAAAAAAAAACATATAAACTGCTGTAACAATCCCAACACAAAATAAAGAAAAATCCGTAAAATCGGTCAATCAATCGGCAATGGATTTTTATTAAAATACGTATAATGTAATGTTAAAAAAATAAACTTACTTTTCCTGAACATCATATTATATACGTGTTCTGTTGTATCTACTGTTTTTTGTCAAAGCCCTGTTCAGTATGACCACATATATTTTAGTTCAATGCTTCACTGCAAACTATTAACAACTAGTGAGGTTACCTGCAGAATACTTCAATATGTTGATTCATTTCGGATTGCTAGAGGATTTCGAGGCCAAACCGAATGTTGGATGTTTTTACAGCACCCGAAAGTACGACAACTGCCATTTTACAAATTTTATTCTTATTTATTGTCACTAGCGGTCATTGATCCACTCACCACGCTCAAAGATGTTGCTTGACATTGTCCGTTACTTACAATCCACACAAGCGCTGTAGGCGTTCATAATTATGAGCTCTACTGCTTAGATGTTAAGAAAATGAAAGCAGTAATACCCAATCGATATCTTTATAATGGAACTAAGATAGTAATTTGCTTTTGTTGCTCGCTTTTGTTCCTTATTTTAACCGCTGAACGTTTTTATATCTTTTTAAATTATCCCAGATCTATTCACGATTCAAACGAGAGGCGTGGTGTAAGTTACGCTTGACTGACTTTAATGTCTGTGGTCAACGGAAGATCATTGCTCGACTGGGCTGCGAGTGATTTGCGAACATAATATTATTTATCACCGAATCTTTTAAACTTTTTTATTGAATTTTTACTTTTGAGCGTATCTTGAAGAATTATGATGTATCATAAATCAATCCAAATTTAAAAGTTTTGTTATTTGACAAATGTAATATTTTTAAAGTGATACTTCTTTTGACGTATTTGGATAAAACAATGAGAGCGAATTTTTACGATGCGCGCGCACACCCCCACACCTAAAATCGACCTCAAAACAAAAATCGTAGAAACGAGATGATTACAATGACACAAAGATAGGGAACACATATTTTTTTTGTAAACGAGCCTAGCTGTTATGATTTTCAATTCTGTAATATTATAGATTCCACCACATGGGGAGTAATAACTTTTATAAATAACAGATAGCCCTTTTTTTAAAGTAACATGTTTGGTTTGATGTCGCTTAATAATACTTACAAATTATACTGTTACAAAACATCATGTAATATTATGTAGATATTTGAATATTATCAAAAATTAATAATAAATGACGAATATATGCCCTATTATAAACTAGTTAAATATTTAAATATTTTTACGATAACTACATAAATCCTTATCAAGCGTATAATCTATGGTCTCAACGTCAAACGTCATTTTAAATTTTTTTATATGTATATATGTATGTGTGTGTGTGTGTTTTTTTTTAATTATGTTTGATAACGAATAATATTTATTGATAATCCATCATAAATACTAGTGATAAAAGTGTTTTTAAAATTATAAACGTTTTAAGTACATTTATAGATTTTGAGGTTAACTGTACCTATGTATTTTTATTTTTATTAGTTTATATTACAAATTATTATTATTTCAATTAAATTATGTTTTTTTAAGGTCCGCTTCTCTTAATTACAACTTTAAAATTGTATTTGATGTCGTTATTTCATTATTTATCGTTTTTCTTACAAGTGTAGAGTGTTTTGTTACGACAAGTAAGTACAACTCCTTACTTGCGAACATAATTAAACACACAAGGTTTTTTATAATGTGACACGTTATTTTATCATGGGATACGATAACTATATATTTTGGATTTGTAATATTTAGCTCAACCGCATAACCAATGGATGAGTGTCAATCACTGGGCAAAAGCAGAACACCTTGGTTCTAGCACGCTGCTCTAGTACAGGGAAGGGTTTATTGGCCGAGGCCGAGAGTTTTGGAAGCAGTTGAACTACACACGCAATATATAGTATTCCTATTTCCCTTCGATATTACCATTAATACTTATAAACCGCCGGAGATATTTTTTGTCCTACAACTGATGCGAGCCAATATTTTAGATCACGCTTCCTTAACACGGAACGCTGAGTCTTGGCAATACCTATGAAAATTTGTTTTGTACCAACTGTGCCGTCGGATGTATTTGTTATAAACACGTTGTTCTCACTGCTGAGAATAACGGTATAAAGAAACGACAAACGGTTTTTTTTTTTTAAATTTACAATAACACCTAGATCCATAAAAAAATATACAATATACGATATTTGTTGCTGTTAGTACATAAGCAAGAAGAATAGCTTTTTATGTCAATAACCTTCAGCCGTTCACCGATCGGCCCGTTCACCGATCGGCCCGTTCACCGATCGGCCCGTTCACCGATCGGCCCGTTCACCGAAGGCTCGGTCATCAAAGCCTCTTCAGCGAGATGCACAACCAGCAGCGAAGGTTCGCTAGGCTTCAAGGACGGATGAAGTACCTATCCGAGGTCCTCCCGAAAAATACATTTTCGAAACTTAGTCGGGCGATGATGTAAACCGCTATTAAATCACACAATCGTTTAAAACAATCTCCTTTGTGTGTTTAGACTCAATATTCTCAAAAACTACATTCCGGATTCCGAGTGGTTGGAACCAATCGTTATAGTGATCCACGACGAAGGTTTTAGTCTGATAAAACGAGTAACAACTGTCACGGATTCGTTTCGTATTTGCGAACGGAAAGATCAATTTTCCTGAAACGCAGCGAAGGACGGATTTACATGACAGTAGTATAGTATTTAGGTATTCATAAACCGTTCCGTATTAAATCTATACTAATAATAAAATTCTAACTGATCGATATATAAGAAAAAACATTATTAGGGACTTTTATTAAGGCAATAGAATCCAAAACAATAGTTGTTAAAATTTTTGTCTGTTTGTCTATGCGTTTGTTTCCGCTAATTTTAGAAACGGCTTAACCGATTTTTTTCTGATTTTCACTAATGTATTGCAGTAAGCATCAGTTAAAACTTAGAGTTTGTTTCATTGCAATTAGTCCATAAATAAAAAAGTTATGAATTATGATATGTATTTCTAATTCACAGAACAACAAAATCCCAGAAAAATGCAGATGTTATCTATTAAGCGTACGGTAGTTTTTCCGAAGCAAAGCGAGGGCATTTGCTAGTTGTAAATAAATAGGTCATTGAGTGACTGGAGCGAGCTTCACCACGTTGTTGTAGAGCGAATTTGTGGAGAGCCAATGCCCATTCTGGTTTTCATTAGTTCATATATACCCTGTAAGCATTGTAAGTTATCATTGCTATATATCGATAGCTACTAGTTCCGACACCTCCACCTTAAAGTGCCCTCTGAAGCATTTGCTTCTAGAGGTCACCCATGTGACATTAGATCGCGGATGTCCGGAGAAGTTGCCTGTTCTGTCGATCATTTACGACTGACACCAGTCGACGCTATGAACGCTTCATGACTTATGTGTATTTTTTAAATATAGCTACCCACACACATCAATGTAGGAGATAAATAAAAAAATATCCGAATGAAACTGAGAAAATAACGGCACGGCGGAGCACTCTATCCACGTTTAGTACGTATGAACTCGATCGGTCACCGACTCCCACCCGACCGGCAGCTCACCGTGTTCGAGCATTCCTTATCACGAGACACTAGGTCATTAGATCTAGCGTTATTATGCAACGCGAGCCATTCTAACTAAGTTGTAAGCTATATAATGAATGTTAATTATTTATGAGTTAACCACTGTTTGATTGTGGTTTTTAACGTTAAGAAACAACAAATCGACATAAGCGAACGGTTGGAAAATAGTTTCCTCCCACCATTGACATTGACCAGTAACACCAGGGTCATCAGCGATACCTTGCTCGCCTAGTAGTAAACGGGAACCCCCCACGTCTTAATCGAATCTCCAATGTACAAAACACATAAACATTTCATACTTTAAGAAGGGTGGTGGTAGCTGAGTAAGCAGATAAATAACATGCAGACTATGCGAGTACCATCTGATCATTCTCTCGTCCCAGCGCGTTGGTTAGCAAGATGAACCACGAAAAGCGAGGGTCGCTGGGGCTCCGTCAAATTGTTAGCGGAGTTTTGCTGAGCGTAAATTGAGCTCTTTATGTTATTTTATTTTACATCCCACATTTTGATATTCAGCAGGGTCTCATGACTTATAAAGATAAAGGCAATGTTCCATGTGGCCATAATGTCTTGATGTCGTGCGTATCATAAAAACGTATCTAACTGCATACATATGTATATTATTCTTGCCGACGCGATTTACTGTTCAAAGTTATGTTAAATTTGTACCCCTTAACATCATAAACATTATTCACGCGTAATCGAAAAATACATATATTAAGTTTAAGAGTCTGATCTTAAAGTTTATTTTTTATGACGACCTGGTAGCCGAATTGGTAGTGACACTGCCTGCCGAGCGAAGGGTCCCAAGTTTGAGCCCGGCCAGGTTAGATATTTATACGACGGACAAATATTCCATGCCATATCCATGCGAAACGCAACACGGAATCGTAGTGCGGGGCTGTGAGTGTGTGAACGTTCATTTTATTATTTATACCTTATTCGTAAATGAAATAGATTTTATCAATGCCAGCGAACATATTACTTACTTCATTCATCTGCCAATACGATAGCAATAAATATGGATGAAAGTGATTGCTCGTGTTTATTTTGACAGTTGGTTTACACAGTTTAAACACCTCGGAGTATTACGTAGGATGACGCGGTAAATATTTACAAATTTATAATGGAAAAAAACGTAGTGCGTAAGTGGAGTCGCGTGCTACATAAAGTGGGTTTTGAGATTGCTCTCAATGTATATCTTATATGTAGGGTAATATTTGAAGAAGAATTTAATAAAAGCATGTTTACATATTGGCGGTTCTTTCATAAATCGCTTACAACTGTTATATACATACAACAGGAAGGGATGCTATAACGATAGAGACCATAAAAACATCTAGAGAATACGGTGTTCAAGTGTTCCATATCCTGTGTAATAAAATCTGGCCTCAAGAATGGGCTCATATTGTGTATGTTCCGTTGCATAAGAAGGGTTTGACAAAGAATAACTGATAGTTTTAATTTCACACGCCATAAAATCTTACTGCACATACTAAACGAACGACGCAAATCGTGTCTATCCAAGGAAATTACTTCTGAACAACTTTTATAAAATAAACGGTGCCCGTAAAAAACCCTAATTATTCGATATATCATTGAGAAGTCCCTAAAAATTCAACAAACCGGTTTCCTTATGTTTCATAGATTTCTCGAAAGTATTTGTTTCGACTAAGTGACCAAAAGTTTGGGGAACTCTACTGACAAGGGATGCATTTAAATATTTGTTAAATCTACTGAGGAAACTACGAGGAGGGGACAGCTTCCGTTAGACCAGACAATATATTATCGCGTTACTTTCACCAGTGCAGGTGTTGATCAAAGATGTATCTCCACTATGTATCTATCTCTACTTTTGTTCAACATAACACTTGAGCACTGCACAAAGTCAATATCGGAGGTCGCAAAATCTCAAATCTTCGGTTTGCAGATGTTATTACATTGTTTGCAACAAGCACCAGTCATTTTATAGAGTTTCACAGTAAGATGAAAAACATCAGCCTCTAATTTGGCTTGTAGATTAACCGCACCAAAATAAACGTTGCGATTGTCGACCTTGTCAAAGATAATTTGTTAAGAGTCACAAGAATAATGAACTAACGTGGTACCATCATAATTCTACTTGGGCTTGTAGAGATCAAATAGCGGTGAATATACTGACCGATTTAATCGGTGCACGGCTATCTCTAGGCCATAGACATACTAAATAAAATATTGGGAAACCGTTATATTGCTAAGATCACGAAAATCAGACTGGTAAAGGCACTCTTCTTTCCCGCTTTTTTTATACTTCCAAGACGAGAACTTTAAGAGAGAGTGACAAGGAAAATATGGACACTTTTGAAATGAAGTGTTGGAAACAAAGACAGAATTCAGAACGAATTAATTTATTCCCGAAGAGTTAGTTCTCCTTCGTCCAGGCCCGTATACTCATAAGTTTTGGACACGTGTCACCATGCGGTGACACCTCTATTGAACGCCTTCTGGTTGGAGCAGAGCAACATTGAAGGAACAAGGCCACGTGTTAAATCATCATTGGACCGACCAAATAAAGGCACTTAACAGTCACGTAAACGTGAGCACAAGAAATTGCGCCGAATAATGAAGCGAGCCACCACCAGATGTGATGGCCACGACCACTCTGAGAAGCGTACTAAGACTAAGAACGAATACAAACAAATGTTGAAGTTAAAGGTGGCCCCGTCCATCATGACACTTAATTTAGTTTTAATTAAATAAATAGTCAGAAATGGTGCCTATTGAGTGTTATCGTGTAGAATACGTGATATACCTACAAATCCAGAGGCCTTCAAAAAAGACACTTGGCATCGCTTGGACTTGTAATAAAAGTATTTTTATACCTCTCGCTAAAAAGTATTCTGGTTTTCATATATAAAAAAGATTTGATACATTACAGGTAGCTTTACTTCCGCGATTTTATATTATTAACTACCAAATGCCCTCACTTCGCTTCGGAAAAATTACCTTACGCTTAAAGATAGAATCTGCATTTTTCTGGGTTTTTTCTCGTTCTACGAATTAGAAATACATAAATATATTCATTCATAACTTTCTTATTTATGGACGGATTGCAATGATACAAACTTTAAGTATTAAATGACGCTTACTGCAATACATTAGTGAAAATCAGAACGAAATCGGTTAAGCCGTTTCTGAGATTGGCGGGAACAAACGCACAGACAAACAGACAAAAATTCTAACAATTATTGTTTTGTGTTCTATTGCGTTAATAAAGGCCCCTAATAATACTTTTACTCATATATCATTCATTTACAGAAATCGATCAGTTATAATTTTATTATTAGTATAGATAAGTTACTGCCGCGATTCTAATGGCTTGAATTTAAAATTCCCTGTAGGCAAATGAGGCTATGTCGTCTATGCTGCAATTCACGGTCGATGAACTCTGGTTTTTCTATTATTCTCTGCTACTTTGTCATTAATAAACAGCAACTTATTTCTCATATTTACCACCATTTATATCTTTGGAAGCACATATATGTCTCTATGGTAAACACCCATACTATGGTAAACACCCGACTTTGTATTGTTAAGTGCTCTGAGAGATTTAGACTTCAGCCAACGTCACCTTTCTTACTTTCGCCAGAGATTTGAATTCCATCCACATTGACTGGATTCATAGTAATCCTCACCAATCCGATTTTTAAGATCGCTTTTGCTGCGTTATTCGCAATTCTATGTTATAGGATTCTTTAAAAGCGACTAAAAATCCATTAAGCTAATGACATATAGACCATTCTTCCGTGGTTTTACATTTCCATAAGCGACGCTAGACACCAAACATCAGATGGTAAACATCAGACGGAGTACTCCGTTATCATCAGCCATATTTTTAAGCTTTGATTATATTTACAATTTCGATGAAATAGTGAATAAACAAGATCCAAAGCAGGTATGAAATTAAAAAAAATACTACAAAAACGATAAAATATACTTATTTTAACATACAACAGTTTCATGGAGGAAAATTTGACACAAACTTTGAGTAAAAAGAAATATTTTAAAGAATATAATCGAATCCATACGGCTCGTGTATACATTTCCACGTAGGTAATCCACGGTTGTCGAACCCTACAAAGTCATCAGTTGATACTTTGCAATGTTATACAAAAAAACTTGTCAAGTCCGAATCGGGCTCGTGTGCTTTAGATTTCTCCGTTAAACTCCGTTTGATCTATTCCAATTATGTATATGTATGCGGAACTTTTTGTCAAATTAGCGCTTCCTTTGACCTGATGTCGAGCACAATGCTAGCACTTACTTACCGTTTGGAACCGCGTGGAGTGCACTGACTCCTCAAACAATATCTATTCACACACTCGACGACATGTCGCCTTTGCTACATCGGCCGACCTGCTCATCCTTTGTTATTTCCAACTATAAAGCTTTGGCGCCTATATGAATTTAACGTTAAATCGTTGGATATAACATGATTACCTTCACCAGTTATACAATACATTTGTTAAATACAATAAAACATGCTTTATAATACGGTGCTATCAACAGACAAAGAATACTGATTCTTTGTCTGTTGATAGTGTTACTATTATCTCAATGATCCTTACATGTAATGAAATATTTTTTCTTCTATTACATAACGCAACCTTTTTGATGCCGTTAATCAGGTATTTTAAATGATTTTAGCCAGATCATGGAATTCACCGTTTCATAAAATTATCGACCATGTCACAAAATGGTTCGATTTCGTAGGTACTATTTATTTGTCCTAATCTCCTAAATATATTTCATCCTAATGCTATAATTATAAAAATGAAAGCTACTCAGTGACCTCGTTCAATGGAGCATATTACAAGCTTCCAATTTAAAATACAGGATAAGTATATTGTATTTAACTTTGTTATAAGGAACTAATTGTTGTCGAATTATTTTAAAAACCTACAGCAATTGTGCGAGTGCTTGCTAAGTTATTACTTGTAGATATATCGTATAGATGTAATGTAACTATTTGAATTTATTATTACTTAAAGGAATCCAGCGTAATTTCTTTTCATAGTTTAGTTTTGTAATTGATTTATATAATTGCGCTATATAATACCTTTGCACGCATTACAAGTTCACATTTCAATATTTAAAGTTATATATTTATGGTCTTTTGTCATTATTCCTAATCGAGACAGCAAATTTCAGACGCCTAACCGCGCGCCACACGTTATTATTAAAATATAGATATTCTTTGAAAATTGTTATACTACATGCATTAAAGGAATTAAACATAATATGGGACGAGAAGACTGATTTTATTTACGATACACGATTTATTCGTGGTGGATAATCCATATAAAAAGAACCAACTTGAATAGTAAATCACTTAAAGCCGCAGTCAATAAAGTTTTCATGCTGTGAACCCAGCCGCATTTGCCGGGCGTATATATTTGCAGAGGATGTCTCGATTTTCAGCGGTTACGGATACGTCCCGATAAATGCCGACTTTAATCAGTTGGAAATTAATAAGGTAGTCATCATTGTTTTGAATTTTTTCATATACATTTCACATATTAACAGATGTTTTGATTTACATACTAGCTTAATAGTTAAGTAATTCATGAAACCTTCTTAATATCCTGACTACTGTTTTTATGTTATTGTATTTATTTTATTGCGTTACGTATATTAGGGTTTATTCTATTTGTTTGTATTTTATAACTTAAATTTGATGTATTCTATCCCCAATCCCATACTTGTGCACTCCGTAACTGGCAACTCTAACACAGTTATTAAAGCCTCTTTACGACCGACGCTATCTCTTTCATCAGTATCTACGTCTGAGTGCTTTATAAATTGATTAAGAACGGCTCATATAATATTCCTATGGTTTTATGTACACTTCTTTGTGAGTCAACTTAATTGAACCTTCCAAGAATTTTCTGTTACACTAAACAATTTTAAAAAGGACAAACAATTTTCGTAATATTTTTCGTATCTAGTCAAATTGTAATCCACCCAGCTCGAAGAAGTCGTGCTATACATAATAACCCATAACTGACACTACATCGCGTCTTGAGTAGGATTTAAGTCTTGAGGAAGATAGGTCGACAATGGAGTCAGGAGTAGGATCCTAGTCAAAAGTTATGTGCGAGTCACGGACTTCCTACGTCTTCGGTACATTTTGCAAGTTGTAGAATAAACACGTTAGAATATTATTCATTAACTGTAGTGATATAAACAATTAAAGGAAATTCTAAATAATATTTTATTTTTTAATGAATTATAAATAGGAAGTATTATAATATTTCACATTCAGTTTAATGTTAATCAAAAACTGGATTAGGATTGTATGCGAATTTTTAATATAAGTTTCCTGCAAATTTACATTTTCCCCTTGAAATCCATTTAAATTATAATTTTAATCTTTTAGTTTCATTAAATTTCTAGCACGGCCTTTTTTATTTGCAAATGAATTCTGGCATAATGTTAAAACCGGCAAACCTTATGTTCTTTACATAGCTATTAAAATAAAAATATAAATGGGTAAAATCGCGTAACGCTCGGCTACCAGCAATTAAACTGGATGGCTGAGTTGACATCTAGTTTAAAATTACCTGTGCTGCAGTCAACGAAAAAATTGTTATATTTGAAATGAATGAAATTTATTTCGTGGAGTAATCCACACTCGTCATTTTGCTCACAATAATTATTACCGAATCGTAGCGATTTAATTTGGTACGCAGATAATTTTCAATGACCAATGTTGGATTCCTATGGGTCTCCACGCTTTTCAAGAGGCTTGGTACGTACTTCACCACGATCTTTCGATGTAAATTGGTTTTAAATTACAAACTAGTCTTAAAATTGTATAATTTGCTTGAATAGACACGAGTAATCTTCCGTGAGCTTTCCTTCATATGTTCTCGGAACTCCTGGATTTCACAAAGTTGGCGTAGTGTCGAAGTAAAATAAAATAGAATAGTAAGAGTGATTAAAACACAGGCACTTTTTTGACCGTGTACTATCTTAATACTTAATTATCGCTGTTTTGATCGTCTTAACAGTTATTTCATTGATATTTCACGTTTTTCTTTCATTAAGCGATATTATATGTGTCAATCTTCCAAATCATATTCCCGCGATACTTGTCAAAGTCAAATTACGAATATATAAACATTTGACTCAAGTCCTTTCAGCCTATACCGCTATGCTTATCTTTAACCTGATTTAATTTTGTATTATTTGTTATCCTTGTACAGTTAAATGGGAACTAGTTATGTATAAAGCTAAACCGGACCTTGGCCTTGATCCGTCATCTACGTCATCTACCAAAATGACAGCCATCACAGTGCATTCCTCTAATGATGTAGTTGGAAATGGACAGGTACGTATCTATACAGATTCTAATATTCAAAGGCCTTAAAGTGCACACAGCCAGAGATAACCCATATTTTAAAGGAATCGAGTTCCCACTCACGATTACTTTATACAGTACTATAGTAACTATTAAACCATGAATGAGGGTAACATTTTAAAAGTTTTATTTTAGTTTCACAGACATTCTAATAGATTTATGGTTCGAGATTTATGCAATGTATAAGAACTTTCAAAAACTATGGTCTAAGTTTAAAATCGTATACTTACCATTGTCTACAGAATGTGGAATTTATATCTGCGCACACCTATACACACGCAGTTAAGCGATTCAAATCGGGTTAGAACTTCGACGATCGAATAAGCCTTTCTGAGTTTATGTCGTTTCACGTTCACGAAGTGTCCTATCCATCAGCCGTATACTCGTACGTAAGTCAATTTACTCGAAAAGCCAACTCGAATTGAACAAATAGAAAAGTGTCATCCGGCGTAAGCCGCGGCGCGTGATGTATGTACCAACGAACTCTTACTACTTATTATGTAACTTGAACAAAATTTTACGTAATCTATCCATCTATCTTGAGCCATTGCCGTCAACTCCTGCTCATTATGCATGCTGCTGAACAACAGGCGAGGCAACGATGCCAAAACTCTCATCTTGGATGTCAGTGCTCGAAACAATGGCGACATATTCAGTTGTATTCTTATTCATTAATAAGTGATGGTATATATTATTTATTTCTCATAATTTATTCAATATCTGAATTAGTATCTGATAAGCATAAATGAATCCTCTTTTGACAATAATTTTGTCATTCCTTATTATCTTACGAGTAACTAGTGTTACGGACCAATAATGGATATATGATACGACAATGAAAAAACAGGAAAATAACTGTAAAAGAAAAGTTTAACAATTCTCGCCAACTTATCAGACGAGAATTATCATATTCTCATGAAGAAATTATATTATTTTATTATATTATTTCATATTATATTAGTGAAGAAACCAATTATGCATTGAAATTTTCCTTCTGGTAGTGATTAAGGCAAACGCTCTGCTGATATGTTTATACTTACCAATAATCTGACAACGCTCGAACTTGAATGTTCGGCCAAATGAAGCAGCTTCACATTGAACGTGGTCGGCAGTTTGATTTGGCTAAGTTTTTAGAGCACTCCCATTCTTTGGTATTTTAAGCATTCGGCCTCGGTCCAATTAACGTTTAATGCAAAGTTAACCCATGTCAAATATTTCTCCGACACTTGTGATCCACGGCAGAGAAGGAAGGCTTCAGGGCTTTATTATTACTATTATATAAAAAAAGTTAAATGCAAAAAAACCTATGAGAGACGGGGTGTAGTCATATTTGACGTTGATTGAGAATGTGCTTGGGTTGTAGTAGCGACTTAAATACGTGCGTAGCAAACCGTCTGGAAATTCTATATCCATAAAATATCTTCCAGGAGAATCTACCTTGTCTTGAAGTGCACATGTAGGCATCGTACAATAGGATAACGTCGGTCATGATTTCATCATAAATCTCTACAGACAAAAGATTTTTTTTTAAACAGTGATAAATCACAGAGTACACAAATAAAAGCACCAGGTTAACATAACATAGTAGGCGACAGTTTCAATTTGAGGGAGTCTATGGATACGCAAACCCTCGAGAGAAGTACACTCGTGTCGCAACACCTCGTTATCCAGTCACACCCTCTGATTGCCGAGATGCCTCGACTTATGCACTCCTTGTCACCACTGCTTTTGTCATAGAATAATGTTCGTTTGTTTTTTCGAATTTTTATAACACACAATTCCAAAAAAATTATAATACTACATAAACCTGATGTATATTGTTTACAAGTGACGTGTAAATTTGTACCATGCGACAAACGATTTGATACCTCAGTATTTGAAATAAATTCAAAGTATTTTTGTTATCAAAAACGACTGAAAAACACACCGATAAGAAAATGTGTATAGAATTGTGTTACAAATATATATATATTTGGTATATTTTAAGTAATGGGATGCAATTGCCAGAAAACTTATAGTGAATATTGAAATAGTTCTTGTAGTTATAAAATAACCAAAAAAACTCATTACGTTGTTAACAATATTCACCTCGCCTGTCGCTGCTGGCGAACACTGATATCATTATTATTAAAATATCGATAAATCGTCATTCATTGCACAATTCGTTAATTGAATGTTTCTAATTCATACGTCGGACGGACAGTATTGCTGGGATATTTGTGGCAATCATCTCGGGCGAATAAATGGATAATTCGATCGGAGTAACGTCTACACAAGAATCTACTGTTTTCGCAATAATAACGGACGAAACGCGTAACCGTTCCTAGCAGAGAGATACTAGTCTCCGTCACGGATAAACAGAATTGAGGTTTGCATAAACGCTCTCACTCCGAGAACAAACATTTATGCATTATATACATGCCTACCAATCAACCAATCAAATCAATCAAATGAGTCACTCCCAATTGATGTACAGGATCATCAAAGCGTCGGAACTTGCATTTAAATTTCGCAATACACTGATGGACGCTTTAATAAAATAACAAAACTATGAATGTTCCTAATACTTGTTTGACTCGAAAATTACTTAACTAATAAAATTCATCATCTTATTCATCAATCGACAATTGAATCAATTCACTAATGGAAAAATACTAGTGTAAGTTCATTAGCTATGAAGAAAAAAATATATAGGCTTTACCATGTGTTACGTACATACGTACATATTAGGTTGGGGAGAAAGTCTATTCGCATTTTTTATGAAAATTCAAAACATTTTTAATAAAGTTTTTTTAAATTTAACTAAAGTATATAAGTACCATTTTGTTCGCTAACTTTTTGCCATCTTGTGGGTAGGGTGGGTTCTGATCAAAAAACTGCGTCAAGTAGTTATGGCAGTCCTCACATGATGTTAACCTGACACTGCCTAAAGAATTCTGAAACAGGTAGAAATCAGAAGGTGCAAGGTCCGGGCTATACGGTGGATGCATCATCATCTCCCAGCCAAAATCTCTTACTTTTTGCTGAGTCGCCAAAGATGTGTGAGGTCTATTGTTATCATGATGAAAAGTCACACCTCTTCTATTGACTAATTCCGGCCGCTTTCTCTCAACTTCTTGCTTTAGTCTCATCAGTTGTTCGCAGTAGAGTTCAGAATCGATGGTCCTGCCTGGGGGTAACAGCTTATAATGAATGATGCCCTTCCAATCCCACCATACACACAGCATCACCTTGTTGCGAGTTAACCCGAGTGTCGCCACAGTCTGTGAAGCCTGACCGGCCTTTGACTACGAACTTTTTCACACGTTCTTGTCGTACGTGATCCACTTTTCATCACCAGTTATCAGTTTCTTCAAAAATGGTTCGGTTTCATTACGTTGTAATAAAATATCGCAAATGAGGTCACGGTTCATGAGGTTTCTGTCAGTGAGTTCGTGTGGCACTCAAATATCGAGCTTTTTTGTGTATCCAGCTTTGCCCAAATGCGTCAAAACTGTTTTGTGATCAATTTCCAGTTCTTTAGCTACGTCGTAACTACTGATATGCCGATCTTGCTCCACTTTATGAAAAATGGCATCCATTATATCCATGACAGGGCGACCAGAGCGACGTGCATCTTTGACAAATTTAAATTTCCAGATTGAAATCGCTTAAACCATTTTTGTGCTACTCTCACAGACACTGCACTAGGTCCATAAACATCACAAATTTTTTTCGCGCCCTACGTTGCATTTTTGTAGTAAAGTTTTTGCCTTTTTGTAGTAAAATTTTATAACGTAGCGAATTTCTTAATTACACTCACTCATCTTGGTAGTAAGCAAAACAAATGAAAATCACACATTTTCCAAATTTGAATTTGAAATAATCTTCTTTATAATTTAAACTTTTTAATGATACCAAAACTGGCCACATGCAAATGGTATAGTCAAAGAGATTTTATTACAAGTTCATGCATACTAAAATGCGAAAATACTTTCTCCCCGACCTATTATGTAGTAGTAATGAGTAGTACTAAAGCTACTGGAACATATGTAACTATAACTAAAGAGAAATAGATGCACCGGTGCGCTCACATGAGATCTCGAAACCTCCCCGTTTACGGACGAATGGCTTCCTAAGGGGTTTCAATGAGTAAGTATTCCGTATTTCCGTCGGGTATCTTTTGAAGTTTCCTGACAGCAAAAAAATAGATAGAGCATAGATTAAATATGTAAGAACGCCTGTATATAACCTAAAGAAGTTTCACTTTTGGCGTGACGTGTGTTACGCGCATCAGTGTTTTGACTTCAAGGGTTTTCTAATTTTAAACTACTCGTTTCTTGTGTAATTTTTGACGCCAGTTTTTTAATAATATTGATATGTATACGTGTAATTGTGCAAAGCCTAATCTATATATTATAATATTAAGGATATACGGAATACAATAACATCTAAAGCTATGTACAATGTGTAGCTTGCTACACTGTAGGCAATACAAAGTACATATGGCAATGGAAATGAAAGCCTCAAACGTACCGAAGCCTCATTAAGTTGGCTTAAAGCTACAAGTACGTTTGCCTCACTCTACAAAGGTTGACCTCATTATAGCTTCACATTTAACTTAATTATAGCAGTATTCATAATTTCACACTTTTTTTATTATTTTTATTATTTTCGTTGATTTCGTTTTTGAATACATAAAGTTTACACGATAGAATACATAGCTTAATATGATATCCCGTATTAGCCTTCGAAATGGATTGCAGAAAAGTTACTACAATTCAATTAACCCTTATTATAGGCAAATAAAAGTGGAATTATAATGAGTTGTAACAAAGAATAAAAAAATCTAGGATTTAATATAAGATCTAAGTATATAATCGTAGTATATGGCCACTAAGAAGAAGAAGCGCTTGTCAGGAATGTCATGATAGAGATTGTCATGTTGTTACTATATGCTGGAAAAATAAACACGCTTTTCAATTATTATCCTAAAATAAGCCCTAAACCAGAAATATTATAATAATCATGTATTATAATGGTTTTCAAGAAGATGTTTATGGAACGTTTCACAGGGTTATTTGGTGGAGGTAAGCTAGCCCGAAAAAAACGTACGATTTCCTGGGTAGCCTGCCGTTGGCACTGGTTAAATTATTCCCATTATTTTCTAATATTTCATAATTTGTAACCATTGCCACCTAATGTACACAAATCGTAGTAACGGTAAACTGTATTTTGCTATAGAATTTTGCAGCTATGTCCCATACCATACCAGCATAGGAATCGCTGTTCTCTTGAACTTTTACTTTGTCTGCTGCTGCTTTGAATGTTTACAACTCGTGCGCGCATGCTTGAGCATTTTATTTTCTAATTGTTATACATAATATAATAAAACAACAGTACTAGTAACTTTTGCGTCAGCCAGAATGGCATACGATAAGGCAGAGGGGCCACCTGATGGTAAGTGATCACCGTGGCCTATATATACATATATATGGCCATTAGGCAACACTATTTAAACAAAACGTATAATATTTATTTAATAAACTTCAAAAAAAATCAAAATCATTTAATCATTTCGATATACTTTACTACTGTTACTTCGAGGCGTCCGTGTCATTTATATATTCGTTTATACCATAATATCCTTTACCTATAAACTTTGCTTTAATGCGTCGCTTAATAGTTCCAATAGGCAACTTAGATACCAATTTCGGAACCTTATTGTAAAACCGAACTCCAGAGCTCCATAAAAGAACCTTTTGAAGGCAATATAAAGTCGTAACCAAATTATTAAATTGTTGTCTAATAGCCATTATATTCATAAAGAGTATCTAGGAGCTTAATATTCATTATTAGATAGAACGTATGTACTACGTAGTTACATTAATTTGCGATTTATATATTGTAATCTAAGAAAATACTGTCTATTTAAATTATGCCTGTATAAAATCGATTGACGTACGAATTGAAAGACCATTTCATGTACAGTGTAATTTATCGTTATTCAAACTATTATTTCAACACCCACATATTAATACTCATGGGTATTTCGGTAAATTTCACTATAATACGATTATAACATATATTTCACGCTATCAACTATTAATTATATTTGAATATGCAAGTGATATTATGTTTAATATTAATTGTAAACCATGTATAAATTTAGTTTAATTATGACAGGTAGGTACTGACGATTTTTTAATTGTAAGTATACCAATATTTCGACCCAAATATATATGGATCATGGACACAGCGATACTGCGACGGCCCGGCGTGAAGAAACTCTTGACAGTTGACACTTGACAAACACTAATGACAGATTGGCGTATCAACTTCACGCCTAGCTCGTTTTATGTTCTTAGGTGACAAGTGTCATGACATAAGAGACTAACGATATTTTAACGCTCTGATTTGACACTGTTTTTACCTGACATAACATAATAACTGAATTCCACGCTTTATATAAATCAAACTTTTCTTCTCTATATTTTTTTTGTCATTCATACATTCGTATTTATAAATCGTGAGTACCCGTGACAGTTAACATGTATAACGTCCACGGTAATATAAGTTTAAAATTATATACTTATATAAATTTTGGTTGTAGAAGTTTGATATTACCTACCTACTTTGTACTCGTACAATGTCCTCAGATCCTTACTATACGACATGCCTAAAAGATGGATATATGGAAGGACCCTATTATACAAAAATACCTATATTTATACAAATTATTTTTCGTTTTAAGCGTAAATAATTTTAGATCTACTTTCAAATTTAAATCATTCTAGTGAGCCTGCTTTACGTTAATGAATTACGTTAGATGTGCTCATTATATGTATATCCATCTCAAATTACCCAATTATAAAACCGATTTCATTGTTTCAGATGGAGCTTAATGAATGAATACGACGTGAAGTTATTTCCCACGACATTCATATAAGGTTGGTATTATTAGAAGTGTGTGTGTGCACGCTCGAACTTGTTTCAAATCTACATTGTTCTTCAGTACTTTCTAGAAGAAGCGAAGGGGCTAATCTCTGCTAATTTTTAAAGTCCAAAAACAAACAAACTCTAATGGTAGTAAGCAAGCGACCGCTTCCATCTTGAGCGTTAACGCAACAGTGATGCCTTTAATATTACAGACGTGAATGGTAGACTATTACCACTTACCATCGGATGGCCCGTCCGCTCGTTTGTCACCTGTTCACGGTAATAAAGACGCGGGCTGGTGTGGGCCACCCTGTTCCTTCTAGAGTAGGTAGTGTTCACTAAGATATTATACACACATTGCTGCCTTGCCTTTGTTCTGAAGAGCTAAATGTTGCAGCTTAAAAATTTCGTTTGAAATCGTTAGCACCCCCATAGTGGACAAAATTAGGTTTTAATGTTATGAATATTCTCTGTTAGTCAACCTTCTGACTTACCAGAGAAACAACGATGGCGGTACGAAGGACGAAACAATATATCTATCTTCTACACGTATAATAAGATTCGAACTGATCGCTTTCTGTACGTAAACGATTTATGAGGAAAATCATTGTTAGGGCCAAATAATTCGTCGCGTTCCGGCTGGGGGCTTGAGAGCCAGTAACTTGGTTTTTTCTCTCTTCTTCTTTCACGGCCGACAACGCATTAGTGATGCCTTTGGTGTTACTAATGTCCATGGGCGACGGTGACCGCTTACCATCAGGTGGCTCTCATCTGTTCGTTTGTCGGCTATTTATATAACATAAATAAAAAATAATAATATTGGCAAAACAATATTTCGACATAATTTTGCGTTGCTTGACATTTCTCTTTTTATTAATGCACATTAAGTATAAAATTACGTAGGCCCGTTGTACACTCGTAATTCAGTTGAAATGTCCGCAGAAATGGAAGTTTAAAGAGGATTATACCTTAACATTACGCCTCTTATAAAGAGCTGACCTAACAGCGGCTCTCGGTAATGAAAAGCAAGAATTACCGGGACAAAACACAGGGGTCAACGGGGTAGCTACAACTTTAAAAGGACAATGAAGGACAAAAATACTTATAATTAATTCAGTAGTGTAGTTTACGCATTTGAAAGCATTCATGAACGAATACGTGTGTTAAGACTGTTGCTATGTATTTCTTATCAGTACAGATTTGGCGAGTGTATTTAAAGTCTAAGAATAGATATATGTCGTTTTAAGCCGAATTGTACTATACAAATGAGCGTATTAGTTTAAAAAAATAATCAATGTCTCCTGTATAAAACAGGGTTTACATATTATATTATGACAATCCCACATAAGAATGTCGATGGTGGTCAACCTAGCGATAATGGAGCTATCTATTAAACGTGTCGGGAATCACCGATTTCTATCCCTTTTTCGGTCATTTCGTTACACTTACATATTCATTCTTTCTCTATATAAATTGCCCTATTTTATAGTATAGACATGTTTTCACCCTGGGTTTAGATTTGTTTTATTTAATTACCTCATTCCATTAAAACACAGATTTACTGATGCAACATATATACACATACCAACGACATTAGACGACCGCATAGCCCAGTTGGTAGTGACTCTGCCTGTCGAGCGAGGGGTCCCGGTTTCAATTCCCGACCGGGGCAAACATTTATGTGACAGATAAATGTTTGTTCTTGAGACGTGGATGGTTGTAATGTCATATATGTGTATGTCCATGCCATCCGCAACACAGGGAATCCTAGAGCGGGGGTGCGAGTGTGTAAACGTATATTTAACGTTTTATTCATAATTATATTTTATTAGTAAAAGTATGAGTCGGCAACTACTGTTTGCAAACGACTTATAGAATCACAACACTCTGTAACGAAGTCATGCCTATAAAGTAATTAGATAATATTCTTGTAACCCGTACCCTAATTTTACGAAGGATTCAAGCCAGCCGTAACATAGGATTACAATTCATCCTAATCCAGCAAAACAACCTCATAAAGTTATTTCTGTAGGCTTACAATACTAACTTTCGGGTTTTAGGGTGTTGTACATGCGTTAAAAAAACTAAACCGTTACACGATCATTCGCGTCTATCTCTTTGTATCTATATCTACCTCTGTCAAACTATGTCTACCTCTGTCAAACTATGTCTATCTTTGTCAAACTGTATCTATCTTTGTCGATACACCAGATTTTCTTAATAATATGCAATGAAATATTACCATTTATCTATTACAATCGTTATTGAAATTGCAGTATGTAATTTTGTATGTCAACTTAAATCTCGACGTTTCCACAGAAAATAGATAATACTCCTGTATTAACTGTACGATTGTGACTTGACGGGCTTCTTCAAAGAGAATTCAAAGGTTTACGGCCACTTCCTTTAATCTTTCTGTCGCTTACTGTTGGTTAACTGGTCATAATACATTGGTCGTAACGGCATTTTAGCGGTTTAACGAACAAAGATTCAGAAAGGTATAAATTTCTGGTCATGAAATTCGCTTTTATACTAACATTATACTTTATCATAAGCATTCTATCAGCTTTATGCTATATACTATATCTATGAGCTGTATACAAGTAATAATATGTATATACATTTCAGTAAATTATATTCGGTTTAAAGATATTTATTTCTCATTGAGATACATATTTATCACTTACATGTGAACATTACTTAAAACTACAAGTTACACCCGGTGTGGGTAGTTTTGCATTACATTACAAATAAAATTAACAAACTCACTAATCGAGAACTGTATAAAAGTAGTAATGAGGGTAGGCCGTAAAGCATCAGGTTCGCTCGGTGCTTCTATAAAATATTAATTTATCTTTGTAAATTTTATTTTCAATGTAACACATACCTACAAAACCTTCTCACCAGCACCCAGGGTTGATTGGTAGAGAATGCTATTAGGCATTAAGTCCGCCCATTGTATTCTTTATTTTGAGGTTTTGTAACAATAAAATATAAATCGATAAATAAATAAATAAAATGTGTAATCGGTTTAAAACGACTATAGTTCGGGTGAACTGTTTGATTTGAACATCAACTTACATCCTATCGTTCGACTCCAAAGTCTAGTTAATTATTTAGTCATAGCTTCATATAAATTATGGATTGACTTTTCAAAGGTGTTCTCAAAGTCGCATCGACATCTTCTTGTCCATATTTATAGGAAACGGTTAGTGGCTAAGGTTTTGATCTTATCATTATGTAAAAACCTTTGCAATCGGACGACCCGATTTTATGATTTCTTCTTTAAACTAGATGTTTTACCGTTGGCAGAGTATACACATAAAGCCTTTGGAGAGCCCACAAATGCCTTTCAAAATAAAAAAAAATGCTGACAAAGTTGTTCACGTTCCAGCTAGTCAATACGGTTGGTTCAATAACAAATATTATCTGTAATTAAGGTTAATGATCCACTGAGAATCGAAATTGGTTTCATAATTATCACAGCAATATACTTTTTGATATTTATATCGAGTTTTGTTTGATCATATTAAACTACTCAGAATCAGATAACTTATAATATGTTTTGTAATACTGGAACACAAGTATACTGAATGATTTAATGAAAATATAGGTTATGTATAGAATTTAAAAAAAAGGTTAGTTTTAAAACAAAGAAATTGCCTTTTCCTTTAACACTATAATGATATTTAAGTTTACCGCGGATTAATTTTTTAAACATCGCATGTAGTGATATCATGACCAGGAAACCCCTCGCCAAATGGATTTTGCCCCTTGCAATTTTATACATGTATCATTGATAATATATGGGAGAGCCCGACTAATTTCTATGGGTAGGTTACTACGAATATAAGACAATGTAGCGTAATATAACACTAGATTGTACCTATCCACCTGTCACTAAATATCTATGTAGTCGCCATTGTGCTGACATAGCTCTACTAATACATTAGCTAGCTAACGCGTCTACCATGACCGTTGTTGGGTTTTCGCTCCCCTCCGCAATTTTGCTACTACAGGCAGAAATTACGCGACGGTGTCATTAATTGCCGCCATTAATCTTTTGACCGAAACCGATTTCTGCACGAACATTGCCGAATATCTCCGTTCTTAGCGGTCTCGGTGCGTGCATACTGAAGTCGTTTAATAAAGTATATTGTATAGCGTCTTCATTAGAATACTTTTTAAGTTTTAGATGCACTTTTTTTCTAAACTTTTGATATAATTTCGGCCGTTTGAAAGAAATACATTGGTCAGCTGGCTTCTGTGATGATGGGAGATTGCTTTTAAAGGTAATTTAGTCACAAATAATCAAACAAAATATTTTTTTTATTGTTTAATTGTATTAAGTTTATCATATTGATATTGTAAGGAGACAGAGTGCGAGTTTTATGACTTTGTACATATGCGGAAAGTAATCTCCGGAACCACGACACTTATCTGAAAAATTCTTTTAAAATTTTATAGGTACCATTATGTCGGATGGGCATAGGCAATATATTTCGTATAAATATAATAAATATTTTTACCGGATCGAAGTCGGGTTGGGCTTTTGTTAATTTATAAAATCACTACCTTTACATTTGCATGAAACACTTAGTCGTATACAACCGTAACTTGTGATGTGGGTCATGTGTAAGATACTTTTCCTCGTCTTCGGAAATAGACTTATTTTCGAGGAATACAAGATAAAACTTACTAGAGAAATTATGTTGTGACGTTAGCAAACAACGTTTCTACTTTATGTATGCTATTTATTATTGTATTTACTGAACATGGATGTATGTATTTATTTGCATCCAACGATCTACTCTGGATAGTCAAAGATTTGTGATGCGTAAAAACTTGATTATTTCGAAGCGAAGCGAGAGCGGATTCCGAAAGTCGGAAGCCGATGTAAGCGGTGTCGCTATGCAGGCACTCACCGACTCTAATTTCTCGCGAACTCGTGAAGTGTTAAACTCGGGCCGGATTATGTTTTCGCTGGCGGGCTAATTCCAGATTATCGTCGTTTGTTGGAGGCTTACTCGCAGAGATATTATTATAACTTCACGTTTCTTACGCCTTTCAGTGTTTATATATGGTATCAATGTATATTTGTAATTGTTTTTGTTATGAAAAACTATTATACCGAAAACATAGTTTATATTCACATAAATAAAATATTAAAACAAGATTAAAATTTATACCGTTGTCATTAAGTTAGGCACATCACACGAATATCGAGAATATAATATTGTAATCACTGATCACACTTAATTAAATGACTATATCTCGGGGTGAGTTCTTCGATGACTAAAAAGTAAAATTAAAACATTTATACCTCAGCAGTATATATATAAAATCTATGTTTACAAACACAATCCTATTTTTCCTTCCTTCTATTCATTGTGAGGCATTTTAATGGGTTAGAGATTGATTTTTCGAATGGCATGAACTTGAAACATATTAATTTATTGCGATAGTCACAGAAACTGAAGAGAATTTCTAACTATCTTTTATTTCCTATGAAGGAATAGTTTTTTTCCGTAATGAGAACTTTTACGTTACGAATATGTGAAGTATAATTTGAATCAATGAAGTGCTTCCTACGTGATACGTGCACAGCAATAATTCAAACAAAACATTCAGAAAATGTTTGTAACAACATTGCAGTAAATATGTTTGGCTACTATTTTGAAATAATTTTACATTTAGCGAAGTAAAGAGCAGAAATTAAGTAATTGCTAAAAGTTAAAAACACACGTATAAATGTGGATCTCTAAAATTATGAATTCAAAAAGTCATCTTCCATTTCATCCCCTAACAATATTATCCCAGAGTATCTAATAAAGAAATTGGACTTACCGACACAAATCATTTGTGTATGTTTAGTATTCTGCACAGTAACAGACAGACGGGGGTAATATTTCTGCGCCATTAGGTACCTCGTATTTTCGACAGACTAACGTCGCTCGCTTATTATGCATCATAAACTCGTCACTGCGAAACAATTGGCGACGTGACGACAGGACTTGCCTTTCATCTTTGTGTGTGAAATATAACTACAACTAATGTACATTTGAACTGTAGCAAAGAAAATTAAGTTGAACGACGCCGACGCGGACGTAAAGCTTTTCTAATCTAATTTGTCTGACAACAGATTCGGTTGTGCGTTTTCGTGGTTTAATTTCGTTGTTTCGACTTTACTGAAAGGCAATATTGAACCTTGTAATGTTAAAAAACCTTGTAATAAATAACGATAACAAAAATCGTTAACGTATCCTTCCAAGCAGAGATATCGAATATAATTTCGGTACTAACAAACCCTCATGCAACTAATAATTACGCTTGACATTTTTTGACTTTGTCGAAATATTTCACATGACAAAAGCCGTAGTAAGCATAGAGTATTTAATATTATAGCTAAATTATTATACGTTTTTAGTTAACTTATTAAGTTTACTACAAAGTTTTTAGAAGCTGAGAAAACTAATGCTTTCTTAAGATTTGATGTTCGGTCAAGAAACTATTTAGCGACACACGTTAAAAAATCACCCGATTTTAGTATTTTTAACAAGCGATTATTTTATACAGACTGACATTTCGTTTTAGTTTTAATATTATTTGTTTCAATTGTTTTAGATGGCCAACGCAAGTGCATGGCGGACGAGGCGGCGTTGTTGTAGGTGAATAGAATCCAAGATGGCGCGGTGGGCGCACGCCGTGCTCGCCGCGCTAGCGCTGTCCGCCGCTCGCGCTTACCTCGTACTCGTCGCCGACACCGCACCCCCTGGCTATGAGGTTCTCGATGCCGCTGTCTACAAACTCGGTTCTGAACGCACCTACGCCATCGATGTACACCGCACCGCTAACTTCGTGCACCACATCCTTCGGGTCAACCGCAGCACTGGCCTCGTCACGTTGAGAAAAAGACTTCGCTGCGACGGCGTTCTCTACCCCAATCTATTCACCTTCTACGTTGACTCCACGTCAGAACGCATCCGTGACATTGATTACTACAGCCTTCCCATACGAGTTCTCGTCACAGGCGAGGACTGCAGCCGCCGACGCGCAGATCTCTACGACATAGATTTTGATCGCGTTTACGATCAAAACGATGCTGCAATTCAGTACGAAGAAGATCATCCTAGGGATAAACGAGAAATTTATCCAGAGACGATAGACTGGCGGTTATTAGAGGAACATGAGTTGTTATCTAGTCAGTATAATATATTGTCCACGGCTTATCCGTGGCCGAATGCGATGTTCGAGGATTTCGTAGCTAGGAACAGGACGAAACGATCTCTTTCAATGGTGCCGTTCGATATGGCTATTGACATAAAAATAGCCGAAGCTAAACAGTGGATTTCGGAAACATACGCGAGCTTTTCAATACCGACTACTGATCGGTGGCAGGGGATATGTCTGAAGTCATCTCAATTCATAAATTCATTGACCGCTTTTTTGCCTCGAACCGTGCAAAAAATGTGTAAAGTGCAGTTCTTGGATGTGAGCGATCCTCGGTTTGCAATCGAAACCAGCCAAGGAGACTTGGTTGCTAGCAGTGACGTATGTATTCAGGAGCCAATGTGGAGAGTGTCTGTTCTGTTCACATTCAACTGTGATCGGACTAATATCGTAGATTCTGATCATAGGCTAAAGATAGTGTACCATCATCAAGAGCTTAATGATACAGATATCGCTAGGCGAGTTAAGCGCGAGCTACGGAATCAATCGCCTTACTTCGAGCAAGCGCTGTACGTTGCCTCCGTAGCTGAAGAACAACCGCCGGGGGTCACCGTTACGACTGTCAGAGCTCGGTAAGAAGCCACATTTAGGTCATGCAGCTCGTTGATACTGTAACTCGTAACAATGCGCAATGGAGAATTATTTAATTTGAACCCGTCATATAATGTTTCACTTTTAACTAAGTGAATTATAATGTCTCGGACGTGACACCTCTGACCATCAACCATCCGCCGGCTTAATTGACTTTAAGCTGGCTCGTTGGGCTTTTATGAACTCGTCTATTTTATGCGGCCCGGAAACATTGTCATTGTTCAGCCGGCAGACAATGGTTGGCGCGCCATAAAGCTAAACCGCCTCAATTTACACCGGTGACGCGGTCGTTTTGTTCAAATGAGAATCATATCGCACAGGATCGAAAATTACTATTTTTTATATTTGATTCGTCACCACGATCGTCCACACACGCCGCGGAATAAATCAAATTTAAACTCCGAAGCCTAAATAATCGTTATTGCTATTGAAGAAATTTTTGTTATTTGATTAAGAGATCATAAAAATGATTGATTTCTGTACCTACTTTTAGTCTTAATGACATTTTAAGAAGCTGGTTCTTACGGTAATGACGATAGCATTGATCATAGATAAATCATTGCATTTTCTCTACGTCATCAATTTATGTTTTTTGCTATAAATAATGTTCTAGGATTGGACTTCTTTAGAAGTAATTGTGTTGTTAAGTGCAATTTGTTAAACCTGCATTCCACTAATATCAATAATAAAAACAAACTTGTCATTAGAAATGCCACAAATCAACATTAACCACCAGTTAAATTATTACTGCCATAGATATATTATCTGTGTCAGGATCCTTAACGACCAGTTTGAATAACCTTTCTATCCCTTACTGCTGGTTAACGGACCTTTTTAAGTCTAAACTCAATTACTTTCTTTCTTAAGATATAGAACCTTGGAGGGATACATTAATTTGATAATTCATCTATTTTTTTTAATGAAAACGCAAAAATGCTGTTATAGCTGCTTCAGTATGAAGTTTCAAGGATCTGTAAGGGGTGATTGGGTTATTGAAATCGGCCTTAAAAGGTTTTAAACTAAGCCATAACGAATAATTATCATATCTAATCACTGTTTAGTAAAAAACCATTGTGGTTTCTTTGACGATACAGGATATATCATTTCTCTTGTTAGGAAACTTATTCCTTATGCAAACAGTGTTGAGTGGTCCAAACGTGACATGGTCACGTTTAGTGACATCATTTAATGTTGTTACGACGTCGCCTACGTTACCACGAGATGAAAGATGTGTGTTAATTATTCAAATACATTCTAACAGGAATGCGTTCGTACAACGCCATATTTTGTTTGGAGTGAGCAAGCTTTGAGCGTAGGGCATTTACCTAGCTCACTGTACTGGAAATTTATAATGTTACAGTGCGTAATAAATTATAAGATAGTATTATGTTTGAAAAACATCCCTGAAGTTTTAAATCACCTTTAGATGAGGAGATTTTGTTTTATTTCAAAATTTAATTTTGCTCAATCAAGACGCTGTTTTTTGGCTAACATAAAATCGAGAATCACCCTACTAGTAATGTGGAAAATATTTTTTTAACTATCTGATATTTATCCTTGCTTCCATTAAAGGAATCTGAAGAAGCTGAGGCATACATTTTATTACATTCTTTTTCCATTCATCAGTGATCCAGAGAATAGTCCGGTGACGTACTCGATGTCCAGTTTACTGGACTCGCGGTCTGCGGGCATGTTCGCAGTGGACACTAGGACGGGAGTGGTGACCACTCAAGCACGGCTAGACCGAGAGCGGCTCGACGTCCACTACTTCCGAGTGGTCGCGCAAGATGACACCTTCCCGCCGAGAAGTGGAACCACTACCCTACAGGTAATTGCCTAATTTTCTTGATGTTTTGCTTTACACGTATAATATCTAATGGCTACGATTTAACAGCAGAGGAATTTAGTGAATAGTGAACTGGTCCTGTATACTCGTATATCACAGACTATGACCGATCATACAGGATCTTATTGGCCCTGACATAACAAAGAAATCATGAAAGCTTGTGGTTCACCTTTAGTTGTATTCTTACATCATCATCATCATGTCAAATATTACCTCAGCGGTGGAGGGCGACCTCGGCGTAGCTTGTGTATGCCGATCATCAGAATTATTTGATAAAAAGCGGCATTCGTTGAAAGATTCCTTGTGATTTTCCAAAACAAACGGTTTCGTTTATCATGGAACGTTTTATAAAACATGTAGGGATATTCTACGACACGTCACATCTGGGGTTAGGGGTAAAGTGGGAAATTCCAACAAGACATGCCTCAACTGCAATTGAACTCAATTCTCAACCTAAACTCATCTGTATTATTAATGTACCGTGATGATATTTTTTTATAGATATAGAAGTACCAAACGTAATCTACTGTTGTGTTCAACACACAAAGCAAATCACAACGTGTTCAGTTACTAATTAATCTTAAATATGACTATGGTTACAACTGTATTTCACTGATTTATTCCACTCACCTCAATACTAAGAAGGGCTAATATGTATTGTACCATGCGGAAAGTTACTAATATGCACTATTATTTGAAGTCACAGATACCATCATATTTAG
Organism: Megathymus violae; assembly: GCA_003671415.1. Classification (NCBI taxonomy): domain Eukaryota; kingdom Metazoa; phylum Arthropoda; class Insecta; order Lepidoptera; family Hesperiidae; genus Megathymus; species Megathymus violae. The sequence continues at coordinate 3,111,586 of PDGT01000015.1, read as the reverse complement.
GGGAGCTGAAATGTACAACCTTATTTATAAATCACGGGCCATAGTCCAAAACTATTTATTTTTAATTACAATGGAACTTTTCTGCTTATTTTGTTGAACTCCTCATCTCCTAGATCAACGTTTTGGACTGCAACGATCATTCGCCAGTGTTCGAGATGCAACAATACGAGGCTTCGGTTAGGGAAGGCGCCAGTCCCGGCACCACAGTCCTCACTCTCAAGGCCACGGACCAAGACATCGGGAAGAACGCCGAGGTACACGTTGCTACTGTACCATATTTTTTGTTTTGTTCAAATATTCGCCGAACTCACTCCAGATAATTTGTAGGAATAACATGTTTTCAGCGGGATTTAAATACTAAGGCTCTTTTTTTTTGGTTATACGCGTAATGCACTCGTTTACTGGACAACCTGATATTTGATGAAACGCTGAATAAAACGTCTCATACGGTCTTCCACTGTCTGCTTCATATTTAAGCCCTCTGTCACATTCCAACATACTAACACAGTAAATAATATTTTAAATCAATACGTTGTTATTTCTTAATTTCATGGCATATTGTAAACTCAAATAATTTTTACTCTTATTTTATTATGGTCGTAGTATTATTAGTAAAATGGTGCTTACTATTACGCTCATAGATAGCCGACTATGGCACTAGGATTGTAACATCCCTAAACAACTAATGAATTGTCACGATTGTGCATATAGCACGCTAAATTTGCTTTCGTATTTGTACACTTTCAACTATTGAGTACGTATGGAAATGATAATTTGTAGAAAATAAGCAGCATTTTCAATGTACAAAATTTTCGTGAATAATAAGATTTGCGTTTACAAAAAAGAAATATTGAAAATAAATATACAACCTGCAGGTGGAGTACTCTATCGATTCCGTCATCGCGGACAGCTTGAATCCCGATGCTGTTAATGAGTCGACGGATCAACAAACAGACGCCCACGACGTGTTCCGTGTCGACGGCCGCAGTGGCGCGTTGCTCACCAGAGCCCCACTCGATAGGGAGAAGGTATCTCGATACACGGTCATCGTGAAAGCGACTGACCAAGCCAGTCCAGTGTCCGATCGCCTGTCTAGTAGGTGAGTGACATAATTTAAACTCTGATAAGTTATGGCGCATCTCTTCAACGACCGAAGGTAGACATCATAATGACTTTTCGTTACACAATATGGTAATTCATAGCAAATTAATTCGACAGATTACAGATCAAAATTGAATAGTATTCATTTATTATTCATTCAAATTGCATATTAAAATGGCGCGATCTGAAAAAGTAACAAAAACTGTACCTCATAAAATTTAATCGATAATATACGTACACTACATAGTGACATGGGTAGTTAACAGCTGTTATAGACTTTTTTTAATGTGGTAAAGCATTAAAATACTTAACTCGCGACAACGTTTAACGACAACTAACGTCAACGTTGTTGACAACACGAATTAAAGAAATATAAATACCCGTACCCTAACTTTCAGTGTTTGCTACCTGGTCTTACACCAACGTGAAATAAATCGATGAAAATGTCCTTGAGAAACAACAAACTCATTCGTGTAGATGATTAATATTTAACAATAAATGGAATCAACCCTATGAGCGACATGATTGCTTCGAGTACAACCCAACGACACGCAAATGGCGGGGGTCGTTTGCACTAATTAAGTATATTGTAAACTAGTAGGTAGAAGAATGTGTAAATATGTTTAATTAAATTCTGTGTTACTGTGTTGTGGTTTTTTTTTTGCTGTAAATATCGATCTTATATTAACTCACAACTCACAATTGACAGTTGTAGCTGGCAATATGATTAGTGTTTAATATAATAGACTAAAAAGCAAATTGAAACCACTGTTAAATTTTGGTCTAACTCAGGAGGGCCCCAGTTCTAATCCTGTATGTACCTCGAATATTTTTAATGTTGTGTGTGCAAAAAAATCCGCTCTACGTAAATACCAATCACGTGCCTCATTGAAAGATAATATGGGTAAGAAATGTGCATACCCGTACCCCGAAGATCCGAACTTAAAAAATTTAATAACGAACATATACGATCAAAACTACTGCACATAAATATGCCTTATGAGTGTGCTCTGCAATTTTTCAGTGGTACTATTTTACTGAAATTCATCCACCTGACTATGTCAGTTTATCGATTGATTACACTTGACCCTAATATTGTGAAGTTAATTATTATCGAAATTTTTGATTTCTGCTATTGATTATAGATCATTCGATGGAATTTTACAAACAATCACAATTCGTTTATCTTCTTATTTAATCATAAACGATTAAAAATAGCTGTATTTCTTCACTTAATTGCTGTTAACAACGCAACAGATTTAGATGAGGTTTTTAAACGCCAATTACCTCCGGCGTCTAAGACCATGTGTCTACATATAAAACCAACCGGCTGTTATCGGCTGCTTGATTGATCAACTCGGGTAATATACGAATATATTTAACCCTCAGTTTTGGAAATTAAAATTACCAATATTTCAGCGCTACAATCCACGTGAACATACTGGACGACAACGACAACTACCCGCAGTTCAGTGAGAAGACATACACCGTCGCCGTAGACGAGGACATTAGCGCCGCAGACAACCCGGTCATCGCCAGGATCAAGTGAGTACCTCCCCGTACTCCTAGTACCTCGGAGGTGACCACATAGAATAGGAATGTCGTTTGTTTACAACGCGTCCAACGCTGGCGAGAGGCAGCCTCCCTGCGGTACACCCGCACATAATCTGGGGTCTGAGGTCACGTTTTCGGCCGATACTACGAACGACAACTCAACGAAAATGACGCTATATCTTTACTTACCTGTGTCCTAGCACCTGCTAAGGTTTACCGATGTTGTGTTGACATATCATGTACAATATCTATTGTCTTCATGTATGTGATAATGTCAAAATACAATATATAGTGATACAAAGATTCAACAGAATCTGTTGGTTCGAATCTCACGGGGAAAGTTGAAGACTGTTGCTACGCTGTAACTGTTATTACGCAGATTTATAATCTTAATGGTTGACGGGCCGCTTTATCAATGTAGTGATCCTTGTTCTGTTTTATTTAATGCTTTTCGGAAAGCCTTTTTTAGCCTTTTACTTCGTGTAGAAAAATAAGAAAATTGCCGCGAGACATAAATAATAAATATTTCACTTTATGATAGAATGCCCAGTATTGACTTTTGTGATTCATAAAAATCTTTTCAGTAGAAAACTTTCACCAAAGAATTGCAGAAGAAAAACGGGGATCTAGTTAAAATAAATCAATGTTTAGTTAAAATGAAAACAATAAGTTGTTTATATCTCCTTTGTCATTTGCCACAGACAATAGTCTAGGTTTTGAATGTATAAGTCGGCAATAAATCATTGTTTATGATCCCTGTTGTGTTTTCCGATAGTTTAACGTGCGATATACGACTTACTTCCGGTTCCGCTTTTAGTTGTAGCGGGGCAGCTCGCTTGCTGCTAAGTTAATGTTACATTTATATATGTATGTACCTAATATAACTCGTATAAGTTCGATGTATCTAAATGGATTTCATTATATCTTCGCTACCTAATTATTTGATCTTTCTTATTGTTATTCTTCATGTTAAATACGAATAAATGTTGCTTTAAAAGAAATACTATTGGCTTTCCATTTCATGTAAATTTATACTCGTACAATGTTCGCCAGCAGTCAACCTTTTGTAGAATGTAGATGGATGCCTTTGATCAGCATGGTTGTTATTATTTGATGCAACCGATAGTTGGGGGCAGTTTATGATTTAGAAAGTAACGAGCATACAATAAGAATATATTGCGACAGTCTGACATTAATCTACATATGTCGTGCGCCAAGTTCGACTCCCGTATAGCGCGAGCTTCGTGTATCGCGTGGTTTTGATGCATTATGTTGGTTATCTTCCAAATACACTTAGCTATTCCTAAGGAGCTTCTGCACTGCTAATCACTGAAACGAACTTGGCAGTTATCCGGTACTTTTAGGAAGACGCTGGGATCTCGTTACGTGCATCGATACCGACTTAGGGCAGTGTCTGGCTGGCTGGTGGCTGGTCCTACTAGAACTTATAAAATGAAAAAAAAATAAGGTGCCGTCTTATTCACAAAAAAGCCATTTTTTCTTGAGCAGTTTCCTTCGGAGTTTCTTCTCTTTAGTACTCGTCATAACTTCTATGTGAGCCTATGCCTATTATATGCTTGTTCAGGTCTTGCCAGTCTGAAAAACCGGGTGAATCTGTTCGGAAAAATATTGCATGCTCGCTGTAGGTTATAATTAAAATTTTGTATTTAAGTTACGTTAGTAAAAACATATAATGAAGTACTGTTTGTCAGACTTTATTCATGATATAAAAGTTTACCGAAGTAAAACGAAGTGCAAACTTTAGCTTTTGTTTCTCGGGGTGTTTCGAAGTTGTTCAATTTTTAATGAGAATAACTAGGTCCGGTCCAGATAGTTTGAAGCGTACGTTAGACTACCGATATTCAACTTTATAGCAGCACTATAGCAACTGTAACGTAGAACGTAAAAGTAAGTATTGGCTATATCCTTGTCGGCGAGAAGTTTTATGGAAATGAGAAGAATAAACATTAAAGAATCCGACAATGGTTAAGTCCTGACTTATCTTGTAAAACAGTTATTATTTCGCCCGTGATCCTAAGATCGTAAGTAAATGACTCAGCGAATCAACGTTGGAGATGGTCGGCAGTTGGATTGATGACCGCCACTCGCGAAATTTCACGAACATGTCTGTGCTTTAAACAGCACGCTAAAGAGGAGTGCTTGTTATCTTTAAACATATATAGAGGTCGTTATGTGACGGATTTTGACCACAAATTCGTTCCGATCCGCTTGGAAGCGACCTTCAAAGACTCGTTAGTTTTTATGGATATGATTTTTTTAAGGATATGTTATGGATATATTTCTTATACTGGCCAATTATATTGTCTGTAAGTAATTCGCACTTGTCTAAGAGTCGTAAGTTATATTTATCATCATGTATTAACACGTGTTGAGCGCACTGTGATATCGTCGTACGTGCGCGTTTTCTGTCAAGTTTTTCTACTACAAACAACATCGAAGGCGAATAGGTGACGCTACAAATGTTACTTCATCTTCTTCGTCTAATGTGTTTTCTGTTGTATAGAGCGACGGACGCGGACGTGGGCGCGAACGCAGCCATCCGGTACGCGATCATCGGTGGCAACACGCAGATGCAGTTCTCCATCGACAGCCTGAGCGGCGACGTGTCGCTGGTCAAGGCGCTCGACTACGAGCAAGTGCGCAGCTATCGACTTGTTATCAGGGCTCAAGGTCAGTTGGACATTCAGTACGTTTGTACTTAACGGATACAATTATTGTTGTAAGTAATGTAAATTTGGTTTAATGTAATAGCCGGTTATTTTAGGTAGTTAGTTCATTCAATTTGATTCAAAAATTCGCGTCTATAGATAGCTCATATGTAATAAATATTAAATAGTTTTTAGATTAATTGATCAAATCAACCGCTGTGGAAAGGGATCCACCCTTCTTTGAGTCCAAACTAATGTCATCTGCTTGTGGTGTAGCCTGATGACGCTGCGGCAAACGGTCCCCCCTATTTGAGATCGAGTTGAATCCAAGACGGTACTAGTGAAAAAAGTTTTTTAACTTCCTACCTAACTACCACTCTTCTATCACACATCATGTAAGATATTATATGATAAGATATGATATATAAGATATGCATAAATTTACGACATTTATTGCACTAACTAGGTAATGACCACATGATGGCAGGTGGACATGGTCATTGTTAAAACTAGGATTGAAACACGTGAAAAGCCTTCACGATTGAATCTATGTGATATCTGAAATCTTTTTCACGTTTTTCAGTTGTGGTGTCGGAAAGCCATTAATAAGCGGGTGGGTCCCCCTAGCTTTGGTGATACGAATTTAGAAGCATGCGCTGTGAGATACTTATTATAAGATAACCCGTTTGCTCGTTTATCGGCAATTAACATAAAAAAATAATTTGAATCGAAGAGGTGCATAGGCACGTTGTACATTCGTATTTAGCGTTTTTCTTGTTGCAAAATATTTGATCATAATTGTTTTTTTTTTTTGTATTTCTTTAATTACTCATTGTATGAGTTGGTTGATAGTTTAATATATCATTCGCCAGATGGGGGTAGTCCGTCGCGCTCGAACACCACGCAGCTGCTGGTGAACGTGAGGGACGTGAACGACAACGCGCCGCGGTTCTACACGTCGCTGTTCCAGGAGAGCGTCAGCGAGAACGTGCCCGTGGGATATAGCATTGTCAGGGTAAGTCCAAACATCTACATACTTTCGCAGTTACTGAACTTAGGTGTCATTATTACTCTGTGGTGCGTTTAGGAGGAAGTTGATTTGATTTTAGAATTGCATATAAATACACTAGAGACGCTATAATTGTATTTGCCTTCTCTATATGAGTATTTTTATGAAACTAGAGGCTTGAAGTTTTTGTTGTTACAGTGAAAAAAATGAGTAGCTTTTTAATGAGTAGATAAAAAATTTTGTTCTTCGGAGATGGCGCTGCACTGAACGGTCACTTAACCTATCCAATGATTTTGTATTATAGAGAAGTGTATCGCCTGATAAGTCCAGTAATAAATGTTAATTTAAATTTTTGACGACCTTGAATAACCCACTTGGTTGTGACATAGCATAGGGTCCTGGGTTCGATCCCGGCCGGAGCAAATAATCATGTAAAAGTAATATTTATTCTCGGGCCATGGAATCCCAGGGCGGGGGTGCAGCGCGAGGAGAGAGTGTAGGTACATCAAAAGAGCTTTTATAATTGCCAGTGATCGCCAAAATATCGCCGGGAGCTACGGTACGAAACGGGGTGACAGTTATTTGAAATATTGAGCGTTTAAAATGACACGTTCAGTATTAGTAAAAGGTCGGGATAATTTATTTATTTTATTACGCTATCCAGTTGTTACGCCTCGTCAGAACCCTTTGGGCGGCCCAAAAACTTCTTACATTCCGACTGGATATCTCATTCCAAAATCATGGCTTATAACCAGCTATATAAGTAAGCAAAAAACATATTACGTTTTGAAGGTGCAAGCTTACGACGCTGACGAAGGTGTGAACGCAGAGCTGACGTACAGTCTATCCGACAAGGATTACGGCGGAACAAACGATCTGCCTATCACGATAGACCCGCGCTCGGGGTGGGTGTACACGTCGGCGCCGCTGGATAGAGAAGTGCAGTCTAAATATCAACTGCAGGTTAGTTATACTTATTTATTGTTAAATAAGTTAAACTAGATAAATAACACCGAATGTTACGGTACGTTTTGTTTTTTACCTTCATATTAAAAGAAATATACTATTTATGGATAGATATATGTATATTAAGTTGTGAAATAATTTATAAATTTATACAATTTGTTTGGCATGTTACCAATTAAGGAGGTATTTCAGTGATATTTAATATTTAATTAAATACTATAATTATATATTATATTATAATTGCGTCAATGACATATTCTTAATTCATCATCATAATATCAACAAATTTGCATGAACAAGATTTGCATGAAATAATTTCGATTACAAATTTTGATGTAAATATTTCATTTATAAATCAGTGTTAACATGGCGAAAGATGTTGAGATTTTCTTTACTTGGTGTATTTACATAAACCATATACGCATGGTTGTTGTGCTCTCCAATAAGGAGTATTGAGGAGCACCTTATACTTCTCAACTTGTGTAATCTCTGGTTAATATGAATGTTATAGATGTGCATGAACGGTGATGTGGTCAATCTGTGCTTTTGTCGACTACGGACAGAAGAAATTAAACAATTAGAGGATTTGATTGATGTCAATGAAATTATCGCTTTCAAAGTTTCTAATTAGTAATTGAACAACATATTTTTATTGAAAACCTACGTTATCGAACTAAAATCGATAATGGACTCGGTGACCTCCAACAAGAGGGTGCTATTGTCCAGTCCGTTGTTCGGGTTATACACCTAGCGAGGGACGTTGTCGGCTCGCACTCTAGTATCGTTGGCAGCCCCCTCCATCGACCGGTGTTTAAAGGTGACGGCGACA